>PPOW02000009.1:0-450746 GCA_003708965.2 Debaryomyces subglobosus | reverse complement strand
AAGGGAGACAAAAAGAAGAAGAAGAAGAAGCAGACCAAATCGCAGAACGCTCTTGCTAAAGAAGAGCGCAGAAAGCAGCAACAAATGACCAAGTTTGGTGATGATGATATGGAAGAGGAATCTCAGCAGGAGCAGATACAACCACAGCAAGAGCAGCAGGCTCAACTGAAACCCAGCGAAGATAATGGTGCACTAAAATTAAGACTTGATTTAAACTTGGATGTTGATATAGAGCTTCGCGCCAAGATCAAAGGTGATGTCACCTTGGCCTTGCTTTCATAAATAATTGAAAACAGGTAAATTAAAGACTAACTAATTTTCGTTTCATTTAAGTAGACGTGTTCCTAATATATGTATTACTTGCTTTTATAGCTAAAAGAAAAAGTACCAACCAATGCGCAGCACGCACAAGGCTAAATAACTATGTAACAATGCCGCATATGCATGCATGGTACATTACGATTTATAAAATGTATGCAAGATTAGATTTTAGATATGAACGTTGACTGGTGCCATATCGGGACGTTCGCTTATTCTAAGGTTTTTCAGACAATGCCGAGCGAGACTCGCCGAATACTTTCGCTACATTCCCATTTCGCAAGTTTCGCTTCTCGACCCTAGGCCAGCTTGCGATGCGTCAAAGAAACTATCAAATTCGGTAAGCAATTTTGAATAGCCAATTCGGCGGGTGAACAACCATTCATTCCATTTTGCCAGTCCAAATGCAAGATAGTTAATGTATTTGTACAATTCAATACCCTTTTCGACAACAGCTTCTAAAGTAGTAGTGAAGGAGGTACTTGGCGTACAAACATAGACTTGTTGTTAGTATCCTCCATGGAATTCAAAAGCTCATAAACAGCGTTTGATCCTTGGCGCCAGCGCAAGGCTCGATCAAAGCCGGAACAATTATCTTTTTGACGTACTGCAGCATTTGAGACATGCTTGCTACCCCACTTAGTCTTATTACCATCTCGTAATTCCGCTTGTTACTAAGTAAACAGGGGGGGGGACGTAATAAGGTCAATACCTATTCAAAAGCCATATCTTATCTGTGTGTATTGGTTAATTCCATTATCTCCGAATGAAACCAGATACAAAGCGTGGTCTTTAGTACTAAATGAATTGTACGTGCGTTAGTTGATTTGTATGAATACACTGAAAAATTACCATGTCCTCCAAGCACGAATCAGTATTTGTCAGTGGTGGAACCGGGTTCATTGCTCAACATCTCATCAAATTACTACTTTCAAAAGGATACAAAGTTGTCACCTCAGTTAGGTCGAGGGAGAAAGGTGAAAGATTAGCCTGTAATTTTAACTCAAACGAATTTTCTTTTGAAATTATCAGCGCCATTGAGACCAAGGGAGCCTTTGATGAGGCATTAAAAAAGCATCCAGAAGTAACTGCTTTCTTCCATACTGCTTCACCTGTAATTTTTGAAACCGATGATGTTTTGCATGATTTGATGTTGCCTGCTGTGGAAGGAACTAAAAATCTTCTCATTTCACTTAAGAAATATGCGTATCAGGTTAGGAAGTTAATCGTAACTTCTTCGCGTGCTGCTATTGCAAGCCATGAACAATACTCCAATCCTAACTATATTATCGATGAAAAAACATACAATAATATCACATGGGAGGATTCTTTAGTCAATGGATTATGCGGGTACTATGGCTCTAAGACTTTTGCGGAAAGAGCAGTATGGGATTTTAAGAGGAACGAATACCCAAATTTTCTGGTTTCCATGGTAATGCCAACTTTCACTATTGGCCCCCAAGCATTCGATTCGGAGGTTTCCCCCACTTTGAATGTTACTGCTGAATACATAAATCAATTATTGAAGTTAAAGCCAACCGACGAAATCCCTGGAAATAACGACAGTATTATAGATGTAAGAGATATCGCAAAAGCACATGTTTCAGCATTGGAACTTGAAAAGGCTGAAGGTGAAAGACTCCTTATTGCAAATCAAAGATTTAACTTCCAATTGATTGTTGATATCTTGAGAAAGAAATTTCCTGACCTTAATAATTTTCCCACTGGTAAGCCAATAGAGAACTTTGAAGAAGAAATCGTAAATGAGGCTGCCAAGGTTAATGATTCAAGAACCAGAGAAATACTAGGTTTTCATTACATACCCTTAGAGCAAAGTTTGGTTGACCAAGTTGATCAGATTCTTAGAGTTAGAAAGCAAAATGCATAGCACGATAGAGTCATGGATAATATAAAGTAATTTTTCAATAATTCTTTCCTATCAAAACCCTCATTTTATCTATGAGTATATAGAATTTACTAGGGAATTTTCCGAAGTTGTAGTATGTAACTAACGTTGTATTTTTGCTATTGCTCATGCTTGATAATAAATTCAAAAATTTCTTTATCGTTTGTAGCTAAAGCTGTTACATTTCAATCTGAACAATCTACATTACAAAAAGAAAGAGGCAATTATTTAAAAGGAAATTATTTTCTGCCTCTTGGTTGATTCACTTACACTGATTTATCGTCTTTTCTATTGTAGGAATTAACGGGTTCAGTATACGCTTTCCCGTTTGCTTTTTGGCCTTCCATTTTTTTTGTGTTGTCCAGCCATATCTCTTGTAACTGGTGTCTGGCACAAGGTTGAAGTGCAATTAGTACAGCCTTACACAACTACACGCTTTAAACAGTTTTAGATGCAGCGAGATCCCTGGTTGCAGTATCCGAGACAACACAACGTTAATCTGTACTCTCGTCACAGCTAAGCAAAACTTGAAATTGGTTCCTGAGACCTTCCTCCACCACAGAATTTGCTACTGAGATCACATCTAGTATATTCGAAGAATGCAGTAGAAGAATTTTACGAAGTCCCTGGACAGACACCGGTGAAGCTTATGCATATCGCAAGATTCAATGGCAGGAATGAGTAAGCTCTTCCCATTCACTGCAGATATCTACCCGATGGCATCAAACGTCAAGGTTCTTTTGATTGCTCTTACCGTGCTATTCTACACTACAAACATGTCAAAACGTGATTTATTTATACATTAGATAAAAGGGGATGAAAAAACTAATCCAACCAAAAACTTAAAACTAAAAAGAAACACCAAATAATATGAATATATGATTGATATGGCTTCTTAACGGTAAGACTTTTGGAATCTTGCTCTGGCACCACGACCACCGAATTTCTTTGGTTCCATTCTTCTGGAGTCAGCAACTAACAAGGTCTTGTCGTAAGAAGCAAAGACCTTCTTTAATTCGTTCTTAGAAGCTTCATCGACGAATTTTTGGTGGTAGGCAACTAAACCCTTAGCGATGGCTTGTCTAATGGCGTAAACTTGAGAGACGTGACCACCACCAGAAACCTTAACTCTGATATCGATGTTTTGGAATTTGTCTAAACCAACTAAGGTTAATGGTTCGTAGACCTTGAAACGTAAGATTTCTGGTTGGACTAAGGTGATTGGGGCACCGTTGACCTTGATTAAACCCTTACCGGCTTTGACGTGGGCGACAGCAGTAGCAGTCTTCTTTTTACCAAAAGTCTATAATGTTAGTATATCGTCGCGCAAATGGGACATAATTAACGGAAAATCGGGTTTGAAGGTTCGGTCTGTGCATGGTATTATTTTCTCCAGAATGGAATGATGAAGATCTTATCCTATTCGTTCTCTCTACTCAAGTTATTCATTTCTACTATCCTCAGTATTTCTATCTTAATTTCCATTCTCTCATTTCCATCGTTTACTCGTTTCCTTCCTCTGTTCTATTTTTCATAATCAATATTTCCCTTCAGTATTCTTCCCTCGTACACTTCTTGACTTTCTATTCATTCTCATTCTCTAGTATCCCCTTCAATACCCTTTGCGTTCCTCAACTCATACATACTTGGACAGATGGAGTGGACATATTTACTTGTTTAGCTATTGCTTTCCTCTGAAAAAAAAATTTCACTTTTACTTAAACCTGTATCGCACCGAATGGACTGAAAAAATTGGCCCTCCTGTCTCGATTACACAAACCCATCAGGTCGTTGCCAACGAATCGCACTGCTCACCAATGGATCTATTGTTGCACCAAGGGCTCCCGGAACCCTGATTCGCAGTTTAGGGACGTATTCTCAAATATACAACGTCAGTCTCACTAGTACTGCGAGTAGATTAACTGAAATCATGTGGTTTGTGACTGCGAATTCGCGACCACCCCCTAAACGACATCGGTGCACTGAGGTCGCGGCACCCGACAATTTGGCAGAATCTCATTAGTTAGCGAGCACCTTCGCATCGTTCAGTGGGCGTGAGTGTGACCACCAGTTGGCGGATTGCACGAGCATTAGTGGAAAAAAGAATTGAAAAATTTTTATGATAATTAAGTCCTACTTTTTAATAATATCATTAGTATAGGTTTAAGTAACAATGGCTATCTCTAAGAACTTACCATTATTAAAGAATCACTTCAGAAAGCACTGGCAGGAACGTGTCAAGGTCCACTTAGACCAAGCTGGTAAGAAGGCTTCTAGAAGAGACAGCAGATTGGCCAAGGCAGCCAAGATTGCCCCAAGACCAATTGATACCTTGAGACCAGTTGTCAGATGTCCAACTATCAAGTACAACAGAAAGGTCAGAGCCGGTAGAGGATTCACCTTAGCCGAATTAAAGGCTGCTGGATTAAGTGCTAAGTACGCTAGAACCATTGGTATCTCTGTTGACCACAGAAGACAAAACAGAAGCGAAGAAACCTTCGAAGCTAATGTTGCCAGATTACAAGAATACAAGTCCAAGTTAGTTGTTTTCGACAAGAACACCAAGGCTGCTGAAGCTGCCAGCCACAAGCAAGCCGATGTTGCTGCTGTTTTCCCAGTTGTCCAACCAGCCATTGAATCTACTCCAAGAGCCGTTGAACAACCAGAACAAAGTGCTTTCAGAACCTTGAGATTGGCCAAGTCCGACAAGAAATACAAGGGTATTAGAGAAAAGCGTGCCAGAGAAAAGGCCGAAGCCGAAGCTGACAAGAAGAAGAAATAAGGAGCTGAGGAACG
The DNA here is from genome assembly GCA_003708965.2 of Debaryomyces subglobosus. Classification (NCBI taxonomy): domain Eukaryota; kingdom Fungi; phylum Ascomycota; class Pichiomycetes; order Serinales; family Debaryomycetaceae; genus Debaryomyces; species Debaryomyces subglobosus. Next base: position 445,726 of record PPOW02000009.1, on the reverse strand, counting down.
CTGAGTATATATTGTGTTTATTAGCATTACGTACGGTTATATCCTGTAAATTGTTCATTTGATTTAATACAAACGTGGTTTAGTACGAGATGCGTAGAGCGATGAGATCAAAGTTAGCCTTCTGGGCGTTTATATTGCAATCATTTACATGACACCTAACAGCATGCCATTACATGTAATACTCTGTTTTTGTCTCTTTTCTATGCTTATGACTCGTTGAATAAGATGACTCTATGTCTAGTATTAACCTTAGTCAGCACATCCCTACGGTTTCAGTAGGACAAGCGGGATCGAGACTTAAGAATCAACAGCCCTGGAACAGCGATATATACAAACGATAAAGGATCCATTTTTATGAACACCCGTTACATTCTCTCATTTCCTGGTCCCATCTTCTGTACCCTTCTTCCGGTGGTTTCAATAACCCTTTCTACATTCATTCAACACGCAATTATTTATTCAATTAAAAACCTATAAACCCCGACGGACGTCGCGTAGTCATCTAATCAAACAAACCCATACCCATGTCATCGTCGGATTCTTCCTTTTCTTCTTCCTTGGCTTCTTCTTCAGCAGCAGCTTCACCAGAAGCAGCAGCAGCACCTGGAGCAGCAGCAGCGGCACCAGCTGGAGCAGCTTGGATGTTGAAGAATAAATCCTTCAAGTCCTTACCTTCTAAAGCCTTGGCGTAGATGTCAGTCCAGATGGATTCAACTTCAACGTTGGCCTTAGCGGTCAATTGACCTAACTTTTCAGCCGAGATTTCGATATCAGAATCGGCTAAGATTAAAGCAGCGTATGATAATGCGGTTTCAACAGACATTGTTAACTAGAGATAATCACTTTAAGCTTTTACTAAAAATTGCAGACTATTCTTAGTTTGAATAAAGACCTACCCGTATACTACTATTCGAGTGAAAAATTTGTCTAATGGGACATTATCATCAAATTGGTATCCAGTACACGACCGGCTCGCGGGGGAAGTTTTGTGTAATTTTAATCGTTAGAGGGCCTCAGCCCTGGTATGATGTCGTATATACATACATTGGGAGTTATTGATTCGTATAAGTGATGAACAGTCCAAATGGCATTCTATAAGGCTGTTTGGGTGAATTATATAGAAAAACAGGAGCTCACTTGCTTTTTTGTTACTACGATGTTTTGTGCAGCGAGCCACTTCTTTGGTTGTTCTGAAGACCTATCGAGGTAAGATGATAATTTCAATATCCATCAATTCATAGTGATAAGTAAATAGTAGCCATTCATGATTGGTAGTTGTAATTTGTGGGTTTTCATAAAACTGTCTGAAATCATGAGTGAAATTAAAATCTCTAATAATAGATGTAGTGTCAAAAGTAAGTCTCGATATCTTTCTGATATTCTACCCCAGAGCTTGAAGGAGAATTAGAAAAAAGCTGGAAAGATACAGAGAAGGCATTAACAGGAGAATGGTAAGATTCTGGAAAGACCCCATAAATAAAATAGATAACCAGCGATGATGTAATGGTTGCGAATCCAAATTCTCAATATTATTTTGCAACAGACTTGACTAAACTAGGACGGCCATTCACGTTAGAGCACTACATGCGGAGTTGTATCCAGCTGGATGTGCGTAGAAAATGTAGGTCATTGGAGTAAAAGCTTACATGATGTCATCATAGGTCGTATTGTACGTTGTCGTAGATTTCTTCTAAATAATACACCCATATAATCACTGCATGCTAGTACTCCTCTCGGTCATTAAAACAGTATCAGGTCACAAGATAATACAGAAACAAGTCCATTTAATGGTTATTCATGTTACATTTCTTGTTCTATTATCACTGCGAATTGCAAAAATTGTGTATTTCTGCTCAATAACGCACCTTCAAGTAAAAGTCTACTCCAACAATACGATGGGTCATCAGACCATAAGCTTTATCTCCATGTTGTAATCATCGTATATTAGGTTCCAACTCAATTATGACCATTTAGGTATGACTAAAACTTAGAAGGGGCCTATATGGCCCAATCGGGGATATTACATCTATTGTCTACAGTTGTCCGCACTACATTCCCCCCATTAAAAGCCTATCCTTTCATTCTCTACAAGAGTCTTCGAAATCTTGCAGTTGCATTCCTTCACGAGCTAAACTAATTATCATCTCTATTAACTGTATCTGATCGTGCTTATGGAACCATGAATTCATTTCCAGTCAGGCGGCATCCGCGAAATCTATTGTCCAATTATAGTACATCTGTGTTCGTGAATCACCTAGCACAAAATCCACAATCGACTTCACAAAGGCTGAAACTGATACCACCTAACTTGCAACACCCAATCGTATCGAGCTTCATCAGTTGTTTCATCATATGCCGCACTAGCTTGTATGGCCAGTCTAAGCGACATACCGTTTCAACTACCTTTCGATTGCATGTTACATGCAGTATGGACGTCGTTTACGGGCCTCCGGTTCACGCAATCTGATCATTAGCGGAGGATATTTTTGATGCGTAAGAAACTCCTTCGTTGCCCCAATCCCCCCTGCGATGGGCTCACACTACTTGACTTTTATCTGGCATTTGATCTATCTGAAAGTGCACATTTCTCTTTGTCCTTGATCTAACCTGTTCTCTTGGCCTGATCATTTCTTGATCTTCTTAACCCAGAATATAGAAGCTTGGCTATAACACATTAATCTCTACTTACTCTTTGCGCGTTCTTGGCTATGTCCGTAAGTTGCTATCTACGAACAATGCTGGCTGCCGTATCACAAACCGCAAATAGTGGCTTTTTGATGTCATTTGGTTATATTTGACTTCCTCTCCTTACTTTTGACGCGGCGTGCATTTCTTTCCGGTCGTCTAGACGCTACCTTATCTGGAATCAATTGATCCGTGGCCAAATTGCATCATCGTGTCCAGCATTCTATTTACCATCTCCCATCCACGCTCTCGTCCATTCTGCTACATATTCCTCTCTACATTCCTCTCGACTTACGCGTGGTGGTTTTTCCTGGTTCTCTCATAACCTCTAATTATATAATCCACTACGATTGTTATCCTTGAGAAAAGGGATAAAACGCAGTTTTTTTCTGAAGGGATAACAATGTTCGAGCATTGAATGGCTTCAAACACTTCCCCGAATGGTAATAGGGATAACTATTTAGTAAGCTTTTCCTAATTAATTACCCCTGTGTAAAAGCCGGTTGCATATTTGATCGGATTGTATGTCCCCTCTGAACTTAGTTTATTATGGAGTATTTCAAGTTCTATTATTTGGGAAAACCAATTTAGTGACCTGGTGAAACTAGCAATTCACCCAATTGCCAAATGCGTTGGTTTTGGACCTATTAATAACTGTATCTTGGAAGTTTATTTATACTGTAGATCATATATATCGAACACAATTCCAAAGTATCAAGAATTTAATATAGGTGGGTAAATTTATTCTTTCCATTAATTTTAATTTTAATATTATATAATTAATTTACTCGATATAATTAATAATAATGGTTATTGCTAGCAGTGTCATAGGACATTTGATGGCAATTCTCGCCATCATAGGTATTTGTGTTGCAGCTCCGTACACCCCTAAGAATGTTAAATTGGTCAAGAAGGATTCCGGGTTCGATTACCAGAACGATAAGATCCGTGGGGTTAATCTAGGAGGATGGTTTGTATTGGAGGCTTACATGACTCCTTCATTATTCGAAGAAAATGCTGATGATGGAAACGTCCCAGTCGATGAATATCACTACTGCCAAAAGTTAGGCAAGGAAGTGTGTAAGCAACGTTTAGAGGCCCATTGGAAGAGCTGGATCACCGAAGACGATATTGCTAAAATTAGCAAGCTTGGGTTAAATACGGTGAGAATCCCAATCGGGTACTGGGCGTTCCAGACCTTGGATTCAGATCCATACGTTCAGGGTCAGGACAAATACTTAGAAAAAGCATTAAAATGGTGCAGAAATCACGGAGTAAAGGCTTGGATCGATTTACATGGTGCACCAGGATCTCAGAATGGTTTCGATAATTCTGGGTTACGTGATGAGTACGGGTTCCAATCGGGTGACAACACTCAAGTTACTCTTAATGTTTTGGCACAGATCCTGCAAAAATACGGTGGTTCTGACTATGAAGACGTAGTCATTGGCATTGAATTATTGAATGAACCATTGGGCACTGTTTTGGACATGGACAAGTTAAAGACTTTCTACTACGGTGGATACAAAACCGTTAGAAATTCTGGAGTTCAAACAGTAGTTATTCATGATGCATTCCAATCTATGGGTTACTGGAACAACGATTTTAACCCACCAAGCCAATATTGGGATGTCGTCGTAGACCATCACCACTACCAAGTCTTTTCACAAGAAGAGTTAGAAAGATCCATTGATGACCATATAGATACGGCTTGTCAATGGGGTAAAGCAGCTACCCAAGAATCACACTGGAATGTTGTTGGTGAATGGTCTGCTGCTTTGACTGACTGCGCTACTTGGTTAAACGGAGTGGGAAGAGGTGCCAGATACTCTGGTGACTACGACAACTGCCCATACATTGATTCATGTGAAAAATACCTTGACTACGGTTCTTGGCCAAGTGATTACAGAACTAATGTCCGTAAATACATCGAAGCTCAATTAGATGCATATGAACAGGGTGCTGGATGGATATTTTGGTCCTGGAAGACCGAAAATGCCATTGAATGGGACTTTTCTAGATTAACCCAAGCAGGCATCTTCCCTTCACCAGTTACTGACAGAACATACGAAAACCAATGTGGGTTTTAAGAATTTTATTGCTTCTTCATTCGTCCTCATTTTAGATTTATAGTTCATTACTAATAATAAATTAACAACTCAATTTTAATTTCAAATGTATTAAACCATATTTAGTAACTATTTTTAGTATACAAAATTAATTATCATGGGCCGAGTGAACATCAAAATACCACTTTTGGCATAACATCAACACTCGGATTTATAAATTAAATGCATATTACATTTCAAGCCCCACTCAGCCTAGCACAAGCCAACCATATTTATGTTAAGGAGAAGTCCATAGTAAAGATCAATTGTAAATATTACAGGTTTACTCTCCGCGATTTCCAGTCTGTTCATTATACCATTTGATAAACATATCACTTCTAAAAAGACTTTTAAGAACTTTGAGAACTACATCACTAGCATAGTCATAATCATCTAACTCATTGTAAATCTGGCAAGAAAACCTGGCGTATAACCTTTCATGATGGTAAAACAATGGAATGAAAGTGTGATATTTGTTGATCATTTCTTGTTCTATGAACTTTCTAGAAAACTGTAAAAACTTTACTTGTTGCTCAGTACTGCTATTGTCCATTACAATATTCTCTCGCTTAGCAATTTGATCTATTGGCACTTCTATGTTGATCATAGTGGTTACAGTATCATATCCATCATTCAAAATTCTCATTCCATGCCATTTATCTTTAGTGAGGAGGAGTCCTACCTTTTTGCATAGATCATTACAGTATTCATAGATAGTAGATTCACCACCACATGCATTTCTCCTGAAATTGATAGCAGCTTCAATGCTTGACACTTGGGCAAATGTCTTTGTGGCTATAAACTTAAATTTTTCGATCAACTCCATCTCTGGTGGATATGATAAAGAATCTTCGCTATCAACAAATACATGCCCAATCGGCATAGTTTCAATGGATGAAAAATGCTTGGAATCAACATATAAAATGGCACAACCTCTCGGAACAAATAGCCATTTATGCAAGTTCGAAGTGTAAAAATCAGGTTTGAGTTCACTTAAATCCATCGGTAATATTCCAACGGAATGAGCTCCATCGATTAAAGACAATATCTTATATTTTCGACAAAGCTTAGTGAGCCTTTCAAATGGGAATCTGATGCCTGGGTTTGAGATGATCACATCAAAAAGACACAACTTAATTGTTGATCCTTGGAACACTTCCTCAAACTTATTGACAATGTCATCATCGCTTAATGGATAGTCAAGTTCTACATATACAGGCTCAATACCAATCCTCTTCTGTAAAAACTTGACAGTGTTTCCACAACTTTCGTATACCGTACTTGGCATCACAACCTTATCTCCCTTTTCAAATGGATACAGTCTTAATATAGTATTAACTGCACTGGTGGCGTTGTCCACTATGGCCAAGTTGTGATAGTCACATTTTAGTATTTCTTCTGCAATTATTTTGATAGCATGAATATACTCTGCTTGCTGCCTAACCTTCACAAATTTATCTGGGAATTTATTCTCATCCCTAATGCATTCAATGAACTTATTGAGAACTGGGGTTGGGGTTAGACCATACGACCCATGGTTAACTGGAGTAACTTCATGGTCTAATAACGTAAAATATTCCTCTCTAAACTGTCTTCCGAAGGGTATAACCGGCTGATATGGACTCATTGCAGCACACCAGTTATACTTAGGGTAAAATAATTATGTCCCGAATGATGATAAGATAGTATGGGGTTGAGTGTGTATTTACCAATATCTCCCGAATGGCTGCAACATCAACTGGATTTGACTAATAAATAACAAAAAGATATACTTTGAAAGAAAATCAAACATAATGAGAGACTGGAGTGAAGGATAAATCAAAGTTGCATAATACAGACATCTTGTCTCAAAGAAAAAAAAAGGACGAAAATCGACACAATTATTCATGTAGCATAATAACGAACCGAAGATTAAATAGAGTTAAAGTGGGCCGTGTCAACTTGTGTAGATGCATATTGTTTATCATCATTGGGAAAGACTTTATTTCGTTAGATGATGGGATTTGGAAGAGTGTTAAAAAATACCATAATTGCTATTTCGAGACTTAATACACTCGAATAGTAAGGTATGATTAAAATACCTTGAACAGTACAATAATACGCATGTAAATTTAAGGGGATAAAATGATATAAGTAGCAGGTGGCAATAGGGCACATGTCTGTGTGTTTAAGCTAGATCTGAAATCTTAGTGTGATGTCAATCAGTTGTTTTGCTGCAAATCATAGCAGAAAAGAAAGCAACAACTTATATGACTATATTCAACTTAAGTCTCTCTACCTCTCAGGAATTGATCAAGATTCCAATTTCTGAACCATATAACCATCCATATACTTAGACTTATATATAGTAGAACTATATCCCCGGGAAGTCGATGAGCATTATATACAGTACATATAGCATCTTTGAATTTAATTTCCATTTAATACCCTTATGAACTATTTAGAATTGATAACTAAATCAAACAAAAAGTTCGAAGTATAGGCTATTAAGGTAGATTTTGATACCATATACCTTTAATTGCTAATGATGATATACTTCAGGGCTATCAGATCGTTGCAATATAGCCTTTTGAGAAATAATGGGGGTCTATGTACGCGAAGCATACTTAATGCTCCATATCCTGGTTGTACTACAAAATTAGCATATCAGAACTTAATTTTGCCCCATATACGGCATTACAGTAAATCAAGTCATGAAAATAATGAAAAGAGCATACCAGATGAATATAAGGAGCACATTGAGGATAGAAAAACAACCAGAAATGAATTTCTGAGTGAATCAAAGCCAGCTTCAGCAAAGACTGATCTGCAACAAATATTCAATAAAGACAAATCTATTCCTCAACTGGTGCCAGTTACTAGAGAACAATTGTTATCTAAGGCGAACAATTTTTTTTCACGAATGAAGATACGTCTCAAATGGATACTAAAAAAGTCCAATAGGCCGTTTAATACTGATGACTATTCTGCAGTTTTTTCGTGGTTAGTTATGGGAAATGTATTATTATTCTTTTTGGCTACAACCACGTTCTTCTCGCTAGTTATATTCACTTTCAACACTGTATTTGCTCAGGAATTTGTGGCTCGGAAAATGGGTGAGTTTATTACAAAGAATTCCAATTTAACTGTTACATTCGAAAGTGCCGTAGTTCCCGGATGGTCTGATGGTAGAATTAGTTTCAGAAAATGTTTTGTCAGTAGAAGACCTAAGTTGTCGACAAAGTTCACCAAAGGTTCACAGGCTGAAGCCTATGCTGCGAGTGTCCAAGGTTCGAGCAATACAACTGAAGACGAAATATATGACGACGGGAATTATACTCAATTCGATTTAACAATAGAAGAAGTAAATCTATCATTGTCATTCAATAAATGGGTCAATGGTACTGGAATGGTTGAAAACTTAGAAATAAAAGGATTAAGAGGAGTTGTCGATCGTGGACACGTTCATTGGGATCCAGACGATGACGCTACGAATTACAAAAACGTCTATCAACCGGGCGATTTTGAAATAAATGACTTCAAGATGGAAGACGTGCTTTTTAAGTTAATACAACCTAGCGATTTTAGGCACTTTGATGTGGCAATATATAATTGCGAGCTATCTAAGTTGAGAAAACATTGGCTTTTCTATGATTTCTTGAATGCTAATATTATGAGTGGATCTTATGATAATGCTCTATTTACAGTGCATAAAAAGCAAAGATTAGATGATTTTAATAAAGATTATTCTGGGGAGATGTCAGATACCTGGAAGCGTATCACAAGGCTCAGAGTGGATTCTTTAGAAATTGACCATTTAAATACTGGATTGGAAGGTCCATTTGGTTGGATCACCAGTGGAAAAGTTGATATGATTGGTGATGTCATGGTTCCCCAAGAGAATAAAGACTTGAATATGAGCGAATTAGTAACTATCATTGCAGAATCCATTAAAAAAGAGGCAAATAGATACCGTAATCCGGAAGTTCCCATGAAAAGTCTGCATCCAGATCATCATATGAGATTAACCAGTAGCGATTACAACGATATCCTGAAATACTTCGTATTGGATTTGACAATCAGATTGAATAATGTCAGAGCAACTGTACCTTTCCAAACCCCTGAATTGTCTTACATAAACTACGCCTTGATTAGACCTATTGTTGCGTATATAAATTCCAAAAATACGTTTATTGAAATCAAGAGTAGAATTGTCAAAAACATTGCCGACTTCAGTGGATCTTGGACTGTCTACGATTCACTTTTAATGGATGATATTTCAGAAGAAGTTTACGATAACTTTGTTGATTATGTTGCTGATGAAGAAGCAAGGGTGGCCAGAATGAAGAAGGTCGGCTTTTGGTCTATACAATTGCTTTTCCAAGTTATAGTGTTTGGTTTGGGAGCTCTCACCTGAAGCTGCTACAATTATTTAATATTTCATGTATATATTATCCTTTACCTAAACATATGAATTAAAACCTATTTTCACAACCGTATAACCAACACCAACAATGCAATGTAACTAATTAAACTAATCACTGATAAGGTGAGAACACTATTACCTCCAGTTTTATACATTTCCATCTTCTTGGATGGATCATAATATGTATCCACGGAATAAGACTTAACTACTCCTATAAAGTAGAGTAAACAGCCGTAAATAGTGTAGACAGTTCCGATTAGGAGGAATTCTTTCGAGAACAACTTGATAATTACTATCGAAAAGGATAAGCAACCTATAGCTGAACGGGTGTATGCACCCTCATATGTTCTCTGGTACGCCCTTACATCCAACTTTAAGTCATTAGAAAGGAAGTCTATCCTTGATGACATTCTTTGTCTGCTCAAATCAGGTCGTGCTTCCATCCTTTAATGCAATTGTAATTTATAATGTTAAATATGTGCTAGTTTGCATCGAATAATAAGGGAATGAAATTTCTCAATCACGATTTGAACCACTTTTTTCGTTGATCTTGTTCATTATTTAACACCTTATCACCATTTTAATCAGTATTTCTGGCCATCATTTCATTAAAGGAGCCTGTTATATAGACTAGTTTCATTTTTTTCATTTTCAAATTCGTTTTTGGTCACATAAATACCCGAGCTGTAAGCCAGTCTTGAATATTAAAAACATTGGACACAGAAACTATGGCACAACCTAGAAGACACTGGGTGAAACTTAAAGCCCCAAGTTCGTTTTTAAAAACATTACCACACTTTCCAACACCTATATCAAAGACCCGTCAAAAGAAAATAACAGCAGAAGAGAAAAAAACGGCCGGTGGAGGTACTTCACCAGCCCCTAAGAAGGTAACAAAAAATACATCGAAGACAGTTTCAAAGGTGTCATCACCAGCTCCAAGCAGTAACCAAGAAGCATCTAATGTGAACAACTTTAAAATCAATTCGGGATTGAAGGAACTGTCGACGTCCGGATTAACCATGAATAGCATAAACAGTGAACACTATTTACTAGACAAATCGGGTAATCCTACGAAGAAATGGGTGAAAAAGCCTGCTCAATTCAAGACTTTTAGTGGGTTCAAGATCAAGTATGTTACATGGAGACAAAAGGATATTGGAAAAGAGTCTAAGAATGCTGCCCCACATCCACCGGTAATTGCAGCCGTTAAGGAAGATGAAAATACACCAGGTAGTTCTACGGCACCTTTGTCTGCTTCTGAAACACCTGAAACTAAATTAGAGGCCTAAACACGCTTTTCTGTTTGTCCACAAGTCTGATCTTTTGATTGCAAGAGTGGATCAAAGTTGAACCTCGGATTAATAAATAAAAATGCTGATTTTAATTGGAAATAGTGTTATATAACCAATCTCTACTCTCTAAATCACATATCACATATCTTGGTTCATATGTATATACATTCATTACTTTGTATACTAAATATATACTTACAGCCTTCTGATAACTGTGCGATCTTTTTGGGACATAATTTCGATGAAAAAAAAAAGTTATACTTGAAATATATTTTGCAGAAACAACTATTAATATATGGTCAGATTATCAAAGGGGTTCTTAACTCCAAGAACTAGAATTGGAGGTATAAGTACCGCCAGGTTATCATTTTTGCGTTACTCTTCCAATAACAGTGACAAAGAATCTTCGACACAAGCTAATCATGCTATTTCAAATAAACAACTACTCTACACTACAGATTCACTAACACCAGGATCGATATTCTTTTTACCACATGGGACACGTATATTCAATAAGTTAGTTCATTTTATGAAGAATCAGCAATTGAAATATGGATTTCAAGAAGTGATCACACCTTTAATTTACAAGACTAAATTGTGGGAAATGTCAGGACATTGGGAAAACTATAAGGAAGACATGTTCAAGGTTGTTGGTAACGATTTATCAAAGGAAGAAGATATAAATCATGAACATAACCATGATGATAGTGAAGGTTTACATGACTATGGATTAAAACCGATGAATTGTCCTGGCCATTGCTTAATATTTTCAAAGTTTGAAAGATCTTACAATGAGTTACCTATTAGATATTCAGACTTCTCTTCTTTGCATAGAAATGAAGCTAGTGGGGCACTTTCTGGTTTGACTAGAGTACGGCGTTTTCATCAAGATGATGGCCATATATTTTGCGAATTATTTCAAATTCAAGACGAAATCACTAATACCATCAACTTGATTAAGGATACATATAAGGTTTTTGGTATAAATAGCGTTGAAGATGTTGAATTTTTCCTCTCAACAAGACCAAAAGATAAGTTTATAGGTGACATTAACACCTGGAATGATGCAGAGTCTCAACTTACTAGTGTTTTGGATGATACAGCTGGTAAAGGAAATTGGTCAATCAGAGAAGGTGATGGTGCATTCTATGGTCCTAAGATTGATATATTACTAAAAGATGCATTTGGTAAAAAGCACCAGGTTGGAACTATACAGCTAGACTTTCAATTGCCAACGAGATTTAAGTTAAATTATATTTCTAAGGATGGCAGTCGTGATAATCAGCCTATCATGATTCACAGGGCAGTATTTGGCTCTTTGGAAAGATTCTTTGCTATATTATTAGACCATTATCAAGGCAAATGGCCATTTTGGATAAACCCAAGACAGGCTGTGATTATTCCTGTTAATGATACCCATCACGATGCAGCTGTAGCTTTACAGAAAAAATTAGTTGGCGACATAATAGATGATACGGTTGAAATATCTCCCATGACTGGTTATAACTTTTACGTTGATGTAGACAACAGAGGTGAAACTGTGGGCAGTAGAATCAAGGATGCCACACAAAAAGGTTATTCATACATATTAATGCTTGGAGATAAGGATTTAAAAAATGGTACTGTTGCAATTAGATCAAGAGATGATAGAAAGATCAAAAATTTAACTGCAGAAGAGATTTATCAAAATTTTATTGACTTGGAAAAGCGTTATCAATAGATTCTAACAAAACTTGTATATAGCGATGCATAATAAATCAAAAGTTTGTATTAAAATAATTTTACAGTAGTTATACGTTATATGGACTTAAGGATGTACGACCTATTGTTTAGCGTATCCCTTGGCGATCAAGACCTTTTCAATCTCAGCCCAAAAGTCCCTCACTACCATCTTGTCTCTAAATCTCTTATCACTTCTATCAACTTTTAATTCAGTTACGTTCCAATCTTTGATCTGTTTAGGAGTTACATCCCCATGATAACTGACGTAAAAACCAGCATATCTTTGAAATAAGTGTTCAGGCTTTGAATATTTATATTTAGCGAATTGCCAAGTTTGACCAGTTGTGAAAATTGCAACTACACGGTCCCAGTATTCTGGTTTAGTGAACATATCAACATTGTCAACAACCATAATATTGTGCGCGGAAGATATTAATCGTTCCGAATTATGATGCACAGTTACAATACCGTTTGCTGGCTTTTTGTTTGCTGTCACACTTGGCTCAACAAATTTACTATCTTCGAGGAATTCTTTGATGTTATTCAATGCTATTAAAGAAGTGCTGGCAGGAGAAACAATTATGATTGGCTGTTTCTTTGGAGCACTAGGACCGCCAGATTTGGAGCCGTTTTGAATGGATGATGATGATGGTTTCGCACGTTTCAACTGGCTAATAAATTTCTTTGCATCTGATACTAGGTAGCCAAAGTCAATATTTTTGGATCCTCTTAACGCAGCATTATGGTCTATAGACTCCTTTTCGTGCTGTGAGATTCGATCGATCTGAGGGTCGTCCAATTTATGCTTTTTGGTATCGACCGATTCACCCTTAGCTGTATTACCAACATTAGAAGCTGAACTAGCACCGGTGCTTTTGTTAGTCCCTTCGTTCCTAATGAAAGTACATGTATCCGAATTACCATTCAACCACGTAGTTAATTCGGTTTTTACCAAGAATTTGAAGTCTGCAATGCCGTAGTCTAAACATTCATTCTTATAGTCGACAATCGATGACTTATCGTGTAACCAACAAAATATCACCGCCCTTAAAGTTTGTGGTTTATCTTCATTATAGAAGTTAGTGACTTCATCTAATGGGTATATTCCTTCTGAAACGCCAAACTTAACATGAGTAGCGTCTTTTATTGATTCTGTTGTAGTTTGATTATCTCCATCATTTGTAAGTAGCGTTATAGGCTCCTTGTTAATGGTTGTTTCTCGCAAAAGTTGTAATATGTCAGTATTGCTCATTATTGCTACACTGAATAATCTATAAGAATCAACGATACTTTAATCTGGTATATATAAATGATAGATTAATGTTAAGGTCTTGAACATAATTTTCAAGTCGAGGAAATACAAAAGTCACATGATCACAAGCTTTATAAATATAAGGACCCATAGATAACTGAAGAGGAATGGTTTAAACGTCTATAGAGGGACGAGAAATGATATGTCTTCTAGTATTGATAAAGATACAGTGATATCATGGTCAGAACAGGCACAGGTTACGTTACAGGAGGCTGAAAGGATGTGTACACAGGCACAAACACTGCTCCAATCAACCACTTATCAGCTAGTCACTGAACTTCCTGAAAAGCTCCAGTTTGTAACATTCATGGTAGATGCTTTGAAGCAGCAACATGAATTGCTAACTTCGATAGTAGAGTCGCAAAGTCGTTTAAGAAAGGAGTCAGTGAACCAATTCAATGTACAAGTGGAACGAGATTTGACTCCAGCATTGGCACAACTTGATTCTATTCTAGCACAACTAGCCAAGACCAAGGTTCCGAGCTACTTGATTAATAATATTGTACATGAACAAGAGGCGCATATAGACTCTCTAGTAGAGGATAGGAACCTTTGTGACTTTATTTCGTTGGATGACATTAAGTTGCTTACCACCAATATTGAGATTTATAAGACCAACTGCACCAAGTTGCATGGATTACTCGAGAAATCGATGAATGAGAACGTTTTAGAGCCTTATAAGATAATTGCATCCAAGAAGTACCATAATATCATGAAGCAATATAAGGAGCTAATGCCAATGCAGTTGGGGATAAACTTGGCTCCGGATGTATCTCCCTATAAATTAAACAACTTGATCAATACTATATTGAAGGAGAATTCGTCATTGGAAAACGAATTGGTGCCCATGTTGGAGATGATGACAAATCATTATGATCAATGTGTTCAGGGAACATTGTTTTTCAACACGAAGAGTCCAAAAGACACACGGGTGGATGTGAATTTTGAGGTACTTCGAAACGATGCTCTAGAGTTACCAGATGTCCTCAAAGAACTCAAAACAGTATATGATATCATCCTAAACAACGAAATGAGGGCCAGCAAGATATTTAGCAGTGAAGTTTCTCGTATCGACTCCTTAATTTCTACGATCAAGGATCTTCTCGAATTTTATATTGATTATAAAGCTACCAACTTGTCGAAATATATGATCTTGGTATTATCCTGTGAAGAATTATTTGGAAAGTGCTCCATAGACACAAAGCCCAATCAGACACCATTACAAGCCTATATTGAGACTATAAATCTGCTTGTGTACCATTATACACAATTCCTTTCTGTCTACAAATCAGAGTATCTTACCGAACTCTTTTACGAAAAATACACATATCCACGAAGATATCTATCAACGCTCACAAATTTTCTCAACAATGATATGTTTCATTTACAACAGGAAGAGTACGAAAGACGGAGGAACTGGCTTGCTAAGTATGGTAATTTTATTCCCACTGAGTTTAGACTTCCAGGTGAAGTCGATCAGCCAGCAATTATACAGGTAGTGACCGAGGGTCTAGATGATGTACAAAAAGATTACAATGATGGCAGATTTAACGAGTCTGCGGAAGAAACCAATCTATTGGACCTTATCAAGACTATGAAGTTATAATATTTAGTCATATAGTCATATGTAGTCTAATATAAGCTGCATTTGGAACCCTTCACGTGATACATTTCATATCTGAAATGTAAATAGATTTATTTCAACTATGCCAATGTTAAGTATATATTGATAAGAAACAGAAAGTATATATGGGCATTTCGAGTCTGTATAAGAATCTAACGTTTACCAAGGGGTCATCCTCGGCTTCATCCAAGAAGAATGAATCAAATGCTGAACCGCCTCAGTCGATGAGTATGCTAGCGAGGTCAATTAATGATGAATTTTCAGATTACGATGGAGAAGAACACGAAGACGAAAACGATATAGAAGTTGATGAAAAGTACGCTAATGAGGGGAATATTAAAGACAAAGTATATGGTGAACGGATTAATAGAGGAGAACCTTTGAACTGGCTCAATTCACCGGCCACGACAAAGGGGTCATCATCGTACACCAAAAAGTATGGTATTGGAGCAAAGTTAATGATGAAAATGGGATATGTCGAAGGAACTGGGCTAGGGTCAGATAATAGAGGTATAGTTAATCCAATTGAAACGAAATTGAGGCCACAAGGGCTAGGAATAGGTGGTGTTAAAGAAAAAATTCACGATTCGGATGAAGCTATGAGTTCGAGTGACGAAAAGAAGCATGAAAAACAAGACAAATTAGAGCCCCAGATAGATATTTTTGAGTTAATTGAAGATTTAGAATTGAAAGGAGTAGAAGTCCCAATGAAATATAAAGAGTTGTCAGATAATATTGAGAAGCAAGATATACGACACGGGAACCATGTAATATCCAACGAATTGACGGAAGCGTATGAGAAACTAAATAGAATTAACAATGAATTGGAAAGTGTTATAAAGGATGAAAGGTTCCACGGGTTTCAATTGAAGGAGATTGAAGCTCGTTTGAATTCACAGAATGAAGAAATAGTTCAAACAGAACGGATCGTGGATTTAATAGAGTCATTTAACAAAGAATATATTTTGATTTCTGATGAACATCAAAAAGTTACACTTGTTTCAGGTACCTTGAAAAAGTTGACAAATGAACCGTACTCATCGTTCAAAGGAATCAGGGAAACATTTGTCTCTATTGTTTCACCTATTATGTCTGAATTATTCCAAAAGTATTTTGAAGAAGCTCTTGATCCAAACCACTTACTTATAATTATATTATCAGATTGGGCTTACATTTACCGAGAAATTGAAATAATTGATTTGAATCAATTGGGTCATTGGGATTCTTTAATTTACTCCAACATTAAACAGAAATTAAAGGTTATTATTGATGACGAAACAAAGAAGGATACGGTGCACGCTCAACTTATGGATCTTTTGCATATTTGGATGAACGCCCCTGTGTTGATAAACCCAACCTTATCCATATCGAATAATTTAGCCAACGAAGTGATATTGCCATTTCTTAATAAAAAGTTGGAACTATGGTCACCTGGAGAAGATCCGAATAACTCACCTCATAATTTTATCATGGATTATTTATCTTTATTATCTTCAGATGAGTCACTGACCGTAGGGAAGACCTTGATTCACACCATCCTCGAGAAATACTTGAATTTTGTAGTGTACGGGAGTGAAAGTTCATTCTGGGAAAAATATTTGATTACTGAACGAAGCAACGAATATTACAAGGGAGTTATTGTTACTGAGTTATCTCTCTTATTCGATGTTTGGATCATAATTTTTGATGAGATACTCGGCGAGAAACTGAGCTTAGAGATTCAGAATGCATTGAAAATGTCCTTTTGCACTTTCATGTCTATTCATGAGGAATTTTCATGGCTTGGATCTAAATTAGAATTTGCAAAACTAGAGCTTGTTTTTCTGTTGATTTTCAATTTCAAACAATGCAAATTACTAAATGAACAGCAAACAATAGTCCTTTTGCAATTCAAATTCTTTAATCCCTGGATCAAAACCCTAGTTCTGTGGTTACAAAAGATTGACTACAATAGTTTGCAAATATCGCAGTGGTATAGAATGTGGTACGACTGGTTTTGTAATTCGATAAAGGAGTATGGTATGACCTCATTAGTAATTCGTATGGTCGACTGGTATTTCAACACTGCTTTGCAAACTATTAAAGATGTTGTGAACGATAAGCAATCATTTTTACCGATACTTCCTTCCTTTGAAAACAATTCATTTCCAGCCAACAAAAAAATCTATGAATTGATAGTAAATGAGAATGTAAGTACGCCAATTAATGCAGAAACATCTTCTATTAATGTCGAAGGGATTCCATCTTATCAATTAATGACGACATTTAAGGATATTGTTGTATCTTACTGCACGCTGAACGATATTTTATTCTCAACAATCAAAAACAAACATCACCATGAATTAGGTCTTCCCTTATATAGACTAGAATCTAAATCAGGAAAGAAGTACTCGTCGTATATTCAAGATGATGTTTTATGGATATCTACAAATATTAAAGATTCTGAAAAGGATGAATACCAACCAATTAGCCTTGATGATTTGACTAAGTATTTCTAAAGAGTACTCCAAGAAGAATATCAGTCATCTATTTGTTTAAATAAGCCAAATAGTAGAATCGTTCTATTCATTTGCTTTCATTATGGAACCATAGAAAGGTTGTGCGAAAACCTGTTTAGTACTCAATTTTTCAGAGCTAGTAGCGATAATAAAGATTCATGAATCTTAAGGACAGTAAAAAATTAGAACGCACTTGTCTGTGATATTAATCGAAGATAGATATGATACAAGCCACTAGGAAGATAGCACTTAGATCATTCGGATCTTACAGAAATGGGCTCATTCCGTTGGAATTTAGGCAAGATGTCAGGGCATATTCTATTAAGACAGGCCTTAAACAATTAAACAAGAGAATAAATAGATTTGGAGAAGAAAATACAAGAGAATCAGAGGTCACTTTGAAGATACTTCGTAAG
Organism: Debaryomyces subglobosus; assembly: GCA_003708965.2. Taxonomy (NCBI): domain Eukaryota; kingdom Fungi; phylum Ascomycota; class Pichiomycetes; order Serinales; family Debaryomycetaceae; genus Debaryomyces; species Debaryomyces subglobosus. Next base: position 427,661 of record PPOW02000009.1, on the reverse strand, counting down.
ATAGGAGGAGTTTCGGTGATTGTTGTATTATGCCTGATTCTCTGGGCTAGTACTCTCATTGATAACCCCGTGAGTGAACCTTTACCATTACCAGAATTAAGAAAAGACGTAAGAGATACCTAGGGTAATTAAGAAAAGACGTAAGAGATACCTAGGGTACTTCTTATTCGTGGAATCAATTCTAAGTCATAAACATTTGTTCAACTTGTCTCATGTGCTTGGGATTCATATACACTTGTACATAATTAAATAATATCGCCTATCTCGGATTTATACGGAGAAAGAATACACGTTAGCACTATATGTTACTGTAATCTGGACTAGTGTTGTACCGTATTCATGAAATAGAAATGAAATTATAGTGTTGGACATGATGGTGATTCGAGAAACATCATAAAAAAACTTCAGAAACAAACAAAAATATTGCATTTTTTTCTTTTTAAATCTAGATCCAGTTGTAATATCACAATTATGACTATCTGATCCTCAAGTCCCCTATAGCTATACTGATAAAGGATGTTTTGCAGCTGGTGTAACTTCATATGATAGTACCCAGTGTGTATATAATCCGCGCTTAGTCATCTGAAAAATTTCCATATAAATGGCAAATTAACCTTCTATTCAATACTACATCTTATAACTAGACCACTTTAACGATTAGAATAATGTATAGATTCGCTGCTAGAAGAGTTTTTGCCCAAGGTACTCAAACATTTTCCAAGAGATCCTTTTCAAGCCAAGGATTTAGAGCCGCAAGAGGTTCTAAAACCAACATGTACTTGGGTGCCGGTATTGCCTTAGTTCCAACCATTATGTCAATTAACTACTTGACTGGTAGCCATATTGCTAATGAAGTTGATGAGAAGAAAGTTGAAGAAGGTAAAGAAAAGGCAGAAGCAACAGGAAAGAAGGGAATCGCCGAAGATGCTGAGAAGAAAGCAATTGGTAAAGGTGATGTTGAAACAAAAGTTCCTGCAGAAGAAGCCAACCCAGAAACCAGAACCGAAGTTGAAGGAGAAGGCCAAAAAGACGGAGAAGAATCGTACGAGGGTGCTGCTTACAACCCAGAAACTGGGGAAATTAATTGGGATTGTCCTTGTTTGGGAGGTATGGCCCACGGACCATGTGGTGAAGAATTCAAGGAAGCTTTCTCGTGTTTCATCTATTCTGAGTCAGAACCAAAGGGTATTGAATGTATTAAGAAGTTTGAAAACATGAGAAATTGTTTCAGAGAACATCCAGAACACTACAAAGAAGAATTATATGACGACGAAGAACAAGAACCATTGGTTGATGTCAACGAGAAAAACGGAGATGCTTCAGACAAATCTGCTGAAACTGTTGCTGAAGATGCTACTAAAGTAGCCAAAGAAAAGGCCGAGGCCGAAAATGCTGACTCTAAATAAGCAACCAGCCCATAGACGTATTTCACATGTCGTTTGTAATTATATCTGTACATAGCTATTACAATGAGCATTATATTATTATTATAATCAATAAATATTATTAAGCTATATCGCTAACACAAGCACCGAGAAGAAGATGCATGATTTACTCCCTGCTGTAGGTCAATGCTGTCAAAACTTAACATATTCTTAGGATCTTTTTTACCTGAGTTGGTCAGCATCTCGACTCCTAACTGAGCTGCCCGCTCAAACAACTTGTCCACCAAGTCTCGTTTCTTGCAGCTCACTTCTAGCAAATCTGCGTTCCAATCTCGCACGTAGTTATCAATGCTAACATCCGTATTCTTGTTAAGAATCTCTCGTATTTCATCTCTATCCACGCATCGTTCACTCTCCTTATCTATCTTATTGCCAATTATCATGACTCCAGGCCGTTCAACATGGCAGTGTTCTATGAATCGTTCGAACCATCCCCGAAGACTAAGCACAGATTCATAGTCCGTAATATCATACACTAGTATAGCCACATCGGTGCCTCTATAAAATGCCTGTGAGATCGAATTAAATCTCTCCTGTCCTGCCGTGTCCCATATCTGTAAATTCACCTTCTCAGGCATGTTTTTACATCCTGTCAAGGTATTCTCGCTACTATTATGTTCATCTTCATTATCTGTGCTTTGTTCCATCCTTTGGTTTCCATGATCAGTATCCTCTCTCGGTATTATCACGGAAGTCGTAAGATAATCTCCTCCTATCGTTGCCTTATAGGCATTCGTAAATATATGATATATGAATTGGGACCTCAAACAAGTTTTACCAACACCCAGATCTCCTAAAATGACAATCTTCAAATTTGGAATAGGATCATCCTTCATAACTTCTATATTATCTTCTATTTTCATATGAATATTGTCCTATAATTGCTATGTAACCTTGGTATGTTCGTGTATTTTTGTGCTGTTGATAACAATAATTGATCGAAAAAAAAAGCCTCATGCTCACTCAAAAGACAAGCTTGCCATAGAGTAGAAACTTCTTATAAAAGAGTCGAAAATATACAAAATGAAGATCTATTACATTGGTATCTTGAGAACCGGAGGTGATAAAGCATTAGAGTTAACATCAGCTAGAGATTTATCACAATTTTCGTTCTTTGAAAGGAACGGGGTATCACAGTTTATGACGTTCTTCTCCGAAACTGTATCTCAAAGAACACAAGCAGGTCAAAGACAGAGCATTGAAGAGGGTAACTACATCGGACACACACATGCTAGGTCAGAGGGACTTGCCTGTGTCGTTATTACTGACAAGGAGTACCCAGTTAGACCAGCTTACACATTGATCAACAAGATTTTAGAAGAATACTTGTCCTTACACCCACAGAAAGACTGGGCCAATATCACTGCTACAAATCCTAGCTTCAACTACGATAACTTAGAGACTTATATTAAGAAGTACCAGGATCCTAGTCAAGCTGATTCGATCATGAAGGTGCAGCAAGAATTGGACGAGACTAAAATTGTCTTGCACAAGACAATTGAGAGTGTTTTACAAAGAGGTGAAAAATTAGATTCATTAGTCGATAAGTCCGAAGCGTTATCTAGTTCGTCGAGAATGTTTTACAAGCAAGCTAAGAAGACTAACTCCTGTTGTATAATTATGTAAATTTTGAACGTGGGGGATATGTGGGTGTACTGATTCGAGATGATCCATCAGGTTTTATTATGAAGGTTGTCGTATATGTTTGACCGACCCATTAGTTTAGTTAATTTATTAATATACAAGTCTATTGAATAAATTAGTACTATAGCACCCATATATCAAATAGTGGGTGGTAGTTACTGTATTACATTTTTCAACAGGCACTATTTAATCGTAACGCATCTATAAACTTTCCTTGACCGCGTCGAAAGCTTTCAACAATTTTCTTCTAGCTCCTAATGCCTTCACTCCTCTCTTCTCTAACAGGGGGTCGTCGTATTCAATTAAATCTTTCCAGTAGATGTCCTTCAAACAATCGGTATATTTATGCAATCTAAGCAACTTCAACCACGCAGGAATGTTGTTCAATAAATCAGGATTGGAAATATCGGCCGGCATCGATGTAGTCGATGTAGTTTGAGGCGATCCAGAAGAAGCGGTAGCTCCTTGCCCTAAACCTTCGTTTGATTTCTTGCTTTTAGTCAATCCTGGGGGAGACTTGTTATGCTGAGCCAAAATTGGCACCGATGACGAATTTGCAGTTCTGTTAATAGACTCCTCATAAGCTGCTGCTGGCAGGAAAGGACTATGTTGCAGAGCACCTTGTTGGGTAAAGTAATGTGAAAGTGGTTGCTGATGGCCGTGTGCACTATGAACATGGCTCTTACGATTTGAATCCAATGCGACCCTTGAGTTAATAGTCGCCAAAGCACCCAATTTTAATGCAGCGTGAGCAGATAAGTCAACCGATTCGTCTGAATTGTTGCCTCCTTTTTGTTGGCTAACAGAAGGAGAATTCGAATTTGCGGCTGCAAGTTGTAAGAAGTTTGTCTTCTCATACAAGTGGGAAGTTGGTGATTTAGCCCTTTCGAATTGTTGTTGAGACAAGTTATAGTTAGGACTATATTTGTGGATATTTGGATCCGCAGAACGAGGTCTTTGAGTCTGTTGTTCAGAGTACAAGTGACCTTGGTTTCTAACAGAATTTAACTTCGGCTTTGGTTGCTGTAATGTCGGAGCACTCTTTTGGTTTGAAGAGATACCGGTATCATTAGCCAACGAACTATCCAAATTTAAGCTTTCCATTTCGGCAAGAATATCGTTCTGCTGTTGTTGATATGGCGATAAAACATTGAATGAAACCGGTTGGTTTTGTTGTTGATGGAGCGGTTGACTAGCAACCAGCTGATTGTGATAGTGAGTTAAGTGACTATCTAATTTTGACTTGAATGTAAGCAAAATGTCAAGGGGTAAATTATTGCATAAGTAATCAATCATGGTAATGTTGTCACGGGGATTCAACGTTTCAATCCAGTTACAAAATACAATCAAGTCCAGATAAAAGTTGGTAGCTTGTTGCTGCTGCTGGCGGCCAATTGCCTGTTGCTGTTGCTGTTGGCGATTGAAAAAATTGGAAAAGTCATTTACCGATTGCGGTCTATTAGGAATAGACGCTAACGGAGTTAAGAAATTATTGGCATTGCCGTTGTTATTCAACAACGAACCAAGAGCACTATGCGATGATGCCGATGGTAAGTTGGGCGATAACGCAGCATCAGTCAAAAGCGTATTTTGAAGTGACCCCCCTGTCCCTAATTCGCCGAATCCATACTGCAGAGTAGAATGCATCATACCCCGACCCACATTACCAGCCTGAGTCGTCTGGGATGGCGTATCAACATTCTGTTGCATATCCTTGTTGTTTCTCAAATCCAAATCCAAGTCAGCGGTTAACGTCTCAAACTCATGCTGAAGGTTATACCCAACACTCTGTTGTCTCTCTTGAAATCCTATTGGCGGAGCACTACTAGTATTTTGCTGAAGAAACGAATACTGTTTAGGTTCAATAGGAGGGGGTGACAAGACAATTTTTTTGTCGTTAAATGGAGGTGAACTAAATCCTGGACGATCCATAGTGGGCAGCTGAAAAATTCTGTTCACTTAAATATTAGGGTCAATTTGCTTGAATCAATAATCCGTAACAATTACACTGCTGTCTTCCCTATCACACACAATGATTCTGTCGGACTGCAATTGTTTATAACAGTTCTGGAAGGTTTAGTACTATATAAGGTATACGTTTTTAGAGCTTCGACCTCATCGTCGATTCCGAAGAAATTATTCGTTCACGTGATCGGGATTCAAATTGTTCAACCAGGACCAAACCAATTGCAACTGCAACGACAACAAGATCGGGTTCTACACTATCAAATAATGTTGTAAATGCATATAATAGGTACACGTAACTAATGGGAAAAAACTATGTATAGAAAGCCAAATGAAATCAAGCAGTGGGGCTACACATGCCGTAAGTGTGAACGTAAAAACAAGCAAAATGATCGTAACTTTCTCGTAATAAGAGAATAGTAGTAACGACTAGAATGCAGAGGTTCGTATGAGCCGGACGGCCCAATGTGTTCCCGCATAGTAGATGATAATGTTTAGATATAAATGCGTATTGAACAGTGCAACTGTATGAATGGAAAGGGCAGTTAAGAACTGGCGGATGCTAGCGACTTAACCAGAACTCCTTATTCTCCTGGATAATATCGCAGGTGTATCGAAGCTCAGGTAATAACTCGGCAATATTGTTGAATAAATTTTCGGCAAAAGTGTTGATAAAGAAGAGCTGACCTTTGTGCAAGTTGGGGTTGGCCTCCAAGATATCTGACAATGAGCTTGGGACCTTGTCGTAGTGTACATCTAGTGTAGGATCCGGTTGTTCAAGAGAGAGTTTCTTTTCCAACATTGACACCTCGTTGAATTCCCTCCCAAGAACCAGCGCCCACTGCGACGACACTCGCAATGGTCTAGTGACGTTAGATATATCGGCACATTTAATCAAGAGACTCGAAATGAGTTTCACGCGGTTAACTTCAAGAATGTATTGGTCAGCCTTGAAATGGGCAAGTTGATCAATGTATTCAAAGTGCTCAGCCATATCCGTGGCAAGAATGCAAGAAATGATTAAGCTCTTCAAAGAGATTTGGGTCTCGCCATCGACATCAACATCAAGGATATCGGGCCAGTTTATGGAAAGAATTTTGTTGATGAATACTGCTGAATGATACAGCTCAAGTACCGATCGTTCGTTATATATAAGCGACGTTGGTGCTGCATATTTAATCATGAATGCATTAGTCACACCCGGGTGTCCCACATCGTGACCCAAAGCAGCTATCAACAAAGCTAATGTTTGAATTGAATTCATATGAGCCGAATTATCGCTAACGGTTGTCTCCTTCCGTATGGCTATCATCAGTCCATCAGGAATGCTTGTTTTGGCCTCAAGCTTAGTTGATACCGATGACGAAGATGATGTAGTGCTCTTTTGCAAAGTACCTAGTAACTCGTTGTTTTCTACGGGTATAAGCTCTATTGCTGTGTCTAAGACAGTTTCTCCTCTCAACACAATCAACTCGTCAGCCTTAGGGTCATGTCTGAACTGCTTGAAATGTGGTAAGCACTTCAATCTGATCACATAATGGAAACAAGCTTGTAAAACATCGACCGCGTGACGGAAGTTATGAAATGGATTTCCATTCTTGTAGGTATCTCTGACCATAAATGCAAGCCCAAGCAACTCGTTCGAAGTTGGAAATGTCACATTACGCTCTAATTGCAAATCGTCATTCGTCTTCACCTCGTTTATGGCATACGCCAATATCAAATACACACAGTATACCAAGTCATCGTTAGTCAACTCGTGAGCTGGAAACGACCAGTGACCCAATAAATGACATAATTTCAGTAAATGCTTCCTCGAGTTATTAGATAACAAGCTCAAAAAATCTATTTCTTCCATTATAATTTTGTTAAGTTCTGTGATATCTGCGAGAGAATCAGGAGTGGTATTTGTGTTGTGATTCAACACAAACGACATAGTAGCCACAATATCATCTATTTCAAACATCAAATCGTTTTCAGATTCTCTATTTTGACTGAAAAAATCGTTCACTGAGGTCCTTCCTGTCCCCGTCCATGTCTCCACTCTCGATATTCTGTCGTGGATTAACTTGTCAATCTTTTCGATCGCTTCATTAATATGGTCCACAACAAACTCCTTCTCTAATGCATCACCATCCAATACTACCACATTTAAATGACTAAAATAGTATTTTAATAATAGCGTCTTTTCTTTCATCCCCAATCGGTCCAAATTGCATCGCTCCCGCGTTATACTCCTGGCTAATATTATGACTGTAGCATGATTGGTATCATGTTCATTATTCCCTTTAGTGAACAAGTACGATATAAGCGTCCGAAAACTAGTGAACTTCTTACTACTTTCACTATTGATTCTTTTAACACTGTCGCCAGTATAATTTAGGGATATAACCTCTGTCATCGCGAGGATTTCTTCCCTTTTTTTTTATTTTCTGAAGCGCAAAAGGAGTCTTTTTTTCAATGTTTCACTTACTATAGCTCTAATATCGACTGTTCCTCTATATATTCACCCTTCTGTCGACTTTATAATCAATACTCTATCGTTTAACTATGAATATCAACAAATATAAGCGTTGGAGGTTATCCGTCAAGATGAGTGCGTCACTCTTATGGCTTCTCACGTGCCGACTGGTTACATACTAATGGACCTATGATCAATGAATTAACGAATATATAACATATATAGAAGAATTAGGACTACCAAGAGTATGGAAACTGTAGATATTTGTCTCAAGTGCCTTTTTCTCGAAGAATTAGCGTATTCTGCCATTCTTTTATCGATGTTTTCTAGTAATGCAATTTTGGGAGAAAGGTCCTGAGACATGATCCGCTTGTTTCGATTAACTTTCGACCGGACGTAATTTAGTCTGTATTCTAAAGAGCTGACGGCAGTAACAATTTCGTCGAGCTTGCTGACGCTGTTGTTGATGTCAGCCCGGAATTTTTCCTTGAGGTAATCCTTGTTTGAGTCCAAGTGGGCGAGGATGTCGATTGTGGAACGACGAACATCTTTAAGATAGCATGAAAGAGCGTCGAGATTGGCGGCTGCATGCGATGCGTGGGAGTTTGCGGGAGCCAAGGCAAACGAGTCCCGTGTGTGGGAGAGGAGGGTAGAACTGAGCGACAGAGAAATCTCTGCGAGACCATTTGCCAGGACATTGGGGTTCTCAGGATCTATTGCAAGCGAGTCGATGTTGAGTAGTTGGTCTGTCAATGATTCGTCGTGACTAGGATGGTTCTGTGCGGGAGTATAGGTAAATCCTCCCGATTGCACCAAATCACTGATGATATCAGACGGAAGCGAATCTTCACTAGTAGATCCGGCTCCAGCCACGTAATTGGAGAACCTAAAGGTCTTCTCAGTCGACGGTGATGCATTAGTTCCATTTCTGAAGTATTGGGTAAGGTCTGTGCCACTCGATGTTTGTGGTTCCTTGTAGGTGCTGTAGAATTGGTCTACTAACCGTTTCTTTCCCATATCAAGCGATGTGAGAGCAGGTGTCGAGGCGAAGCCCGACACGTTCGAGCCACTCGTACCTCGTATGGGGGTCGATGCATTGGGGATATTAGTAGGTGTTCCGTTGGCCGCTCGAGCATTGGTCTGGATTGTAAACCGATTCGATGCCTTCAGTGATACCGGAGTTCTGATAATTGATTCGGTAGAGCCTGTTCTATCACCTAATTTAGGTCTCTTCAAGTGTACTTTTGTAGTAAGACTGGGCAAATTAGTCGACGAATTCGGACGGGTCGAAATTGGTGTACTCAAACGACTAACGCTGACTCTATTGGTATTGTTATCTTGGTCCAAGCCATTTATGTTATTAATATTTGCGTTCCTTTTATTGATCATGGATATATTTGGAGAGTCCGGGATATGATTCGGGGGTTCAGTAGACATTATGGATGTATATCACGATAGCATTCTTAGTTGTACGTTTGTCTTAACAAGATTAGTTGTACCATCTACAAGCCAGGTTTATTTTATATAATAATGTTTAATGTGCGAAACTCAGATATACATATAAAGCTCTTGATATTAACAAACTATGAAAAAACTAACTGAATAATATATATATATAAGGTCTACTTAGCAGCAGAACCACGGCCACCAGCACCAGAAGTGATTAATTTGACAGTTTCGTCAGAGATATCAACTTCAGGCAATGGCAAACCCTTCTTGGTTGGTTTAGGTAAGAAACCAACTTTGACTAAGTAGCTTATGTAGACACCCATTTGCTTGACATCGATACCTTTACCGCTGCTGACATCTACACCAGACCACTTTTCATCAGACTTCAATGCCTTAGCAGCATTAGAGTCGTCCAATTCTGGTGCCTTGGTGTTCTGGGGTAAGTTATCCAAAACGAAATGCAACAATGGAAACAATGCAGAGTCTTTGGAATCCTGGACTACGAATCTTTCCAATGCCGATCTCCAGGTTGGATAGTCATCGATCGAGACATCGTAACCATATTCGGCCAATGTGCCCAAGTAAGTATTGAATTGGAGTCTTGGATGACCTGTGACATGGACAACGGCTAAGTGGTCGTCTTGTGGAGGATGGAAGGCAGAAGCAACCACTAATCTTGCGACATGGTCTACAGGGACCATATTTACGTTGTTTGAAATATCTGGGTAAGATCCTAATTCTGCACAACCCTTTAACATTCTAACCAAGAAGTCATCTGAGTTGGTAGCACCGGTTTCAGAAAATCCAAGAACATAACCTGATCTGATAATACTACCCTTTAATCCACGTGAACCAGCAGTTCTAATGATACGCTCAGATGCCCATTTGGATTGACCGTAACCAGTACCCAAACCTTTGGCAGAACCAGATAAATCATCTGATTCAGGAATACCTGCCTTTCCTTTGGCAACCAAATCATCAGATAATCTAACAAAATGATCAGTATCAATAGCTGAAGTAGATGAAACAAATGCAAATTGCTTGGCTTTACCAGTACCACACAAATTTAAAACATTAACAGTACTAATGACATTCGCATCTCTTAATTGAGAATACGGATAAACCCAGTGAACAAATGCACCATTGTGAATAATAACGTCAATAGTTTCAGCCAAGTTGTTCCAGGTAGTATTTTCCATGCCAAATTGTGGCTTTGATAAGTCACCAAGAACTACTTCAATGTTATCTTTCCAAGCTTCATCCCATATGCCGTAGGTCAAACCGGTGTTGCGCAATCTTTCGAAACCAGCTTCCTTAGAGGATGCTCTAACGTGAGCATAAACCTTTACAGACTTTCCAGGACGTGCTGACAATAAATCACGGACTATAAAAGAACCCAAGTATCCAGTAGCACCTGTAAGGAAAACATTAATGGTTTCTGATGAGTCAAGGAAAGTGCGCGATTCGTACTTAGGCAATAAGCTGGTTTTGATTAATTCTTCAGCATCTGCCGCATAATCAACTGCCTTAACCTTGGCTTCATCGTCATTAGTTTCATCATTACCTGCCAATTCGAAATCATCATTCTTAATAAACTTTTGAACTTCGCGAGCAAATGCTTCAATGGTTGGGTTTTTGAAGATTACACCTAATGGAACTTCAACGCATAGCTTCTTTCTCAATTCAAAGATCATTCTGGTACCCAAAATAGAATGGCCACCTAAGTCAAAGAAAGAATCATCCTTAGCGATAGATGCAGGACGGTTTGGCAATACTTCCAACCATAAATCACGAATTGTTGATTCCAATTCATTGAAAGTTTCCACTTCAGCATTTTGACCCTTACTATCAGCAGTTAATTTCGCAACAACTGCTAACTGAACACTATCTGGGAATGGTAATTTTGGTTTATCAACTTTACCGTTAGGGTTCAATGGTAACTTAGTTAATGGAACAATCATTGTTGGAACAGCATATGAAGCCAATCTTTTCTTTAAGTAGCCTTTGATGTCCTTGATTAATTCTCTGTATATAACCAATCCTCCAACAACAGGGTCAGATGCTTCTTCAGTATCAACTTCTGATGTGAAGTTCTTCAAGTCTGGGGTGTTCTTAGGAACAATATAGGCGATTAAAGTTGGCTCTTCATTTTTATCCCTTTTGACCAAGGTAACATTCTCTCTGACTAATGGATGTTGAGATAAGTGAGTGTCAATCTCTCCTAATTCAATTCTAAACCCTCTAATCTTCACCTGATCGTCAGCTCTTCCACAGCATTCTACATTTCCATCAGGTAAATAACGGCCCAAATCACCAGTTCTGTATAACCTGTCTCTTGGTCCGTACCATCCATCATCTCTCCAAGTTTCTGAAGAGCTTTTGTTTTGTTCATCTTGTTCAGTCCACTTCTTAGGATCAACATACCAATTAGTGACAAATTTAGCCGCATTCAAGTCTGGTAAACCTCTGTAACCTTCAGCCAATCCAGCCGCTCTAACATAAATCTCACCAACTTCACCGACACCACAGGTTTGTGAAGAGTCATACCTATTAACAACTAGTAATTGGACGTTATGCATACCTTTACCAGCAGGCATGACATCTTTCAAATTCTTCAAGTAAACTGGATCTGTCTTGCGACTCTTGATTTCAAAGTAGGAAACAGACCTTTGGGTTTCAGTAGTACCATACATGTTGACAATGTAAACATTTTCTGCCAAACTTTGCAATCTCAAACAATCTCTTTTAGTCAAAATATCACCGACAAAGAAAGCATGGTGCAAACTTGGAATAGCAGTCGTTGCTTGAGCACTTAACAACTGACCCATTGCAGGAGTCAAATGAGTAACAGTGGCACCATATTCAGCCATCCAATCCGCCAATTTACCAGGGGTTCCAATATCGTCTGACGTTGGAATTAATAATTGGGCACCCAAGAATAAAGGTGTGAACATATCTCTCTGAATAGGATCATGGGCAATTCCTGATAACATAGTGAACTTATCTTCAGATGAAAGGTTAAATTGTTTAGACATCCATGGGAAATAGTATGCCAATGAATAGTGACGACCTAATACACCTTTAGGAATACCCTCGGAGCCAGAAGTGAAAGATAAAGTTGGGTTGGAATCAGGACCAACTCTGACTCCTGTTGGCTTGTCCTTAAAACTTTCGTATTCTTGTAAGCAATCAACTGACTGTCCATCTATACGTCCACCAACCAAAGATCCGTCGTCATTGACTTTCAATTGAGGAATGGTAGTGATGACATCCAATTCTTTATCAATGTAATCAACAACTAGAGAATCTAATACACCTGCTTTCTCGATACCAATTAAACCTCTAGGTTTTGCAACTGAAAGATAAATATTCTGTCTAGCAGGCGGATAAGCAGGATCTATAACAGAGAAAGTAGCACCGGCTTTTAAAACACCCATGACTGCAATCATTAAATCAACACCTCTGTAAGCATAGATCATAACAATATCACCTTTCTTAATACCAGTTTCCTTTAAATAGTTACCCACGATATTAGAAGCCTGGTTAATTTGTTGATAATTAAAAGTCCTGGTTTTAGACTTAGGATCCAAGAACGATTTTGTTTCTACAACGCATGTGCTTGAAGGGTTTTCTTCAGCATTCTTCATGAATATATCTTGTATAGCACCACGATATCCTGACCAATCCAAATCTAAAGTTGGGTCTGGTAATTGGCTGATTTGTGAGTCAGTCATTAAGTTCACTTTGGAAATCTCAATACTAGGATTTGCGGAAACTGCTCCTAAAAATTTTTGAAATTGTTCAGCCAAGATCACAATTCTGTCGTATTTATATAATAAAGAGTTATAGTAAATGCTGAATTTTCCATCCTTTCCTGGACCAAAGAATGCTAAATCACGGATAGAACCCTGAACTGTGGTTGACAATTGTTGAGCTGGGTTTTCATGTTGATACGACAATCTAAACAACGTTGGGTAGTCTTCCAATTTCTTGGACGTTTTAATATATTCAGCGACTTCGTCCAACGATTCGTAATCTATTTTCTTAGAATTGTTTTCATATTCCTTTCTGACCTTATCCAACAACTCATTGAACTTCAATGTAGGAGTCAAGTTCATTCTGACTATGAATTCCTTGTGATTTGATTCACTATCAGTAGAAACAACTATGTCTTCATCACCGGTCAATTTATAGATCAAAGCACCAAATACAGCCAACCCGAATGAAAAATCATTCTTTTTTTCGTCTGAAACATCGAAACTATAGGAAGCTTCAACTGACTGGTTATTAGCAGGTTTTAAAAAGTCATGAGGTAAAACCGATAATGTCGGATTATCTAAATAATTTAACCAAAATTCTTGATTTGACATTGTGCTAGCAAATCTATATATAAGACATAAATTATCAAGCTGTTACGTTAAGTTGAACAATTAATAATTACTTCTATCGTATATATCTTGAAAACAATGTATATTCGATGATTTTTCAAGTCTTCATCTCCAGATATTTTCCGGTTACGCTCTCAATGAGTCAGACGAAAAATAAAATTTGATCGGATTGCTGCACAAATTATTATTGATTCATTTTATATAAATAGCGCTAATTCATAAATAAAAACTGTAAATCGTCCGGCGTTAGTCTACTTACTGCTGCATCATCATGATTGATAGTTGCATGAATCATGGTGGCCTTTTTCTCTTGTAATTCGATAATTTTCAGCTCGATACTATCTTCAATACAAAATCTAGTAATTCGAATTGGCCTTTTCTGACCAATCCGATGAACTCTATCCATAGATTGCCATTCAACACTAGGATTCCACCATGGATCCATAAGAAAAACTTGAGAAGCCTCGCATAAATTTAATGCCACACCACCGGCCTTCAAGGAAACTAAAAATACTTCTACCAGGGTATTTTCCATAAAGTACTTAATAGTATTGTCACGTTGTTGTGGTGACATAGAGCCTTGCAACTTGACCGTTTGAAACCCAGCCCTCTTTAATCTCCATTCGATCAAATCTAGCATGGACGTAAACTGGGAAAAAACAATCGATTTAATTGTATGCCTGTCAGACCTGAGTTTATATAGTTCTTCCACCAATGCTTCGATCTTAGTAGATGATCTCCATTCACCACCATGAGCTCCCAACTTGATACGATTGACGATTGACGCTTTAGAAAATTGTTGTTCGTCGACCTCAAGGGCCGTCTGTTGTAAATCAATCGATAAACCAATATGACATACGGGGCATTGTAAGTTCTTTTCTTCTCCAACAAAAGAGTCGGTATACTCCTGAATACACATTCTGCAGAATCTGTGATGGCATTTTGACTCGATAGGTTCCTCAGCTTCATCGTCACATAATTGACAAATTATAACCCCTTCAACTTCTTCGGAAATTTGATTGCTGCCTACTCTTTTCAAAACTAAATCGGGATGATCTGCAAGTTGTCTCATTCTAGTAATCAAGGTGAAAATATTGGCATAGTTATTTAAAACCACACCTTCAGCAACATAATCGTTGAACTTCCGTTTCGAATCACTGTACAATGAGGTGTATAAATCCTTTTCTTCCTCGTTGAATCTATCTTTTCTTATTTCAACTATTCTAGGAGGCAAACCTAAGTCGTCTGCCCTTTCAACTTTGGTTCTTCTCAACATTATATTACTTAATAACAACCTAATGTTTTGAAAACTTGTTAATCCATCACCCTCAATACCGAACTTCTGGATATTTTTCAACATAAAATGATTGAAAAAATTTGTGTGTAACATTGGAGTATGGCCACATATATCACAGTGTCTCCAGTTGGAGAATTTCCATTCATCACTGGAGCAATCACATTTAGTACAAAAGTACTTATGGAAGGGGTCCAACTTTAAGAATCTGATTAAGGAGTACATCTCACCAATTCTGTTTTGTAATGGAGTCCCTGTTAAACACCACTTTTTGATACAATTAACATTATTAGCAGCTTTTGCCGTCCCGGATGTTCTGTCTTTAATATTATGGGCTTCATCCAATATAACTCTATAAAATTTAAGAGCATGCAACGGAGATTTTTCTTTAACTAGCCCATTTTTTCTTCTAAAACCGTAATTTTCTTTCCGATACACTGACTCCAATACTGAATACGAAGTTAATATTATATCATATTTATTTAATTCATCGACGTCTGACAGTCTATTGGCCCCGTGAAAGAGCAAAACTTTCAATCTATCCCCCTCAGTATGCTTTTCTATTTCATTCTTCCATTGCATCAAGGCAACTGTTGGCCCCACTACTAAATTCGGTCTTTTAGTCAAATCACTCAAAAACAACGCAATCATTTGTATTGTTTTACCCATACCCATTTCATCTGCGAGTATACCTCCACCATATTCACCATCTTCTTGTTGCATTAACCAATTTAATCCCTCCTGTTGGAATGGCAATAATTTGATATTCATTCCAGGAGGCTGCTCTGCTCTCTTAACAGGTATCTTATCAACAGCCTGTAAATAAGGAAAGACATCCTTCAAATATGGGTGTTGGTCATATAACTTATTAGTAACTCTTGTAAAATATGGCACTTTCACTTTAGGCTCTTTCTTCTTTCTCTTTGAAGTTGTTTTCAGTGGAGCAGCCTTTCTTCGTTTTTTAGGTGGTTCTCTCTTGGACAAAGGCAACTCATCTTCCGAGTCTGACAACCCAATAGCTTGCTCTTTTGTTTCGCCATTTCTTAGAATAGTTGAAGAATTGGTAATTTGTATATCGTCATCATCTTCGTCACTCCCATTGATATCTTCGATCTTATCAATGCTAAAATCTTCGTCATCTTCATCATCGCTTTCGATCTTTTTTTTGGGAGATTTTCTGCCCCGAGAAGTTCTTCGCTTTTTATGCTGCTTCACGCCTATGACATCCTGTTCATCATCGTCTGATGATACTTTGTAGTCAATCTTTTGTGATTTAGCCTTCCTAGATCTTCTATTACTCGCATATTCTGGATCATTAACTATGAAACCACCGCCCTCATTTTCTTCGTAAGACTGTGTGCCAGTATCTGAATCATCTGCTATCTGACCTGAAGTCATTTTTGGCCCTCCTATCACACCTGTTTGCCACTAATATTGATTTTTCAGCTAGATATGACGATTACCTCTGATTTGCCTCAACTGCAAAATTTACTGTGCTTCACGTGCAACATGATTAGTAACTACGCCGTATCTATAATTATATTACAATGCATTATATTCGTAAGCTATATGGGGTTGAACTATATGTATAAGTAAGCTATATCATGTTCTTGCGAAGTAGTACAAATTCTTCGTCCTCTACCTCTTCTATTGAAGGCAGTCTGTTTTTCTTCTTGGCTTTTATCGGTTCAGATTCGATTGATTCAGTTTCACTAGAAGTATCCGATTCCAAAGCTGAACTCGATTCAGCCGAAGGCAGTTCTATAGTTTCTTCGTGTTCAAACAGAGCTTGATCCTTGATCAGTCTTTGTTGGTCATCTTGTTGCTTCGAGTACTCTTCTCGTTGATTTTCGGAATTCCTTTGTCTTTGTTCCTCTCTTAAAGCAGCGTCGAGTCTATCGAGCTTCCGGTTCAAGCTCTTATCGTGTGTTGTCTTTCTTTTATGATGAGATTTCTTACAGTTTGATTTCTTGACATTCTTCACTCTCTTTCTTTCTTCGTATCTGTGTTCACGTTTCGGAATATTCAACACCAAGACGTTTTCATTTCTGTGCCACTTCCAATCAATCTCACCTATTTCTATCATTTCTGGATCTAATTCATATAACCTCTCAAATTGATCACTATTTCCCTTAATTTTGAGTAAGTAGTCGCCCGAAATGTTCCTTATCACTCTGACTTCATAACCATTAAAATCACCAAATCTCTTCGCAATTTGGATCTGATAACCGTTAGCTGTTTCAACTTGTTTAACACTAGGTTTAGATATCTTTTCGAGCATCTTTTGACTTTGATTATAATAAACCTGTCTATCTAATTGGTGCATTACATCATTGAATAAAGAATTATTCAAATAACTATGACTTCCAATACAGAATGGATCGAATGCATCAAAGTTATAATGTGGAGAAGTGTAATATGATATCATTGTTGTTTGTTTAATCTACGATATTTTCTTATAAGTTACTGTTTAAAATCGTACTTCCATTCGGTTATTATATAGTAAATTGTACAGAACGTAGTAAAATCTTTCGCAGCTATTCTAGATGTTCTAGATAATTCGAGGAACTTCTAGAAAGATGAGGACGTGTGCTTCCCATAAATATAGTGATTAAATTTTTTCAGTTAGTTTACTCATGGACTAATAAAAACTGTCTTTATATTGATGTATGACATAATTAAAATAGTATACAGTGAGATATCTTACTTGATTATTCAAACTGTTTATCAAGTTAACCATTAGAATAATAAAATAAAAAGGTTTGTGTAGTAAAGAGAAACCAATGCAAGAGGAAACAGGATATTTAACCTAAGCAGCACTTGAAGCCATGGCTCTTTCTGCCCTTTCAGTATCAAACTCAAAGTCAAAGTAGGACTTATCAAAGTAGTGCAATCTGATAAAACCATCTTCTCCTCCACTGGCATAACCGGTTCCGTCTGGGTGGACGGCGATAGAATTCAAAGGACCGAAATGACCCTTAACACGGCCAATTTCGTCGATGAAAATTTTGTGGTAGAATCTGGCCTCGAATTTACCTTGGGACTCAGCAGTAGTAGTAACGTTTCTTGCTTCTTGACCACCTCCCAAGATAACGAAGTCCTTGATTGGAGTGATAGCGGCGGTATTCATTGGAGCGTCAGCTTTGTATACCTTCATTAATTCAAATGTATCCACATCAACTAAACATGAACACTTGTCCTTGGATGCAGTAACAATGTAAGACTTGTCTTCTGGGGCAAATTGTATATCGGTAATCGACACAACCTTTTCTTCGTTGTGAATACCGTGTACCTGAGTGGTTTCAATGAATTCACCGGTTGAACTATTATATTTAGAAATGTATCCATCTTCATGTCCCGAAACAATTAAATCACCATTGGCTGACCATCCTGCAACGGTAACTTTTTTAGCATCACTTCTAGTCTCAATGATTAACGATGGTTCGCTTTGCTGTTTGGTGTAGTCACCGTCATAATTTATATCAAACACTGAAATAGTACCAGTTTGACCCATAACTTGATCAGTAACTGCCAATAATCTCTTATTGTCAGGTGAGAAGGAAACTCTTCTCACAGGTGTTGGCATTTCCCAGGAGTGAACGCATTCACCGGTTTCGACCTTCCATAACTTAATAGTTAAATCAGCACTTCCAGTGGCACATAATATGGTATCGGCATCCACATCAATAGACCAAATGGTACCAATGTGCCCTTCTAAAGTCCCTAATCTTTCACCATTTGATGAATACCAAATTGATGCTGTGCTATCCTTTGCGACGGAAAAGATTAAATCACCTTCTCTATTGAATTTCACTTGCGTCAATGAACGCTCATGACCCATTAACTTGATTGGTCTCATAGTGTATCGTTTTATCTAATGGTAAACTTCTTTTTGATTTACTGTCTTCCCATCAATGAAGTAATTTTTCAACGATGATAAAAAATTGTTGGCTTATGTAATATATTGTCACGTGTGCGCTTTCCATTCACCTATACTATTTGCTACTTAGCTATAGACA
Organism: Debaryomyces subglobosus; assembly: GCA_003708965.2. NCBI lineage: Eukaryota > Fungi > Ascomycota > Pichiomycetes > Serinales > Debaryomycetaceae > Debaryomyces > Debaryomyces subglobosus. Next base: position 408,996 of record PPOW02000009.1, on the reverse strand, counting down.
ATGCTATCAAACGAAGGATATATGGATCGAAGCAATGCTCAGGGAGTCGTTTCTGAAGTATCTGCAAGAGAAGTTTAGCAAACATTTTCAATTTTAGTCTCCTTGCCATCATGGTCACCGTAATCCAACTTTAACTTCCTGTTGAATAATTCGAATAGCCATTCCATACAGTTCTTAGTGGTGGCTGGATCGTATCTACCCTTGCTCATTTCATCTCTGATGAAGGCATGCTGAGCGTCGTTAATCTCAATAAAGGTCATTTCAATATTGTTTTTTCTCAATTCGCTTCTGATCAAGTCTCTGCCTTCAAGAGGAACATGGTTATCCTTACAGCCAAAAATCATAATCAATTCACCCTTTATTTCTGCGCATCTCTTCAAAGAATCGTCCTGTTGACCCTTTCCCAATGCGTGGTTGTGGATGTCTGTTGCGAAAAAGCACACAGCTGCACGGACTCTTGGATCTAAGGCGGCTCTGAAAGCTAAATGACCACCAAGACACATACCAGTGGCACCAATTTTACCATTACAAGTTGGAGATGATGTCAAGTAATCAATAGCTAACTTGTTATCTTCATCATACGATTTAAGTTCTTTAGTAATTTTATAAGTATTACCCTTATCTGTACCTTCGTTGTCATATGCCAATGCCTCGTAGCTTTCGAAGTTATGGTAAATGGAAGGACAAACAACAATAAAACCTTGACCTGCAATATCCTTAGCAAACCTAGAAACCGGTCCAGTCACCTGGTAAATTTCACTGTATACCACAACTCCAGGGAATTTAACGTTTGGATAGTTCAAAATTTTTGGATGATAAACAAACAATCTCATGGTTGTACCATAAGATGTCTTTACATCATGATATGATTCTTCAATTAACATTGTGCTTTTCTTTAGAAGATATAATAGGAAAAGACCTACTACAAATTGTCAGAATTTATCAAACGTCCGGTATAGACACATGATCACTTTAAACTGCTTTGGCTGTAAAATTATATTTGGTTTTGGAAAGCAATATTTTAAGAACTCCAAGAGTATATGTATCCCTGTAATATTTTGCTAATCTGCCAGTCTATTCAATCTTTTCTTGTCGTATTTTTGAATAGGAATAGACTACAAAACCTGCTCAGATTTTTTCAGTACATTGAAATATTCACTGTTTTTAAGCTAGAAAGATATAAGAGCCATAGATTATGTGTGAAGTATAATCGTGACAATCTACAGTTGGATACAAGGTGGTATATTGTAACCAGATCAATTATTAAATGCATATTTTATTCTCACCTATTCACATTATTAAAGGATAAGTTCAATAATAACAATGTTGGGTGAATTCATACCCAATAATTCATCGAGGTATAATAATAGTTATTCCACTTCAGACAGATATCTTCATATTAATTCTAGAAACACTACAATATAGTTTCAGAATACTTCTTGGAATTATTTTCTTCCTTGTTCGGCGGCTTTTCTAGCATCAGCTAAATAGAGTCAGTATTTAACCATTTTGGTTTAAGAGTTGTGATATTCACTACATTGAGATATAATTCTCTATTTACATACCTTCTGCTTGCTTTCTTCTCATCTTTTCTGCGTCACTCTCCATTCTCTTTTTTGGGTCCCCCTCTTTTTTCTGACCTTTAGCTGCTTCTTGTTGCTTCTTCATATTCTTCGCTCTTGCGAGATCCCTTTGGTTACCTCTGGCCATTATACCAAGTGTCTAAATAGACTTGACTTAAAAGCAATATTTTGGTAACCGGTAGTTGACTCTTGACTATAATTAAGTGAAAAAAATTAGATCATGTGACTACACCCTTCAGTGTCTGTTTTTAATGATCTTGAAGTATACCTTGATATGTTGAACCTACAAGAGTGTCGAACCGAAGTTATGTGCCACTATCTCCAATAGATAAAGGTTCTACGATGCTAAGAAGTTTTCGAAAAGAATTGAATTTATCTAAGGTATAAATAGTGCTAGATAGTATTAATGTACATAAATTATTTTTCTTCTAAATCGAAAACAATGTCACTATCAGCTTTTGGATCATATGGTTTCAACAAAAACTTCGAGAACTTCTTCAAATTCTCCACGCCTCTGATTTCACAACCGAGCAATGGCATCTTAACCAAGTGATAATCTTCGTACAATTCGTTCATTTGGTCCAAATATTTCTTTTGCATCTTCCATCTGGATTCACATCTCTTACAAGAGTGATCGTCACCATCTGCAAACAATAACTGATTAACAACAATAGAGTTGACGTCCATGTTGTAAGACATTAATTCTTGGATCATTCTCTCAGTTTCGTATAATGACAAAAATTCAGAAATACAAACACAAATAAATGTAGTCAAATCAGGATTAGTGAATTGCTCGTTGACTTCACTCACATTCTTTTGAACTTCGTTCAACTTTTCAAAGATGTCTTGTTGTTGGCCACCACCCATCATGCTCAACATAGGGCCCAACTTACCGGATAAATCTTTGAATTTTGATAATAATTTCTCTAAGGTCGATGGTAATTGCAAGAAACGCAATGTGTGACCAGTTGGTGCTGTATCGAATATAATAGTTTTGTAGGAAATAGCTTTCGAATTATCATCTCCTTCAAGAACCTTTTGGTTTTTGATATGCTTCAAAACTTCCATAAAAGATAAAGCTTCATCAATACCTGGAATTGATCCAGTCATATCATTCATCATACTCTTTAACGGATCATTTGGATCATTGTTGTATTGTGATGCCTGTTGTTGTAAATCAGACATTGCTGCTTCTGGGTCGATTTCCATACAAGACAAATTTGGCAATCCTTCAACCTTTCTAGCATCTTTACCGAACTTTTGACAGAAAGCATCAGACAAGTTATGCGCTGGATCTGTTGAAATAAGTAAAAATTGTTCATTAGGCTTGGCTAATGCTAATTGTACTGCAACAGATGATGAGGTGGTTGTTTTACCAACACCACCTTTACCACCGACAAAAATCCACTTCAACGAGTCGTGTTGAACAATAGATTCTAATGTAGGTTCTAATTCTAAATCCATGATGCTGAGTAACTTCCAAGTATAAATTGAATGCTTGAAGTGGCGCTTATTTAAAGAAACACTAATCAGTTTTACTAGTCAGAGATTTTAGGTCGACTTCTGCGCGTGGTTTCCAGAAGGTTCTTCTGCGTGCTCAAAGATTGCAAAATAATCGCCAGTCTTTGATAATTATCTTAAAGAGCACGGGTTATTCTTATCTGAGTCTGCATTCTATTCTCCCTATGTAGGCTCTATTTTTAAATGGGATCTGTTTCTTATTTTATTTGTGGCAAGTGAATTCTAACACTGAAAATGTAATTTATTCAGATTAAAGTTCTATGAATATGAGGTACTCGTAACAAATTAGTAATTATATCTACTTTATTCAGTATACAATCGATATATATTGGATGCTTCTTCTTTCTCAACCAAAATGTTTAAATTCCTAATTTCAATAATGATGTACAATACGTTCTTATTTTGCATTCCCTCATATGTTCTTTGCTCGTTCATTGAAAACTATTTATTATTCTTTATTGAAAGAAACGCGATATACTTCGAAACATATTCTTGCTTAATCTTAAGTATCCAAATACATCATAAAGAAGAAATATAAAACATAACGATGCAACGGCCTGTTACAAGTGTCTTGAGCATTTACAAGAAGTATTCTTCAACAGTTCTCCGATATAGTGTAACGGCTAGCACGGTTCGCTTTCACCGAGCAGACCCGGGTTCGACTCCCGGTATCGGAAAACCTTTTCTTTTTTCTTGTACTAGATTACTACGACATTATTTACTATGTCGCAATGTCTCACAGCACGTGCGGTATGATTTTTTTTATAATTTATTATTTTACCCTTCGACTAACACTACCTATATCTATATTAAAACAAGATACTCTCTGGTATAACCTGTCGATAACAGTATGGCATTTTATAGTATTGAAAAGGATATTAAATAATAAATTGCGACTTTTACAATGAAATTTGCTAAAGTTTTGGAGCAAACGCTTATCGAAGAAGATATCCCAGAAGAATGGATTGAGGCGGCTATACAGTATAAGTCCTTAAAGAAATGTATCAACAAGGTGGTAAGTGAGCTTCAGTTTTTAGGGTTAGAACAGAACACGTTAAAGTTGATCATAGATGACAAAACCAAGCATCAAGTCGTTGAGATGGATAATAATGAATACACGCCAAACAACCCCGTAGTGGCAGAATATACGTTGACAAAGTCAAACTTTGATCAAAGTGACCACATTATACCCATGTTGAAGATAAGTATCGATTATAATAATGCAGATGTTTCTGACGACCATATCAATGATATTTGGTTACGGTTGAAGTCGAAAATTGAGACGTTAATTGGCAAGGACGACAGTATTATTGAAAGTGTTAGTAATAGAATATACGAGTTGAATGAAGACCAGGTATTATCGCCGCGTTCATCTAGAAGAGAAGGATCTCCTATTCCTGAAGACTGTCTTGAGCAAATTGCGGGGAAGAATTTAGATAAGTCAAGTAAGAGAAGCGAAATGTTAATCATGTTGAAATCAGATTCTCAATTCTTCCAAATGCTTAATGGCGAATTAGAGAGCCTTGACAAGCTAAAGCAGGAAGAAGAAGCAAAATTAATACAAGAAGTAAATGCCATAAGCGAGTCAATTCAAAAATTAGCTAATCCCGCCAAAGGACCGCTTAAAAAGTCAGATCTTTATAAATGGAGAGAACTTTTCAAAATATATTTGGATTCAGAGGTTTATTTCAAGTACAACGAAACCTCCGTTTCTGCTTCCGAAAGAGACGGGGAGCAGGTGAAACGTAATTTAAATGAGTTTATCAAACGTGTCGAAAAGACATCATTGACAGATCGATTTCAAAACAAAAAGAGCATGGTCGCTTTCAATCAATTTTTGAATATGAATTTCCATTTGCTAAAGGTTCTTCAGTTTCAGTCAATCAATTCAACCGCTTTCAGAAAGATCTTGAAGAAATTCGACAAGCAGACGTCCTTGGGTGTGAAGTATAAGTTTCCAAAATTGATATCTAATGATCATATCTTTATTACTGGATCTTCGATTGCTCAATCCATTTGTTATGTTATACAATCATCCATTTTAACCCTTGTCCCTCAATTAGATGACTATACATGTCCCATTTGTACATCTGTCGCCTTCAAACCTATCAAATTGAACTGTGGTCATATATTTTGCGTGCGGTGCCTAGTCAAACTTAAGCAACAGAAAAAGGTTGATTGCCCAATCTGTAGGCGTGAAAATGCTATCGCTTATGCAGATAGCTCAAATTTAGATGTAGAGGCCATGGCATTAATGAAGCAATATTTTCCTATAGAAGTTAAAGAAAAGCTTAAAGAACGAGACAAAGAAAGATACGATGAAATTGTGGGGGATAGTAAGTGTATAATTACATAGCCTATTGCATTATAGAATAAATTGAATTAATATAATCTTGAAAGGTCGTTTGTGTAATATTTTTGATCTATACTTCTTGCATCAATTCTCAGTACTCACTTATGATAATGGACAATCAGTCAGATATGACGATAGACAAACAAAGCAGATATGATAGGCAATTGAGACTATGGGGAAATTCTGGACAATCAAACTTGGAAAGCTCACACATATGTCTAGTTAATGCTACTTCTACAGGTTCCGAATTATTAAAAAACCTTGTCTTACCGGGAATTGGAGAATTTACTATTATCGATAATACTGAAGTAACTGAAAGCAATTTATCTGGTAACTTCTTCTTAGCACATGAGGATCTAGGCGATAATGCAGCGGCAGCTATGGTTCGAGAATTGAAGGAATTAAATAGTGAGGTTGTCGGTAATGCCATTGAAGACTCACTTAGTAATGTATTGAGAAAGGAGCCAGTACAATTCTGGGACTCTTTCAATATTGTAATAATAAGCAATTATGTACCTAGAGAAGATTTGGATGTATTAAAAGATATATTATGGGACAAGAATATCCCTTTATTCATTGTGAATACAATTGGTTTCTATGGGTCGTTGCAACTTATCTTAAAGGAGACTACAGTAATTGAAACACATGATCCTGCTAAATTCTTTGACTTAAGAATTGACCATCCATGGCCTGAATTAAAAGAATATGTCGATTCAATTAACTTGGATGATCTTGATGATACGGAACATGCACATGTACCATATATCGTAATATTTATAAAAGCATTACAGTCTTGGAAAGCTTCCCATAACAATTTGCCGCCTAAGAATTATCAAGAGAAGAAGGAGTTCCGCAAACATGTGGAATCTATGTCAAGAAATATTAACAATGAAAGTAACTTCATAGAAGCACTAAAAACGATTCATAGGGCTTTACAAATTACCCAAATTCCTCAAACAGTTCTTGAATTATTTGAAGACGAGAACATAAAGGATGAAAATATAAATCTAACAACATCAATATTCTGGATTTACGTAAAAGCATTGAAGAAATTTGTCGCCAAAACAAACCAGTTACCATTGCCGTATGCCGTTCCAGATATGGCGTCTGATACACTCAGTTATATAACGTTACAAAACCTATACCGGGATAAAGCCAAAAATGACCAAAATTTATTTACTGAAGAAGTTATTCAAATTTTAAACGCCATTGGGAGAACAGCTGACGATATTAACCATGACTCAATTTTAAGTTTTTGCAAAAATACTCAGTTTCTATACGTTACCAAAGGGTCTAAAGAGCTATTTAATCAAAAAATGATATCCAGTATTCTTTCGGGCTCTAATGAAGAGGGGTGTGATATATTGAATATATATTTCGCCCTACTTTCATTCAATAGTTATATTGAGCAATACCACATTTGTCCCAATATTGGGAACTTGGATCAATTTATTCAAATCTTCAAGTGTTCTTATGCTGAATCTTCTTCTGAAGTACCTCAATCCTTACTAAGAACTTTTAAAGAAATTTTGAGTCATCCTTCACATGACTATCATAATATCAGCAGTCTTTTAGGAGGTGTTGCAAGTCAAGAAATATTAAAAATTACTACTTCTCAGTATACACCCCTTGATAATCTATATGTTTTCGATGGCATACATTCAAGTAGTGAGAAGTGGAAAATATAATATTTATACATACATTAATTTATAATCTACAAATCATCAAATGAGCCTTGCATGCTATCTGATGTAGTCTTTTTCTTTTTGTTATTTTTAACCATCTCTTTCCAATCGACTTGAGTTTCTTCATCTGAAGAAGAATCCTCCATTATTTGTTTTTCAATAGCCTCTCTTTTTCTTTTCATCTTTTCCCTTCTTTCTTGCTTCGTCTCTATTTTATCTGTTTTACTCGACCAGGCTTCATTCTTAGCTTTAAGTTCTTTCCTCTTCTTTGCATCATTTATTTTTCTTGCTTTGTCTTCTTCTAAATTCTTCATTCTCGATTCCTCCTTTTGCTTGTCTGCATACTCAAACTTATCCATATCAATAACTTCACCTAACCATCCATCTTCAGGCATTTTATCATTTGGAATATATCTTGATTCAGGCATTTTGGGTAGTCTCAACAATCCATACATTCTTCCGAGTCCGATATAGTCCAATGTTTGTAATCTGAAAATTGACGATGCCATGTGCTTAGAGTAGTATCTAATAAACCCAACGTAGGACTTTATTGCTAATTCATGTCTAGCCCTATCCTCTAGTATGTACTTTCTGAATTGTTTTTGAAATTTATCGTAGGTTCTTGAAATGTCAGGGCATTCCATATTATTCATTGTCATTCCCTTAACTTCCATAAAATTTACATAATCTTCCTCTCTGCTATTGTTGTTCAACATCACTATCGCTTGTCCTACTTTGTTAGCTCTACCTGTTCTACCGCATCTATGGAAGAATACATCAGGATCAGTGGGGGGGTCAAGCTGAACAACTAAATCAACATCAGGAATATCAATACCTCTGGCTGCAACATCTGTGGTTAATAGAACATGCTTATTAAGCATAGAGTCACCTTCAGCAAAGTTTTGCAATGTCTTTAATCGAGGTTTAGTTGAAAGCTGGCCATGCAAAGAAAAAAACTTGAATTGATCTTCATCTTCTGTATTAATTAACTTTTGAAATACAGAATAAAAATGCTTCACAGATGTACAAGTTGGAAAGTATACTATACACTTTTGAAAACGATAATCTTTAAGTAATGCAATTAATGTTGATATTTTAGTCTCTGGCTCCACAAGCATATAGCTTACATTCAATGAAGAGGGTGCTGCATTTTTCGAGTTCTTCGACTTTACGATGATCTTCACGGGGTTAGCCATACCAGTTCTAAAAATGGTATCTCCTGCGGACGAAATCGTTGCAGAGAACAAACCAGTACGACGTTGCTTCGGCAATTGTTTCAATATTTTTATCACATCTCTTTCAAACGATATGTCCAAAAGCTTATCCGCTTCATCCAACACTGCTATTTCAACGGAATTGGTTTTCACATAATTTGATGACAAAAAGTCCAACAATCTACCCGGAGTAGCTATTAATATATGTGTTTTATTGGTGAGGAAATGATCAATATCTTCCCTAACACTTGATAATGACCCAACCAATAACTGTGTCTTTATAGCTGTCTTATCCTCTGGGAGATACTCAAGTACTTTGTCAAATACCATTTGTATCTGTTTCGCTAATTCTCTAGTAGGAGAAAGAATAATACTAAGCATATGACCTTTTTTCACTGGTTCAGGACTTTCACCTTCTTCATCAACGTTATACAAGCGATTTGATATCTTTTGTAATACCGGTATAACAAATGCTAAAGTCTTACCAGACCCTGTAACAGCTTCAACCACCACATCTTTATTTCCACTGAATAAAGGAATCGTTGAGGCCTGGACTGGTGTCATAGTAGGATATCCTAAAGATTTAATCGCTTCCTTAATCCAAGGATGAAGATCACACTTCAAGACACTCCATGTCAATGATCCTTCTCTAGTCTCCATAATTGTACTAATGACTAAATATGCCGAGTGATATAAAGATTCCTTTCTTTCAGTCTAGTCGTGAATAAATCTAAATTCACTACATAAAAAAAATTGAGATGAGATGAGACAATCATATAATTACGCAGCGTACATCTAACTACCCCATATACCTATAACACTCGAATAAAATGCTTAAGAGGGCCATTAATTATGTCTGGAATGCTGAGAAGACGCAAGTCTCTCGTTCTATGGACTATGAAAGATGGTCGAAAACACAATTAATAGAGAAAATCAGAGAGTTAGAATCCAGAAATGAAAAAGAGACAAGCACTACAAGCACTAGTAATGATAATAATGACAACAAGGATACTAAGGCTGAGGAAAACAAAAATAAGCGTCTAGTTAAAAATAAACCTAAGGAATTTGACTTTTCAAAATATAACAAACGTTTTATTGCATTAAGATTTGCATATGTTGGATGGGACTACAATGGTTTAAATTTCCAGTACGAGCCAACACCATTACCTACTGTTGAAGAAGAAATATTGAAAGCATTAGCTAAATCCAAGTTGATAACACAGGTGGATCCGGCGTGCTGCAATTTCAGTCGTTGTGGTAGAACTGATAAAGGTGTGAGTGCTATGAATCAAGTAATTTCTTTGGATGTTAGATCAAATTTAAGTTCAGAAGAGCAGGCTTCCAGTCAAAATGATGATAAGGAGTTGCCCTACCTTGCTATATTAAATTCTTTGTTGCCTACTGATATTCGGATCACTGCTGTTTGCTTGAGACCACCTCCTAAGTTTGATGCCCGTTTCAGTTGTTCTTATAGACATTACCGTTACCTCTTTAGAAAGTACGACTTAGACTTAGAATTGATGCAAGAAGGTGCTAAAAGATATGAAGGAGTGCATGATTTTAGAAATTTCTGTAAAATAGATGGATCTAAACAAATAACTAATTATAAGAGAGAAGTTCTTAGTGCCAATATAATTCATCTCCGGGATGATTTCTACATGTTTGATTTAAAGGGTAATGCTTTCTTATGGCATCAAGTTCGTTGCATGATGGCAGTTTTATTCTCTATAGGTCAGAAATTGGAATCTCCCTCTATTATAAATGATTTGGTTGATGTTGAAAAATTCCCAGGTAAACCGTCATTTGAAATGGCTAATGATGTGCCACTTGTGTTATATGATTGTGTGTTCCCAAAAATGGAATGGTTGGATATTCAATACTTTAAGAATAATACTGGGAAGATATTCAAAGATAATGCAAATATGAGAGGATTGGTCTTTGACTACGACGTAAAGGCACATATAGTAGAAATGTTGCAAAGCTTCTCTAGTCAGGATACCACTAATTTGAAGTCATTGCCCGGTTCAGGGCATATAAATGTTGGAGATGGTGTCGGCCGTAATTTCAGAAAATACGTACCAATAGCTAAGAGAGAGGTAGCAGAGACATTCGAACTGGTAAATTCTAGATATAACGAAAAGAAGAAGCGCAAGCTTCAGCAGGCTACTGAGTAAGTAAATGCATTAATATATTAAATTCCTATTAATTAGAAATCCAAGATGGTTCCCAATATTGTACCTCTCCGTCCAATCCTTGGGCATCAATCCATAAAAACCCATCCATAATCATTTGATCAATAACAGTTTTACATCGTATTTTATCCCATCCATAGTTATCAATTAATAATCTATATGTTACGTATCCACCCATAAATCCACAGGCTTCGTATATTTTCTTTTGGTCGTTAGATATATTTGTGTTGCCGCTTGTAGCTGATGAGAACTTTAGCCATTTCTTACCATTGATATTCAATACCTCATAGCCATTTCCCAACGAGAATAAAATAGACAATGCCTGTTGAATCTCACCTTCTTTTATCAGAGTCTCTAGATTCACATTCTCCTGTAAACGTGATAATAATTCTTTCATTGAAATCAATCCACCATTAACATCTCTCGTTTCCTGGCACACTTCTACTATTCTTACCGATAGACCAATATAAAAATCTTCATTTCGAGACTTCAAATTCTTAGAATTACTGTATATCAACAATTCTAGCGGATCAACCCCTATCAGTTGACACATCTGAGTGAATTTGTTACGAAATTCTGGGTTTCGTCTAATTTCGTCTCCATGATCACTACCAAAATTAATTAAGGCCGATTGAAAAACTGACAACTGGGTAGAAAGTTGATCTGAGTGTCTTTGAATAAGGTTTTGTCCTAATTGAGAGTATGCATGTCTATCTACATGCCTATTATCATTCATGTTTGGCAGATCTAGATAAGAATGTAATTGTAAATCTAAAATTCTCATCTTTCACATGGACCGAGCATATTACTCCATATTACTTTCTCCTACTTAATTCTTTAATAATATTCATTACATTCTTTATATTATTCCTTATATTATTAGTCAAACAAAGAATGACTGTTAGCGTACCTCGAGAGATTGAAGTAACTTTAGGTAAAGGAGTTTCTGCAACCTTAACTATTCCACATTCAGCTGATTCTGAAAATCCATACGAAAAGAATTACGCCCCTACAACGAATAAAGCAGCTATAATTCTACATGGGCAAGGAGGACATAGGAATTATTGCTATCAGAAATTGTTAGCTCATACATTAGCCTCCGATTTAGGGATTTACTCGTTAAGAATAGACTTTAGAGGGTGTGGGAGTTCAGCCGATAATGCAGATGAAAAAGTCGCCAGAATTATACAACAAGATATTGAAGATATACAGGCTTGTGCTGAGTTTATGTTAGATCCCCAACAAAATCCATTGGGTATGAGATTTATGGTATCGTCAATGATAGGACACTCTAGGGGAGGTGTAGCTATGTTCTTGTGGGCCTTAGAACAGGATAGGATCTTGAAATCTGCTGATCCATCCAAGGCGATTGTCGTCCCCAATCTTATCAACTGCTCTTCCAGATATAGATCAGAAACGGTTTATGAAAGATATCCAGATGGTTTTGAAGGGGCCTACCTTCGGAGTTTAAGACATGGACAAATTCTGAAAGTTTATATTTCAAAGGAAGAAATTGATTCTTTGGCTACTCCTGACATGTCAGCTCTTCGTGATTTATCAACGGATTTTTCTGTTTTAAGTATATATGGTTTGGAAGATAATATTATTCCTGTTAATGATGGTTCATTCTATGCAAATGTTTTGAACAGAGGACCATTTTCACATCATTTGGAATTAATTCCATTTGCTGATCATAACTTTTATGGTATTGAACCAATTGAGACTGAAGATGATGCCGAAGATTTTAATCCCTACAACCTTCCTTTGAATAATAAGAAGTTGGTGAATTATAATGTTATGGTTACATCTTTTATAGTAGACTATTTGAAACCCGAAAATGAATTGAATAGGTTCTTATACCGCAGTTTCAATGTTGGTTACATTCCAAGATGGAAGCAAATCGAAGGTATTTCTAATTTTAGAGATATCGGAGCATGGAGAATTAAAAATCCTACTTACCGCTTACCAAATTATGATAATGAATCACATTACTATGTTAAACCACATATCGCTTTCCGTTGTGCAAATACGGCTGATGTTACAGAAACGGGTTTGAAAGAACTTAAAAAGCTAAATATCAAAGCCATGTTTGATTTTAGATCGTCAATAGAGATTGATAACGATGGTTCTCCAAAAAACTTAGAGAAGTATGGAATTAAAAGAATACATGCTCCGGTTTTTAGTGAATCTGATTATTCACCAGAAGTCATTGCTCTTAGATATACAAATTTAATGACTAGTTGGTATACATATGTCAATGTCTATGAGGATATTTTAGAGAATGGCACTAGTGCTTTTAGACAGGTGTTTGAATTCATTCGAGATGAAGTTCCAGCGTCAAGCTTCGTGTTCCACTGTACTGCTGGTAAAGACCGTACTGGAGTATTAAGTATGCTTATATTATTATTTCTTGGAGTAGACAAGCACACTATTGCCAAGGAATATGAATTGACTACAGTGGGACTTAAGAAAGAACATTCATCTATTAGAGACAAATTTGTAAAGACTTTAGAAAAATTTAAAACTAAAATGGAAAATGTTGAAGATGTTGCACAAATAATTGCTCAAGGAAGAAAAGGTTGGAAGATCGAAGAAGACGGGTTTGAAAACTTAATTAGTTCGAGATACGAAGCAATGCTTGCTACCATTGAATTATTCAATGAAAAATATGGCAGTATCATTAACTATATGAAAAACATGTTGAAATTTGAGGACTCGGATCTTCGTAAGATTTACGAAAACTTAGTCTATGTATCCGAAATTAACAAACCTGAACCAGATCCTATGTTCAATTTAGTTGAATTTGCTCCTAAACTATAAATATTAGATATATTTCAATTAATGCTTTTATATAACGCGTTACATAATTGGTAAGGGCCTCTGTTTAAAGATTATCTTTTTCCTCACAATATCCACGATTTTTATGCTATCATCTCTGTTCACCTCGAGGGCTCCATCTTCTGTGTCCTTATTATCTGTAGTATCGGTTTTTATCCTTAGTACTGCTAGCGGTGTTTCTAAATCAACCATCGATCCTAATAATCTCTGGGATTTCCCTATATATAATGTCACGTTAGACTGATTCTTAGGGTCGAATTCTAGTCTCCCAAACTTCACAGCTTCATACACATCATTGACCCGAACAAAATTTTCCAAATATTCGGATTTGTGGTTCTCATTGGGTTGGGGAAACGACTGAGGGAGATTTAGTTCACCTTGAATTTCCAATATTGATAAACCATATGGCGTCGATATGATATCATCGTTGTCTATCAGGCTATCTTCGTTCGGAGATTTTTTATTTAGTATATTATGAGCAACGCTATAATCAATCTTGGTAGTAGGCATGTCTAAGTACCAAACCAAATGGTGAATCAAATGTTATGATAAGAAAAGTGCTTTCTAGCGAGTTTGTGACATTTTATGGAATTTTTCAGTAACGAACTCAAAATATATTTGAACACCTTTTCTAGTCTATTTTCACCATTTGCCAACTTACTTGTCGAATTATTACTATACGACTGTGCAATCATAATTTAGGCTGAACTAATAGTTTTTCTAGTTCATTCTTATTTTCTTCGTTTTTTCTAGCTATTACTGTGCTAAATGTCGGCCTGCAGACCAGAATGAATTCGTACCCATTTATCGATGAATGGCTCTACAATCAAAGTTTACAGATGACTCAAGTCTAGAGTTGGATTCAAGTACGGCTTTTAAACTTGACTGTCCTTTGAATCTTGTATACGTAGTAAGCTTAGCTATTTGGTTATATATGTACATGCAAGCAATAAAGCACGTATAGACCATGATAATTGTTCTTTTTCTCGTTTGCTTAGCCTAGTGTAGCGATGCTTTTCGTATGCTGCTCTAATACGTGTAACTTGCAGAAGGAAATAATTCTTATGAAATTTCACAAGCATGAACTTTTTTGGTATTTTGCAATTTTTGCGATTTCTTATAATATCAGAAAAATATGCTAAAAATCAAATATAACAAAAAATGCAATACTGTTACCTACATCTACTAAGTTTGATCTAAGAACTACTCACTCTGCTACCATTCTGCGGGTACTTCTCACAGGAATTTCACAAGCTATATACTTTTGTGTTAATCCAAAATAACCATCTCCAAACAATTTTTACTGAAATCAACCTCAAAGTAACTTATTCTACCTACCAGCATACTAGTAACCATATTAAAAACTTTGTAGGATCACTCATAACCATCTCAATAATCCCGTAGTGACTATTCTTAAATTTCTCAGATAGTCAATGTTGACCATATTACTGAAATAAGAACAGCGAAGGCCTTCAAGTCACTAAAATGTCAACAAAAGTTTTATCCCAATTCGTTAATTAATAACAGTTCTCAGGATCCATGTCTATTGTTCAAATCGTACAAGCGGACCTGAATATGAATTAGGAAATCATTTAAAAAAAATTACCCAATTAGGAAACACATAAGCATCATAACATTTCGCAGCTGACAAAAATTATTACAAGCATCTGGGGGTACTAAATCATTCAAAATAAATCATCCTTTCAAAAGAAACAAAGTTATAGTATTAATATTGAAATATAAGGAATCTAGCATCTAATACCCTATAATGAGTGAAGGTTATTCTGCAACGCATGGGTTGATGATGGTCTTGCTGGCTACCAATAACGGAGCAGCTGAAGGGACCGGTATTAGGTTGAATGTTGATCAAGCCCATAATTTATTAGGAAAAAATATTCCAAAAGCATTAGTTGATTATACCTTAGGAACACAGATCAATTTATTTGGATCTTATCCAGATGAATCGGATGTAGTACCATCAGCCATTTTCACGGCAGTGTTTGCGATATTGGGAATATTGCACTTGATAATTTTCAGCATAAACTTTTCGAGAGGACATTATTTCTGGTTATCTATGGGATGGTTTGGGTACTGTATTGCTAGAGTGGTTGGATGGGCTCTTCGGATAGCCTGGGCTAGAAATATCACAATAACACAGATGGGGATTTCCAATGAGGTGTTTTTGATTATTCCGTCGATCATACTTGTTTCGATCAACTTGATTTTAGCACAAAGATTGTTTACTTGGAGACATCCAGTTGGTGGTTCCAGAAGGCTTTTCTGGTCCATCATGATTGGTCTTTATATTGTGGTTCTCGGGGTCATCGCCATGACTATCGTTGCATCCGCCATACCATATTTGTATTATTTATCTGAGAAAACTTACAAGAACTACCAGAAAGTTGTCCAAGCAAGTGCTATATTGATTATATTGTACACTTTAACGGCTGTCAGTTTAATTGCTTTATCTTATTTCTTCAAGCCAACTACCAAGGATGAAAACTTGTACACATACCAACCATGGTGGATTGAATCATTCCATCCATTTTATTTTGTTCGTCCTAATGCTGCACAGGAGGCCGAAGAGACATTTATGAAAAGAAACCGTAACCATCGTCATGCCATTCGTGTTATTGCTGCAACTCACCACCATTATAAAATGGTTGAAGGCTTGAGTAATGAGAGAGGTAACTTGAAACACAATACCTCATTGATGATTATATGTCTGTCCACGCTTTTCCTTTTCGTAGGTTCTATTTTGAGAGCAATAGTTGTTTTCCAAGCAAGATTCAACAGGGATGAGAGCGTAGTTTGTAATCCTATAGCCATGTACATAATGTGGGGACTTTTAGAAACTATCATAAATTTGACTTACATCATTGGCAGGGTTGATTTGAGATTCTATAGACCAGATGTCTTACCGGCAGCCGTCAGAGCCATTATAACTGCTGACCAAACCACTCATCCTTCAGTCATGCCTTCTCCATCAGAACAGGATACGCTTGACGGTGACAACATGTCTCTTGACCAATCTGAATTCGATTTCAGTGACTCCGAGTCTTTACCTCCTAATTACTATGAGAACAAGAACGAAAAGCAAGAAGTTGTCACAGATGATAACGAATCTGAATTTTACTTCTGATTCCTTATCCTACAGTTTATACCTCCACACCTACCTTTTTTTTCTCTTTATATATATATATACTTCTAATTCTCCACTCTACTCCACCCTTAGAGTACTCTACTTAATATCATATTATTCCCTAATTTCTTGTTGATTATATTTTTTTATGCTGCATATCCTGTTTATTCCTAATTAGTACATTTATAGTGAGAAATTTCAATTGGGGAAGTTTTGATGTTCTTGAATCATATGCTCACTAAAATTGACTATGAAGGACTTTATGCCTATTAGGGAGATTTACATCTCTCAAGAATTATTATTGAGCGGGGCCACATTCCATAACTTATATATATACTATAGAAAATTAAAAGTTGTTAATATCGTTATTATATAGTCGTAGGAGCAAATGAGTGGAACTGATGATAATTCGGCCGTAGGTGGCTTAATGCACTTATTGAGAGCCGCTAATAACGGTGCTACAGACGGTAGCGGTATTAAAGTTTTAGTTGACCAAGCACACAATTTATTGGGAAATAAAATTCCACCTGTAATGATTGAATATACCATGGGATTACAAAACAACTTGTTCGGTTCATATCCTGACAAAAAAGATATCGCACCTAGTGCTGTGTTCTTAGCATGTTTCGCAGTCATTGGTATTGCACATTTAGTATTGTTCTTCATAAACTTTTCTAGAGGACATTATTTCTATTTATCGTTGATATGGACGTTTTATTGTACATTGAAGGTGGTCGGGTGGACACTTCGGATTGCGTGGGCTACTGATATTACCATGGTGCAATTAGGAATTGCGGACGAGGTGTTGTTAATTTTGTCGTCGATTATATTGGTTGCAGTTAATTTGATATTGGCCCAAAGATTGTTTACGTGGAGACATCCTGTTGGTGGTTCCAGAAAGTTGTTTAATTATACTATGTACTTGCTTTATGCTGTTGTTGCTGCCGTTATCGCAATGACTATTGTGTCATCAGCCGTGCCATATGTATATTTATTATCCACCCATGCGTACGAGAGTTATAAGAATGTGGTCAAAGTGAGTGCTATATTGATTATATTGTATTCATTAACTGCTGTTAGTTTAATTTGCTTGTCTTATTTCTTCAAGCCAACGACCAAGGATGAAAACTTGTACACATACCAACCATGGTGGATTGAATCATTCCATCCATTTTATTTTGTTCGTCATAATGCTGCACAGGAGGCGGAAGAGACATTTATGAAAAGAAACCATAATCACCGTCATGCGATTCGGGTTATTGCCTCGACCCATCATCATTACAAGATGGTCGAAGGTTTAACTAACCAAAGAGGTACTTTAGCTCATAACAAATCATTAGGTATTATCATATTCACCACCTTGGCAATCTTTGTGGAATCTATAGTGAGAGCTGTAGCAGTGTTTCAAGCAAGATTTAATAGAGATGCAGGTCCAGCATGTAATCCTATTGCCGCATATATGTGCTGGGGAGTATTGGAAGTTTTAGTTAATTTACTGTATCTTATCGGCAGAGTTGATTTAAGATTTTACAGGCCAGATGTCTTACCGGCTAAGATTAGGTCTATTATTACAGCTGAACAAACATACTATCCTTCAGATAATGAGTCAGATGAGATCACTTCTTCCACTGGCGACGCAGAATATTATAATAGTGAAGACGAAAAGCCTAATAACAATGCATTTCATTTCGAAAACAAAGAAAGCCAGACCGCTGGTGCTCATCCTTATAATAATCTTACAAGTCAGAGATTCCCCAACGAGAAAGCACCTGGATATCCCACAGAAAAGTATCCTAGAGAAAAGCTTATGTCCGATGACTTTGACGACGATGATAAACTTGACTTTGAAGATAATGATTCAGACTTCTACTTTTGATATCTTTACTCTATATATATTTATTATTACCACTTGCGCTGTTTTAAAAAGTTTGTAGATGCAAAGCAAAAAAAAATCAAACCCACGGCGGGAGTCGAACCCGCAATCTTTTGATTAGAAGTCAAACGCGTTAACCATTACGCTACGCAGGCAATTAATTAATTCTCATATAATTATTGAACATAGTTATAGCGTTTCCTGAAAGGGTTTTTAATTTATACAGAAATTAACTACGTATTATTACATTCGATTTAAAGCATATGAAAATCTAATATTTAATAAAACTTATTTAAATAGATTATTCTTTAGAGCAATCTCTTCCAAATAATGAGACTTTGACCCAATCCAAACAGACCAAAACTTGATTCTTTACAGAAAGACACATGTAGACGTATGCAGATCTCCAGAACAAGAAAGTTAAAGTACCACCAGTAGTCACATTAGACCAATCACCCCAAACTAAGTCAGCCACAGCCTTTTCAGAACCGATGTAAGCTAATGCACCCTGATTGACATATTCGAAGACAGGTAATTTTTCTTGCAAGATGGAAAATTTCTTCTTCAATCTGTCAACATTGTCAGTAGAGGTTGGATTCTGCATACTGAATTTAATTGCTTCAAGTTCTTGGATCTTTTCAAAGTGTTTAGCTAAGAAAGTACCTTCTTGGAAGGCAACTTGGGCAGTTGGAGCATATTTGGTAAAAGTACAATCACCCAAAGCGTAAATATTATCAGTTCCATCAACCAATAATCTTTCATCTACCAAAAGACCTCTTCTGGCATTCCTTTGTTCATCAATCTTAGATGTCAAGTTATGAGTAATTGCTCTAGGAGCGTTACCAGTAGCCCAAATCAACATACCGTAAGGAATCTCTTGGATTTCAGTCGAGCCATCCTTTGGATCCTTAATCAGACAAACAACATGTTTATCGCTAACTTTTTTGACCATAGTGTTGGTTTTCAAGTCAATGTTGGTATCTTGGAAAACCTGTTTGGTATATTCGACTAATTTTTTGTTGAACATATTCAAGACATTAGGTAATGCTTCGACTAAAATAACCTTCAATTCAGAAGCAACTTCTGGCATCCATTTTTTCAAATCTTGGTCAATATAATCTTGCAATTCACCAGCAACTTCAACACCAGTTGGACCACCACCACAGACAACAATAGATAACAATCTCTTTCTTTCTTCATCACCCTTTGGCAAGATATTTGCGGCTTCAATAACATCCATCAATCTCTTTCTAATACTCATAGAATCACTCACTTCTTTTAAGAAAGTAGAATGTTCAGCAACACCAGGAATACCAAAAGTAGAAGGTTGAGCACCAACACCAACAACTAAATAATCATAATTAAGGGATGTAGTAATTTCCTCAATTCCAGTATATTCAGAAACAGTAGACTTCGAAGAGCTAGTATCTTTACCAGAATGACCAGAATGAACAGTAGTGGATTGCTTAATAGTGATCTTGTTGTTAACAGGATCAATGTCAGTGGCTTCAGCTTCCAAGTAAAGAACTTCACCTGGTGATCTTCTAGTAATAGATCTCACTGGCTCAATGATAGATCTCAATTCGACAGTACCGGTAGGACAAGATGGTAATAAAGGCGTGAAGAGGAAATAGTTTCTTGGAGAAACTACAACAACATTGTACAATGTAGTATCTAAATTCTTCAACAAGGAAATCGAACCCCATCCTGATCCCAATATAACAAGGGTCTTCTTCTTTTGACCATTTTCAAAGTATGGAACTTGCTTTTGTTGCTCACCTGGATGTGACTCAGTGTAGATCTTATAAGAAAGAGCCCCAACAGCAGCAAGGACCGAAAAAAGCGTAACTCTCTTGGTAGTTTTCCAAATCGACCTACGCTTTTTAGGAGGAGGAGGCGGTGGTGGAACAGCTGCACCTCCCTTCACTTCCACCGTCTTGATAGTGTTTAAAAGTCTACTATTTGTAGATAAAAGCCTTCTAGAACCAATTCTGCTAAACATTTTACACGGTTTATGATAAATTGTTCCCAATTGCAATAAATTTCAGATTATATATACAATTTTCATTGACATATCTTCCTCGTTCGGACTCGATGGAGACAAAAAAAAAATGGCTATTCGGTAGGCCAAACTCCGAAAAAAAAATAGTTGATTGTGAAAGAATCGGCCCTAAGATCACTTTAACCTCTTATAAGACATATATATCGAGGTTATATATAATTCAACCTAAATCCTTATCTACGTACCTTTAAGCATATGAATATTTTAATCAAAAATATGCATTCGTTTTTTTTTCGGCTAACTATCATTAATTATATGATGTTAGAATGTACTGTTTACAATATGATTTACTGTATATAGACTGAAATGTTGTATTAGCAAATAATCACGCTATTCCGAAGGTTAGCATACATTAGGACTAAGACTTTCAACATTCAGTAGCACAGGGCAATTTTTTTTCACGCAAGTAGCTATTGTCGAATTTTGAAAGGGTTTTAAACGTGGTAATATTTATTTAATTTAACCTATTCAACTAAGGCTAGTTAGCCATTATGAATAGCAAGCCATATAAACGCCTTCTCTTTACGATACGGGAACAAGGACACGATGGTGTACTGAAAAGTACTTAGAGTTGATAATGCCGCAGATGGCTCGATGACTTGGAACTGCGACCAAAAATAGAACTATTGTGACCAGAAATATGAATTAATAATAAAGAAAGAAAATATGTAAACATATGCGTTGTGACGTCTCTAATGAGTGCTGGGGTAGCTGGTGGGTATTTCAGATTACTCCCCTGGCATGTATTTTGTAACGATAGTGTAGGCACGTTCATGCGAGATGTACAATAGTAACGCAGGAAGTTGGATGTTAACAAGGTAGGGGAGTATGGTGAAGCAACAAAAACACAAATTCTTACCCCTTTACTATTTACTATGGCAATGGTCTATAATTAGACAAGGTTTATAGTTATTAAAACAAAATAGGACTATGGTATAAATAGCTGCGAAATCTCTCATGGTCTGGTAAATTCTCTCAAGTATATTCAAGCATTTTAAATACAAATATTATTAAGCTAATTAAAAAATGAAAATTTCCACCATCTGTGTCGCTGCTTTAGCCGCTTTAGTCCAAGCATCTCCGGTTAAGAATACTATCAAGGATGTTAAACTAACTGTTGAATCGGATAGCACTGAAATCAACGGAAACGGGTTATCAAGTCTTCATGAAGGAGCTGGGTTGAATTACTTCTTCTTGGGTGAAGGCTCCCAAGACTTGAAATACGATTCCTCTAGTAAGCAGTTATATTTTGACGTTAGTGATGACATCAAATTCTCTTTCTCGGTTTACAGCAACTTTGCTATGGTTGGTGTTCTCGAGCCTTACAAAGTCGAATTTGAAGATAACTACTTGAAGGTTAATGGCACGACTGATGGCCTCTTTGCATGTAAAAATGTCAACGATCCATACAGATACTCTGAGAATTCATATGCATTGATGAATTATCTTGGCCAAACTGCCCCAGAAGGATGTATTCTGTTGAAGGTTAAAAACTCTGCTTAAAGTAGATAGCTTCTAGCATCGAAATGATGGTTTCAAAAAATTAGGCCCTGACTGTATATTTCCATATGCGCTTTTAATATACACTTTATTAACAGGTATGTCTTTCGAACTTGTATATACAAGATATGAATTTCTTTGTTTCATATTTAAAAGATATAATTGAAGAACTAGTGATATCTCTATTATCTTTTACTCAACATAAGCAAAGCCTTTTATTATGTAACTTTAATCGCTTAATACTTCATTGACAATTTGAAGGATATATCAGATATTACACATTAGTATCATTATACCATGGACCATTCCTATCCTATCATATGAACCCACTTACTCTCTCTTCATTCCACCTATTTAGTTTCTCTTTCCGCAAATGATATGACTTTCTACTCGATCTGAAATCTTTGATTAAATTATTAAGCAGGCTTTCAAAATCCTCAGTATTATTTTCTTTGAACTCTTTAACCAATTTCTTTGATTCTTGGTCATTATTAATTATCACCTTATGAAATTTATTTTTCAAAAACTCCTGGTTAAAGTTTGACGACAATAATTGGTATTGATACGTTTCCAAATTAATAAACTCGCTATATAGCGAGTTTAATTTTGCAATTTGCTCTTTTATTTGTGTACCTGTAGCATTGTAAGTTTTTAATAGACCACTGATTTCATTTAGTTTAGTAATTTGCCAATTTAGTGCTTTTAATACTGTTTCATTCAACTCTTGATATGCTGGCAATTGTTTGATGTACCCCAGTACTAAATTGTGCAGTTGGGTGAATCGCTCAATAATTGATATCGGTAACGAATCCAAATATTTAGGTAAAGGAAAAGGCTCTAACGTCTTAAGGGTCAACGGCTGTATTTGTTCCATTAAGACTGTATCAGTAGATTGTTATTCACTTTCTGACATTCTTTAATATGAAAATCCGTATTTTGAAATCGCACGATCTCTTGAACTGAAGATTCTACGATGATAAGTTAATATGCTAATCTATGCTAATCTATATTTATCTAATTTAGTTATTTATTCTATTCATTATCGTTATTAAATTTGTTTCCTTAATTTCTTTAAGTTTTTTTCATCTCTCTTAAGTTGTTGCAATTCGAACCTCTTGTTTGCCCAATTTCTAAGCTTTTCGCCATACATATAACAGAAAATGGGGAAGGGTATTCCTAGCAATAGAGCAATGAATCCAAACATGGTATTTCCCCATCCGTATGTTAACTTCTTATACAATGGCTGAGCAATTAAGGGCATAATAAAACCAAGAATTGACCTAAATACAGCAGCTGCTGCAACGGATGACGCAGCAGTAAAGCTATTCATGTCAATAAGATAGTTCTGAATTGTTTGAAAAACAGCTATGAATGAAAAAGCAAATATAGCAGAGCCTATTGAAGGCATTATCCAATGCAATTGTTTTTGGACCGACCAGCCGTACCAAAATAATCCAATCGCAATGCCAATACCAGAAGTACAAAGGCACGGTAATTTGTACTCAGGTTTTGGAATACCACCATTTTTTTTAGTAAGATCACGATAAACCTTATCTATCATAAAAGTCCAAAATATAACTCCCAAGACAAATCCGATACCCATTGGAATATACATTAATCCGGTAATGCTCTTACTGAATCCATAGCTGTCTCCATAAATGGTTGGATATGTAACAATCATGAGATACAAAAAGCCATAGGTGAACGCCATGAACGAGCCTAAGCCCATAATCATTGGATGAGAGATAAGTAACTTTAATGGTCTAGACATTGTGATATACATTTTGCCCCAAAACGTTTCTCCATTGGTAATTTCGTAGATAGTGTGCAAATTCTCATTACCTGTTTGTTTTCGCAACTGCTTAGCTTTCCGTTTCAATAATGCTGGGGCATATGTCTCCCGGTAAAGTATAGTCCCCAGAATAGCAACTACTCCATTAAAAATACTCAAAACATAAAAGATCCACCTCCATTGCATATGGTCACTGATAAATCCAGCAATAACAGGTGCGATCACAGGACCTAATAAGGGCGCTAACGAAAACCCTGCAAGAGCAAAATTTCTAGACTTGGCATCGAATAAATCAGATATGACTCCAGCCCCAATATTAATAGGAGATGAACCGAATAATCCCCCAACAAACCTGCACACCATCATTTGAGTAGTTGTTTGTGAAAATGCACAACCCAAGTTGAAGAAGAAAGACATCCAGATGGAGACGTCGAGTACTATTTTCCTGCCAAAATAGTCATTTTCACTTAATGGGGCAATGATTAATGGTCCCACTGCCCATGCTAAAATTTGGATCGATATAATCATAAAAGAGACGACTGAAGATGTGATTCCAAAGTCATGAGAAATGGTATCGATAGCAGGTGATGGCATCGATGATGACATTGGTGACACTAAACAGTAAATAGATACAAATGCAACAAGATACATCTTGACCCCAATACTCCAGTTTCTAGGATCTTCAGGATCATTATGCCCGTCCCAAGTAATCAATTCGGGGTCTATGTCTTGAAACTCGTCCCCATTGTTTTCGACCGGCACTGCCATCTCGGGCAACTCTTCATACTGGCTCTCTAAATCATCTCTCTTCTCAAAGTAGGTCGAATGATTATAATTTTCTTCTAATTCTTGAGTTCTATGAACCAACTCATCCAAAATCGACTTTTTAGTTTGATATCTTTGCAAATCGATCTCATCACTATCCATTTCCCCAAAAATCTCCTTTGTAGAATAATTCGCCGATCCTACCGTTATAATCGACTGGCCAGTAAAACTGCGTCTTACTATGTCTAAAGATTTACTAAGTGAAGTCGCTGACCCTCGTCTAACCTTTTTTTCGCCATCAATATCAGAATCATTGTATCCGGTAAATGCGACTGGTGTTTCAGTCCTACTGGATGAGGATACAGACAACTCATTCCAAGATTGTCTATTTAATTCATCCTTCACACTAGAAGTTTCTGTCATAGCTTTGAATGATTATATAGTATGTTTTATTATATTAGACCATATTGAAGTGGATAAATCTTGATTTATATATATCTATATTAGTGAAATTTTTCAATTACCGAGATTTTTTTTTGCAGCTTGATTCTCATAGTAATAAAATTTAAACTCGGTTATTGAAGGAAACGCGAAAATTGGTAGCGCCGTACGGGCCTTATAGTTATTGTTACAATATCTACATATGAATCATTGAATACTTTGATAAATGAATGAATGTTATTAATAAATGAATCTATATACATATGAATATATATGTATATGTGCACGAAATGCATTGAGAAGGGAACAGAACGATTATATGAGATTCTTATCTCATGTAGCTTAGAATTTCATGAAGACATCTCAGCAAGCACAAATAGCAGACTTTGCGGAAATATCATAGTCTCGGTTATTCTAGTAATCAATATAAATACAATTATGGGCACAATTCCTGAGCATATTATGAACTCTGAAGTAGTGATAATTGTTGATGCAAACTAGTAGTTGGTCACACCTCCGTGACTTTCTGCATATTTAATACAATACTTTCTGCTGGAAGACATGGCACACTTATTGTTTATATCATGACCTCTAGGCTGAAACTTTGAAATGCCCAAAACTAAAGTAGATTCATCGAACAACGATGGCAAGTTTAAGATGTAATTCAACAAACCCTTGATATGAACAATACTAACATCACTATCAGCAGCTGACAACGTAACACCCATGTAATCGTTGAATGAAAGACGAATGTCTGTAGAATCTCTTGGGGTGTACTTAATAACTTTATGAGCATTGGCATCGATGATTTGCTCGTCGGTAGGGATTCTATCGAAGAACTTACGCAGGTACAGCGTGGTATCTTTAATGACAGATTCGATCTCCCAATAAGCGATGGAATTTGGAATAAGAACGTTTCTACCATCACAATCCTTTGCTTCATTCAGTTCTATTAAGTTTCCATTCTCGTCCTTCTTAGGAATGGTCCAAGGAGGAACATATGCATTGAAATCAACATATTCGGAGATATCACTCAATTTATAGTAGAATCTATCTTCTTCGGGATTGTAGTCTTCGACTAAGATGATCATATTAGGTCTGTACATCGACTCACCACAGCCACATTTGTTGAGATGCGCTCTAGCCCAACCTATGTAAATATTTCTGTTCTTAGGCAAGCGGTATTTATTCAAAATATGATCTGGCATGAGGTTATCGAATGGTAAATTAACCAATTGAGTACCTCCTCTTAATGGCCCCACGTAATTGAAATCTTCCTTCAGCGCCTTTTGTAAGAAATCACAAGTAGCTGTCTCAACATCACATGTAAGTATTTCCAATGGATCAATGGAATAGATGAAATTGATCTTATCGGGGTTGGCCTTACTGATAAAAGGAGTCCAATTCTTCTCGACATACGCATATGGTTCCGACCTCTTCTTTAAAATTTGTAAATGATTTGAGAACGGAAGATACAAATACATGACACGTTTAATCAAGTTATTGTTCTTCATGTTGAACACAATTAATGGCTCCTCGAAGCCTAATGAATTCTTTCTCAATAATATTCTAGGGTCTTCAGGTCCAAAGTAGTACTTTCCACTTGGAACGTCCATTTGAACATCAAAAGATATTGGTAAAAGCGCTGGATACGTGACCTCTCTAGAACCTAATTTGGTTTCAAGAAGTGCTTCGGTGACCGAACCATCAGAATTGGTCACACTTCTTATGATTTTCTTTTCGTATGGCACAGTCAAGGTTGTCTCATCCATTTCTACCCAATTCTTGTCAAATAATTGGATATAGAGGAAACTTACGAATGACTTATTCGGTATACCTGATGGCGTGTAAAGAATTCTACTCACCATATAATGAAGCTCGTATTGAGGTAACCATACCGATGAGCCTGCAAATCTAAACCACCGATGTTCCATCGGAATAGTAGGCTTGAACTTTTTGTTTGCTTCTTCAATCAATTTGTTGTATTCTAGGCTTTCCTTCAACGTCTTTTGAACTCTTTCGAAATCGGCGAAAAGAAACGCTTGCTTGCTTACGTGGAATTCAGATTCATACTCCAAACGCTTGCAAATTTCCTCCTCCTTGATTTCGAAGTCCGCCGGCTTTCCTAACATAATAGGGGAGGGATCACTATATGTTTTCATTTTCATCTCCGTATATAACGCGTTGTCGGTCAACTCAGCATCAAGAGGAAATTTGTCGATCAAAGCTTGTTTATCACCATCTTTTGAGTATAGAGAGCTTATCTTACTCAAGAATGAGTTTCCATTAGATTTGGAATTGAATGTGGGTTTAACCAGTTTAATTGAATTGTATCCTTTAAAATCATAATTGCCAGACGCCAGAGCAAATACTAAACCTAAAACAGTCAATACAGCTAATGCCGCTATCGCAAGTCTCAAATACCTCCGTCCATAATACATCTTGAATACTATGAACGTGTAATTCCACTATTTACTGCCCTTTAAGTTTTATATTAACTATATTATAGCTTTATTAATAGATAAGTCAAATATGTATAGAATCAGCCGTTATGCAAAATTTTTTAGCCACGCTTCGCGCAATTTTATGATAGGCTCAAATGAATTCCTATTGTAAGTTTAATATTAGCCGTACGCGTCAAACGAAAGGTACCAGTACAACCATGGTCAGTAGACAACCTTGTAGGAGCGAAGGACTATGCGACAGCAGTATGGCAGAAAGCAGTTTGCAGAGAGCAGTTTGCATAACCTAAAAAATGAAAATAAGCATGTGAAATAAAGTCGTATGCTTTGTACAATTCACTACGTATAGGTGCATCACCACGCCCAGGGCAGTTTACTTAATATTAGATTGAGATGTAGCTGGGGTAATTTTCAATCTAATATCAGTCTAATACCAGTAAAAGTAATATACATCGAATTTTTAAACCTAAATGTGATACAAGAGACTAGAACGAAGTAATGAAATATTATGATAATTATAGATACAGTTATATTAATACAGTTATAAAGTAAAATTATTGTAAGTTGGGAGCTGATTTTGATAACGACTCTTCGATTAAATCTATGGAGTTTTCAACGTCGTTAAAATTCATGCCGCAGCACAACGCTATTAATTTACAGTATTTGTGGAGTTTATCATCCCTAGGGTATTTTGCGATGATTGAGTGAGGCGCAGGTTCTCCAGTGTCGTTGGTTTGGGACTCCTCTTTGATGTTCTCTTTGTTTTCCTTAGTGTCCGTGTTATCGTCGTGCGAAGAAAGGGGCACTTGCAAATGCTGACTATGAAGTTTTTGAAGCAATTGCTTGTACTTGATGATCCGCGTTTGTAGTTCAATAGATAGGCGAAGTTGTTCAGACAGATTCTCGTTTTCAGAAGACGATTGATTCGACTCCTCTTGTGAAAAAGTAGATGCCAATTCTCCGACCCTCTTGTTTTGCACTGCGGTGGAAATTTCTTTGTATTTTGCGAACACTTGGTCGAGTTGGTTCTTCCTCTGCAAGAATTGGAAACTCAAATCACTTATCAAACGATTAATCTCGTCCTGGATAATTCTATCCTTTTCGGTGTCAATTATGAGATTATCGCTATTGTTTTGATCATTATCAGCCATGATATCATCAATCAAATACTCTAATTTGAAAAACTGTAAAACGGCTCTTTGTGATAATAACTTCTCATGGCCAATTTCTTTTAATAATTTAAAGTACATTAATAACTTTTCATCTTTCTCCGATAACTCTTTATCAACTATGTACGCCAATTCTGTTAATTTTTCAGTTATTAAATTAGCAGTTGTATTCTGTAAATTGACAGCCATTTTAGAAAAGTACATTTGAGACTCAAAGCTTTGAGTGCTGTTGTTTCTAATTGCTAAATTATTGCCCTGGAACTGAGGATTCAAATATTTATACGCCTCCTCTTGTATGTCTTGAATTTCTTTAGAATCATTATTATTGGTGTCCAATCTTAGTACATGATTATGTGATGCTAAATATTCTTCCACTGTATAAGAAACCAAATTCTTCAAATGAAAATTGATATATTTATGATAGCTTATGAATACTTTGATGCATTTTTTGTTTAAGTTGTAAGCAACTATATGGAACGCCGTATTACCATCAATATCTTGGTGATTGATAAACTTAGCAATTAGTTCTTTCTTGTCGCTAGATGATAACTTTTTATTGTCCACTTCTTGCAGCTCCCGAATTTCCTGAAATTCGATTATCTTTGCAAATAAGCATTCCATATAATATCTGGAAAACCTTTCCTTGTTCTTCTTGAAAGAATGAATATCGGTGTTTGCATTGATGGACCCTTCACTAGAGAGGTTATTTGCAGCAAGAGCAATATGATGCAACACAGTCCGTCCATAGTTATCAATAGATAGTATAGAGTCAAAAAGAAGATCCAACAATGTAGGAAAGTTCTTCAATTGGTAAGAGTTACTAAATTTCACCAAGAACATTAATGGTGTTTCCCCTCTATTGTTTTTTAAATCGGAATTTAAGAAGCTTTCGAAAGTTGATAGTAAGAACTCAATCATTCCAGTATTTGCCATTGAGCATGCCCAGTGGAAAATTGTATTCCCTTCATTATCAACCGCTTGAGTGATATTTATTTTAGACAAAGGTTGGGGAGGGTTTAAAATCTTATCTGGTATATTGGCTTCTTGAGTAGATCGTATCTTATTGTTTCCATCTTCCAAAAAGTAATTTAATAAGTTGGTAAAGTAGTCAGCATATATCGAATCGTCTTTCATTGAATTTGTATGATTATTAGCATGATGGTGATATTGCAGAAGCCCATAAGGGTCATGAATGGATCCATTAAGATGGTTATGATGTTGATTGTGGGAATGTACGATTCTCTCGAACGAATTTCTAGGTGTGCCAAATAATTCCCTTCCAGTCATTAATTCGTCATTATCGTCATGATGGATGTTTTCATCCTGAGTATCAATTGGGGTTCTATTTCCCATATCCTCGTCACTACTCTTATCAGCCAATTCAAGATCTTCCTGGTTAGCGCTCATATTACTAGCCATTATTTGCAATGCATCTTGTTCGGTATCTTGTCTAGACAAGGTAGGATGACCCAACGACTTTTTTGTATTGAAGGTTCCAATGCTAGGGCCAGATTCTGGAATCGTGCTTATAGGGGTTGTGTCTGTATGCTGTAAACTTGGTTCTACATTATTTTGCATAGGCACTCTTTTCGGTCTGCCTCTCTTTTTTGGTGGTTCTCCAGCCAAAGACGTCAAGCTCTTTGTTTTCCTTGCATGTGTCGTCGTATTCAGACTAGAAGTATTGTTAATACTAGACTGCCTCTTGGCTATATTTGATGCGGATGCATGGCTATGTTTTGGTGCTGGTGGTGGAGTTTCCGATTTTCCTTCTATGTAAGTAAACTCAAAAATGGGTCTCAAGGTGTCAAAAACCCCGAAATTCTTAGCTATTTCTGCCCCCAAATCTAACGGAACATAAGTTCCTTGATACTTCCCATAACCCCCTTGAACCTTTTCATGTACTCCCGTTTGTACGTCTTTCTCCAATATCCTCGTTCTTTTGGCTTTAGGAAATTTGGCAATTTTTAAGATATGTGTGGCATTTATCCATGAATCCAGCTTTCTTCTCATTATAGGTCCTTCCAGTGTGACAAATTCAAACACCGGCACATTTGAATATGTCGCCGAGTAAATTTGTGTATTATCACCCATTGTATATTACTTGACTTACGTTTTAATCGAGGTAGTTATAATTACTTTAATCAAACACAAACTATGATCATATATCAATGAATGTATAATAGCTCGATATAAATTGTTCAGCTCAAGTACCTCTTAACGACGATATCGCTATTTAATTAGTTTCTAGTAATAACCTACTTATGGAGTATGTTTTCATTTATTTGGTGATGGAACTTTAAGATATATTAGTTTTGTGTAACAATATTACACACTATCAATACCTTCTATACGGACATTGATACAAATACAAATGTTTATTTAATGATACTATATGACACTATATAACAAGGCGAGGCGAATGAATGATAGTTATTATGTGATAAGGTACATGATCTTTAGTTATGCAGTGGAGTTGCAAGGATTGTTCACTATTCATCCGATAATGACCTTTGCAATTCTGTAAAGCATCAAACTCAGTACCACAGCCAACAAAATACAGACGTAGACTATATATTTAACCAAATGCTTCATGGTGAGATTCGAAGATTGGTCTTCGGTCAAAGGAATGCTGACTACATGTTCTGCGGCTTGGAAACAGACTTCTCTGCGCTTTATGATTTGACAGTCTGAGTCATCAATGTGTCTCTTCAAGATGGCCTTACCAAGTAAGATGCTAGTATATTGTTGTAACGAAGGGTCAAACGTCACAAATGCAGTGTCGAGAATAATCAGCTCTCTTTCAATTCCGCCAGTGATTTTTTCAATTTTACGCAACTGTTTGATGATGGTAGGAGTGAGTTCTTTTATGGAGCTAACTTCGTCTGCTATAGTGGTTAACTTGAATAAATACAGCGCTTTGACCATCAGCTTTTGGATAGATTTAGTTTGGCTTGATAAGAACGGTATTAAAAGTTTTTTCAAATTGTCGAAGGTGTTGAAAAAAACATCGATGCAATTCAAATTCTTGTTTATTGACTCAAAAATTTCATTCAACGACTCAACACATAGCAAGCAGATCCTTTTGACCTCTAACTCGTAGTTTTTGTCTTCCCAGTTTCCCTTCTTCGTGCTATCGCCTTGGAATTTGTCGCCAAAGAGTTTATTGAAGTCATCTTCTAGTTTCAACAAGTTCAACCGAGTTTTATTAGTCATAAGCGTAATATCATCATAGTTTGGCACTTTTCTTAACAAGGTGCTGTATATCGTAATGATATCACTGTATAAGTGTACAATCTTTTTCAGGCTTATCAAAAATTTGTACGATGCGTTATTTAAACAATATTTGAATAATTTCAGGTGTGCCAATATTAAGTCCTTCTCCGAAGCATCTAGTTCATCCTTGTCTATGCTTATTCTTCTATCCCCCACCGTATACGTCATTATATCTCGAAATGAGCTAAGGTGATATTGATGTCTTTAATGATAGATTCTGTTGATAATATTTGTAGGACGAATTTCCACGTGAAAGCAATCATCATCGCTAAAAAATTCGATTATCTAACGAACAATATATGCGAAGCACAGAGAATATTCTACAGAACAAGAGATCTAATTGAATCTAACAATGGGAGTCTTTGGGATATTTAAGCTGAAGGGATTCGATCCTGATACGTTCGAAAAAGAATTGACTCAATTGACAAAACAGATCTCTAATACGCAACAACAAATCTACAGTTTGAAAGGCAAATCCAAACGATGGGTATTCTCTTTAAGCAAACTTTTTATAACAGCGTATGCATTAATTGTTGTTTATATATATCAGAAGGTTCCAAAGTCGCTAATTTCCAGAAATAAGATAGTAAATTTCATTAGAAACCAGTCCAATGATCAGCTTATGGTGCTAGTCGGATTTCCTCTTGTGGGGTACTTGATTATTTATTTGATCAATAGCATATTCAAACTATCCGTAAGAAGACGGGAAAAACATCTTCAAACATTGAAGAAGAAGCATTCCCTTAAGATCGAGGAATTGAAGAAAATAACTAATTTTAACACTACCAATGAATTACTAAACAAGTATGGAAATCAAGAAGACAGAAAGAAGCCTAAAGATGAGACTGGTAACAAAGAAACCAAGAAGCAATCTAATGTTCCTCGCCAAATCAACACGCCAAATGCCCAACAGCAACAGCAGCAGCAGCAGATCATAAAGAGATTGCAGAGTCTCCAAGCCAACCCACCAGTTCAGGCACCTAGAACATTTCAAGATCGGATATTAGATTTTATCGTCGGATCGGATAATAATGAGGCCACAGAGAATAGATATGCCTTGATATGTAAGCAGTGTTTAACGCACAACGGATTGGCACCCCCTGGAAGTACCAATCCCTTTAAGGTATCATATATATGTCCCAATTGCGGGTTTTTGAATGGTGAAACCGACACCGAGAGAACTACTACCCCTATTGAAACCGAGGAGCTTAAGTCGAATGCGGTATCTCCTCTTCCAGTCGATCCAGCAGTGAATAGTCCGCTGATTGACGTTGTAATGGACGATTCAACCGCAGATCAGACTTCTGATAGTCAACCCGTCGAATCGACTCTTATCGAGTCCAAAGACACCCATTCTTCATCATTTAATAGATTGTCCAACGAGTCGCCTCTCAACAATTCCTGAATAACCTACTAATACTACAATTCTACTTTCGCATTCTATTGTAAGCCTATTTTGCGTGTATTATTTTATAATATACTCCTAACCTAAGACAATTCCATGATAGCGTTGACCATGTCACCATCGTGAGCTCTCAAGGCCTTGACAGCCTTACCTCTGGAAACTTGGGTTTGTTCAACGATAATGTCGATGTCCTTGGAGTCTAATCCGGATTCATCGACTTCACCATCATCTGCTTCTTCTTCTTCAACCTTGTTGGCGTTAAGAGAAGCCTTTTCTAAGTCGGCGGTAATGGCTTCTTGAGACTTGTCTTCTTGGCCTTCACCAGCTTCACCGCTTTCACCAGCAGCCTTGGCAAGAGCTTCTTGTTGAGCTTGTTGTTGTTGAGCTTCAGCAATTCTCTTGTTCATGTCATCAACCTTAGCTTCACCGAAAACAACGTAGGTACCAGCAGCAGATCTGAAAACATCTGGTTGGTCAATAGCGTAGATTAAGTTACCTCTTTGCTTAAAGGTGACTCTGGTAATACCCTTGATTTGCTTCAAGTTCAATTTCTTGATCAATTCTCTGGCTTTCTTTTCGTTCTTAGATAAGATAGAGACGTCAGCACCTTGTGGGATTTCTTCAATAGACATTGTGTGTTTTATTGTATTTCTGTATTAGTTATACTACTTTCTATTCAGAGAATGCCTAATTACGTCCATTCGTTGAACTTTTCACCAGGCTCGTAGTGAGAGTCGACAACAATTTTCGAGAAGATCCGGGTAATGTCTTATCTGGTGTATGGTGTTTGTTGGTGTATATATGTACTGTTTTCTTTTCAGATGCAACTGTTTCGGCCGGTCCTAAAGAAATTTTATATCCGAGACATGAACACTCCAGCTTCTTAAAATAACGCAGCACCCCGTCAAGAGATCTAGCCCCAAAAATAAGCACTGCGATGTTTATTTTGGTTGTGTCTGTAATTCATGCCATTGTAGCACTCTGTGCGTATGTAGAGAATATGGGGATGTAGATGACAGAATGCAAAAATAGCCGTGAGTCCGTTTCTATTGCATGTTTACGTACGTTTCAAGAGCGGCCGTTTCTGACGGGAAATATGGATAACCTGCATATATACAGCGGGAAATGGTTCAAAATTTATTCCGATTAAATATATACATCCTTAAAGCGTCAACAGCGGATAAACAGACGTTGTAAGACTATTGAAAGTAGAGACTACGGATCCTAGGTGCTTGTAAAAAGAAACTGAGGTTGCTAAAAATTTGATACTTTGCTAGTTGATTGCTAGAATCGCTTTTCAGGAGACATCCAGTAAAGAGTATTAGTAAGTGAATACAATAGATATATATTAATAAGTGAGAGTGAGTGTTTGACGGTAGGGACATAAATACATAATGTCGATGAACGATCCCAACGTACATACGCCATCTACATTGGCAATGAATACTGTTGACTCAAATAACGGGTCGCAGAGTTCACTGTGGCCTAAACATGCGCAAGATTATGGAATAGTCCATGAGAACGAAGGAGGTACCGGATCCAGTTCATCGGAGGAGCCGATGTCGAAAGGTAATAGTGGAGCGTCAAAATACAATACGAACGAAAAGAACCGTGTGAGCGACCTTGTAAATACGCCAGCACCCACGTTCAAGCAGAAGTTGCAAGCGTACTTCTATAATAAGGGAATGGCATCCATGCCTGAATACATGGTTAATATCTACAATAATACCCCCAGATATATTTATGTGAATCACGAGTTGCCAGATGAGTTGAAAGACCCCCATACGGGCCACCCTTTATTGATGTATCCTAGAAACAAGATCAGAACCACGAAATATACCCCATTATCATTTTTACCTAAAAATATCTTGTTTCAATTTACAAATGTGGCTAACACTTATTTCTTGATTTTAGTTATTTTGGGTGCGTTCCAAATCTTTGGGGTGCCAAATCCTGGTTTGGCTGCCGTACCCTTGATTGTTATTGTGTGTATTACAGCCATCAAGGATGCTATCGAAGATTACAGAAGGGGCTCGAGTGATTCTGAATTGAATAATTCGCCTATCCATTTGTTACAAGGGTTAAATAATTCCAATGTGCTAACCACGTATGTGGGACCATGGAGGAAATTTAAAAAGGCTTGCACTAGACAAAATGGGAAGGCTTTTAGGGCTATTAAGAAAGCCGCTATTATGGTGTTTGGTAAAAAATCCGTAAAAGCTGATCTTGTTAGACAGGAGAGAGAAGAGGAAATTAATGCTTTGCATAGAGTTTCCACTGTCCATTCCGAGTATTCCTATGCTTCTAATAGAGTTTCGATGAACAGGCCATCTTCTAGTAGACCAAGAAAGTCGGGACAATCGCGTATTTCAAGAAATATGCATTCAAAACCGTTGTCCGATTCTTTAGTTAACCCTTACCTTTTTGCTGATAACTCTACTAATACTGTTTTTAAAAACCGTAGGTGGAAGGATGTTGCAATTGGTGATTTTATTAGAATTAGAGCCAATGAGGAAGTTCCGGCTGATGTGATTATCATCTCTACTTCTGATATTGAAGGAAACTGTTATATTGAAACGAAAAATTTGGATGGTGAAACTAACTTGAAGGTTAAGAATGCATTGAAGTGTGGTGGTTCCGCTAATATAAAGCATTCTCAAGATTTGGGTAATACCAAATTTTGGATCGAATGTGATGCACCAAATAGCCTGTTGTATACATTCAAAGGAACAATTCACTATGAAAATTTTGACGAATATGGGCAATTAATTAACGAAGATGAAAAAGAAGCAATTAGTAATGATAACGTTTTGTTGAGAGGATCTACCTTAAGAAACACAAAATGGGTAATTGGTGTTGTTGTTTATACCGGTAGTGAAACAAAGATTATGTTGAACTCGGGTATAACTCCAACCAAATCGTCTCTTATTTCGAGACAATTGAATTTATCTGTTATTATAAATTTCTTAGTTTTGTTCATTTTATGTTTCGTATCAGGTTTGATCAATGGTCTTTTTTACAATAAAAAGCATGTATCAAGATTGTATTTTGATTTCAAACCGTATGCACCTACTGCTGCAGCTAATGGTGTCCTTGCTTTTTTCGTGGCTTTAATTATTTATCAGTCTTTGGTTCCAATTTCATTGTATATATCTGTTGAAATTATCAAAACTTTGCAAGCTTTTTTTATCTATTCAGATATAAAAATGTATTATGAAAGACTTGACTTTCCGTGTATTCCTAAGTCCTGGAATATATCTGATGACTTAGGACAAATTGAATATATCTTTAGTGATAAGACTGGTACTTTAACCCAGAACGTTATGGAATTCAAGAAGTGTACAATCAATGGTAAGTCGTATGGTTATGCTTACACAGAAGCAAAACAAGGATTAGATAAGAGAGAGGGGGTTGATATTGTAAAAGAACAAGAGAAATGGAAGCATATTATAGCTGAAAATAAAGCAGATATGGTTGACAACTTGGCAAAATACAGTAACAATAATCAGTTTAATGAAGAAGCTTTAACATTTGTTTCCAATGATTATGTTAAAGACACCATTACTCCAGAGTTGGCCTCCGGCAAGGAGCAAAAGGATGCTAATGAAACGTTTATGTACGCATTAGCTTTATGTCACACTGTTGTAACTGAACAAAATCCAGATAATCCAGATTTGAGGGATTTCAAAGCGGAATCCCCCGATGAAGCTGCATTGGTAGCAGTGGCTAGGGATGTTGGAATTGAATTTAAAGAAAGATTAAGGAAATCGGTAGTTTTGAATATTTACGGAGAGTCCAGAGAATACGAATTATTGCAAGTTATACCGTTCACTTCTGCTAGAAAAAGAATGTCCTGTATTCTTAGGACTCCAGAGAAGAAAATCCTTTTAATATCTAAAGGTGCCGATAATGTTATTTTCTCAAGATTGGACAATAATTTGAACAATGAGGAAGTCATCACTAGAACAGCATTACATTTAGAAGACTTTGCAAAAGAAGGTCTAAGAACATTATGTATCGCTCAGAAGGAAGTGGATCCTAACTATTTCCAAAATTGGTTAGCGAGATATAAGGAAGCATATTCTTCTATTGACGACAGCCGTGAAGAGTTTATTGCTGAACTAGATGAAGAAATAGAGCAAAACTTAATACTTTTGGGTGGTACGGCTATTGAAGACAGGTTACAACAAGGTGTTCCAGATTCGATTGGTATTTTGAGAGAAGCAGGTATTAAATTATGGGTTTTGACTGGTGATAGGATAGAAACTGCCATTAATATTGGGTTTTCATGTAACTTGTTGGAAAATGATATGAAATTATTAGTTGTACGCCCTGATGAAAAAGATCCTGAGAATGTAGAGTACATTGATAACTTGGTCACAAAATACTTACAGGAAAATTTTAATATGCTTAACGGTATTAAAGATTTGGATAATGAAATTAAGTCTCTCATGAATGAAGCTAAAAAAGATCACTCCTCGCCAACCGCAAATTTTGCACTTATAATTGATGGTGCTGCGTTAGCACATATTTTTGGTGATTTATCAACTGGAAACGAATCAGTTAAGACTTTGAAGGAAAAGTTTATGCTACTTGGTAAACAATGTAAATCAGTCATTTGCTGCCGTGTATCCCCATCGCAAAAAGCTGGTGTTGTAAGAATGGTAAAGAACTCACTCGGTGTCATGACATTGGCGATTGGAGATGGTGCTAATGATGTTGCGATGATTCAAGCTGCAAATATCGGTATTGGTATTGCTGGTGAGGAGGGTAGACAGGCCGTAATGTCATCAGATTATGCAGTTGGACAGTTTAAGTATTTGACTAGGTTATTACTAGTTCACGGAAGATGGTCCTACAAGAGGTTGGCTGAAATGATTCCTTGTTTTTTCTATAAGAATGTTGTTTTCACTTTAACATGTTTCTGGTATGGTATTTATAACGATTTCGATGGGTCATATCTTTATGAATATACCTATTTGATGTTTTATAATTTGGCTTTTACTTCATTGCCAATTATTGTTTTGGCTGTTTTAGACCAAGATGTTTCGGACACTGTTTCGCTTTTGGTTCCTCAGTTATACAGATCAGGTATCTTAGGACTTGATTGGTCGCAATATAAATTCGCGTGGTATATGTTTGACGGTCTTTATCAGTCAGTCATTTCTTTCTTTTTTCCATTTTTGTTGATGTATAAATCATTTCAAAATCCTCAAGGATTAGGAATAGATCATAGATTTTGGATGGGTGTTGTTGCTGCATGTATTTCTGTTACGGCTTGTAATGTCTATGTTTTATTACAGCAATACAGATGGGACTGGCTTACGCTTTTGATTATAAGTATATCGATCCTCCTTGTTTACTTCTGGACAGGTGTTTGGAGCTCTAGGGTATATGCGGCTGAATTTTATAAAGCTGGAGCGCAAGTCCTTGGTACTTTAGCATGTTGGTGTACTATTTTTATCGGTGTTATTTTCTGTCTTTTGCCAAGATTCACATTCGATTTCTTAATGAGACATTTCCGTCCTCGTGATATTGATATCATTAGGGAAAAGGCTCTCTCAGGTGAGTACGATGACTACCCTGAAGTTTATGATCCAACTGATCTCGAAGATGTTGAGAAGCATAGGATTTTAAGTGATTTGAAACACGGTGATCCTTCTGTTTTGGAAAGAATTGGACAGAACATTAAGGAAGAGCAAAACGAGGAACCTTTCGATGCTAGTAACACAGTAGAAAAGTCTAATACTCTTAAGAGAACCTTCAAGTCTATCAAAAGACATGCAACAGTTTCTAAATCCAGAAAGAATACCATTGCTAGTAATAATATAAATAAGCTTGATTTGAATCAATTGAGAATACAGATGATGAAAGAAGGACAATATTCTACTGCAAGAAATTCTTTAGATAGGATTCAAACAACTCATGAATTGCCGGGATTGACCCAGGCTGAAACCTTACTTTCATATCACACAAGAACGAGTATTAATTTTGATCGTTGAAAATCGTTTATTTACATCTATATTTACATTCATTTCAATTTTCTTTTCTTTGTCGTTATATTTAAATTCTCTTATAGATTGTGTCTAATTTTTTTGCATCATTTTGTTTAGGTTGTATAATATAAAATTTGTTTTAAAACCTTTAATTCTGAATTCTATACCGTGCTTTTTCCCGTTCTCTCTTTATATAAACTTTTTATTGTGTATTTACAATGAAGATGTAATAAGTTATCAAAAAAAAAGCACGAGTGTCTTGATTGAGTTGGGATCTTGTGGAGTCCAATTTGGATCGAAGTTGCGATACCATTAGACCAAGTGAGGAGTTGCTTAATTGAGTGAATGTAAAATCATTGCAAGTCATATTTTGGACTATTCCAGGGTAGGTGGATGGGAGTTTTAGATGATGTCTGACATTAACGGCCCTTGCGAGAGTTGTTCTTTTGTTTGAAGAGAATCTTGACCGACGGATTCGCGAGACGCATTGCCAGATGAATGCTGTTAGTGAGTCGTCTGTGGTAATATAGCTCGTACTTGAAGAAGATCTTTGGATGCAAGAGATTTCAATTCACTGAGTGAACAAGAAGAAAAATTGAAGGATTTCCAAACACATTGTCGTGGTTCTGGGTTAGGTGATAAAGAAAAATTTGATATTATCTGATGCGCGAGCTTTTGATGCAAATCTCCCAAGTTGTTCTCTTCCTCTTAGGTGAGTAACGGTATTATGTCTTTACGATCCATATTTCCTGTTTGTAATTCCTCTTCGGTGAAATTTTCACCACGGCAAGCTTTGCAAAACAATGAAATAATCTGTGCTTGTCCTATGCCATCCATCACTTGGTGTTGGCCTAAGAAAGTCAAAATGAGTCCATTTCTAATAAATGTTGCCTGTAAAATAAAAACAGTAATATCTGAAGCTTCGCTAAATATTCCTGGCAAAGTACTCCTGGGGGGAATCAAATTTTTGTCTAACATTCTAATAGGAAAACTAGCATTTCGCAACTCTTCCATTGATGGAATTGATCCTTCATTACTCAAATCCTTGACAACTAACCAAGGTATTTCCTCAAGTGCAATAATTTTAAATATCCCTGTATCTCCATTCTCTTTTCTATTCTCATTTACGACTTGTCCAGCAACCCATGGAAACTCCTCTGTCAATTTTTCCAATCCTTTCCTCAATGTCTCATTTCCTTTTTCGACTTCCTATCTTCACTCATTGAATAACAAAAGCATATTTGAGTGAATATGTTTAATGGCAGCTGCCCGAGTATCTCTAGGACTATTTCATTCATTCCATCTACTTCTACTAATCTGGTTAGTTAATTACTACTAAAATCATCAAATGTCGCATTTTGAAAAGTGACGACATTCGGTTAAAATTTAATTACTATTCAATAATGAAGACAATATAAATACAGTCAAAACGAATGGATTATCAGAATGTT
This sequence comes from Debaryomyces subglobosus, assembly GCA_003708965.2. Taxonomy (NCBI): domain Eukaryota; kingdom Fungi; phylum Ascomycota; class Pichiomycetes; order Serinales; family Debaryomycetaceae; genus Debaryomyces; species Debaryomyces subglobosus. Next base: position 368,279 of record PPOW02000009.1, on the reverse strand, counting down.
CACGTTTTCTATAGTAACACCGAGCACAGATAATTATTCGTGTAAGGCATCTCTTTTGTCTTTTGATAATGATATAAAGATTTTGGCTGATCCGAGCTGGAATGGTAATAATCATGAAGACATGTTATACATGGAACAATACCTAAAGGAAGTGGACATAATACTTTTATCTCATTCTACACCAGAATTTATAAGTGGTTTTGTTTTATTATGTATCAAGTTTCCAAATTTAATGTCCAATATCCCTATTTACTCTACATTGCCTGTAAATCAGTTGGGTAGAGTTTCAACAGTTGAATATTACAGAGCTAATGGAATTTTGGGACCGTTAAATAATAGCATATTAGAAGTCGACGAGGTGGATGAATGGTTTGATAAAATCATACCGTTGAAGTATTTTCAGACATTGAGTGTATTTGATAATAGATTGGTTATCACTCCGTATAATGCTGGACACACATTAGGTGGGACATTTTGGTTAATAACGAGGAGATTAGAAAAAATCATATATGCGCCTTCGTGGAACCATTCTAAAGATTCTTTCTTAAACAGTGCCAGTTTCTTGTCCTCCTCAAGTGGAAACCCTTTGTCTCAATTGATGAGACCGACTGCGTTAATTACCAACACCGATCTAGGATCTACTATGTCTCATAAGAAACGTACCGAAAAATTCCTTAATTTGGTTGATGCTACTTTGGCTAATGGAGGTGCAGTATTATTACCTACATCTCTTTCAGGTAGATTTTTGGAATTATTACATTTAATAGATCAGCATTTGCAAAGCGCACCTATACCTGTTTATTTCTTATCGTATTCCGGAACTAAAGTTTTAAGCTATGCCTCTAATTTGTTGGAATGGATGTCGTCACAATTAGTAAAGGAATGGGAAGAAGCTTCTTCAATGAATAATAATAGTTCAAACAAGAACAATTTTCCATTCGATCCATCTAAAGTCGATTTATTACTGGACCCCAGTGAGCTCGTGCAATTAAGTGGTCCAAAAATAGTCTTTTGTTCTGGTATTGACCTTAAGAATGGTGATATGTCTTCTGAAGCATTGCAATACTTGTGCCAGGATGAGAAAACAACTATAGTTTTAACAGAAAAGACGCATTTTGGATTGGATAATTCTATTAACTCCCAATTGTATAATGATTGGTACAATCTTACTAAGCAAAAGCAAGGAGGTACTGTTGAAGATGGAATTGCTGTTCCTCTAGAGAAGGCAATCAGTTTGGAAAATTGGTATAGAGAAGAACCATTAATAGGTGCAGAGCTTACTGATTTTCAAGAGAAGATAAATTTACAACGGAAGCAAAAGTTACTTGCTAAGGTAAGAGATAGAAAAAATCAAAATTTATTAAACGCAGATACGATAAATGGGGATGACTCGTCATCCGATGAAGACGAGGAAGATGTTGTCTCAACTGATGACGAAAGTTCTGCATTAAAATATGCTGATGCTCCTGCTAACACTGATGTTCCTACTACAATAAATGTTACCTCAGTCGTGAAGGTTGATGAGCTTTCGGCTCATGAAGCTTTTATAACTGATCACATCAAACAAACCCTTGAAGCAAATCGTCCCTTAGACCTTAAGATCACGCACAAATTGAAACCTAGACAAGCAATGTTCCCTTATATAGTCAGTTCTCATAAACAAAAGTTCGACGATTATGGTGAGGTGATTGACATCAAAGACTATCAAAAGCAAGAGGATTCAAGTAGCAACAAATTAATTATGGAAAGTAAACGGAAGTTCGAACAGAATGAAAAGCGTAAATGGGGTAACGTCGATAATAAAGGTAAAGGACGTGGTAAGAACTCAGATAAGGATAATAACAACCAAAATAAAATCACACCTCAGGAACTTCTAAACAATCAATTATTACAGAAGAATCTTGATACATTATTCAACCCTAGAAAAAGAATTCCACTTAATGCGGCGTCTTCATTTTCATCGAAACCACAAGAGTTACGCATGAGATGTGGGTTATCGTTTGTTGATTTATCGGGTTTGGTAGACATGCGCTCATTAAGTTTAATTGTTTCATCTTTGAAACCATATAATTTATTGTTGTTGCCCGATTTTAGTATAAACCAAAACACTATCGACGAAATGAATGGTTTAGTGACAGTTAAGCAGATGTTTGATCAACAGCAAGATCAACAGCAACAAGAGCAAAATAAAAAGTCATTGGCTAATTCATCTAGGTATCTATCCTTGGCCACTATAAGAGGAGGAATTTCGAATTTCATGACAAATAAAAATGGTGCCGGTAAACTGGCAATTTTTGCTATGCTGTGCAATGCTCCAGTGAAGATTGGTGGCGATGATTCTGATGATACTGGTATCGGGTTAAGCAACTTTGAAATTAAATTGGATGACAGTATTATTAACAACTTGAAATGGCAAAATATTGATGGTAGTTACAGGGTCGCTCAAGTGCATGGTGAGTTAGAAATACATAATCAAGATTTGCCGAATAAGAAGCAAAAGACTATCAGTGACTACATGAATTCATCCACCCAATTCACTTTGAAGCATATCTCCAACCTGGAATTCTTAAAACAACAACAAGCCCTCATAGATGCTCATGCTGCAACCACTGGTCAATTACTCAATAATAATGGTCCAAAGTTGGCCATTGGTAACATTAGATTACCTGAACTTAAGAAAAAACTTATTGGCCGTAATATGAATGCAGAATTCAAGAGTGAAGGTACATTGGTTGTGAACAATAGTGTTGCAATCAGAAAGGTTACCTACAGCAGCGTTGAAGGTGAAGACACTGGTGACATAGTTATTGATGGTTCTATGAGCCCATTATACTATGAAATTAAAGAATGTATACGTGAAATGTTAGCCTATGTATAAATAACATCAAAACTAGTACAACATATAGCCTTATATACCACTGTAGTTATCTGTTTGCAGCTTAATATATGGCCCTGTCTATACCTGGTAATAGAAGGTAGTGTATTGACCAATTTATTGATGGCCAATTAGCGCAACGAAAAACTAATTATGTCTATGAAATATATCAAGCTAAATATCATCAGCTAGTATTCTGATAGCAGATATAGACAAACTCAACAATGCAACCTTATTCAAGATCCGGTGGTACCAGAAAGTGCTTCTACGAATTCCAAACTTTAGTGGCTTGTTACACTTCTGCTGATACCGAAACTAAGAAAGCATGCACACCTCAGTTTGAAGATTATTTCGAGTGTTTACATGGATTCAAAGAAAGAGAAAGAACAAGACTTATGTTGCAACAATTGAAAGATAATGAACAAACAAATAGTGGTATCACTGCCTCAGATTTGTATAAATCGTCTGGATCTGTGTACGAAAATTTGGACTTAGTTTCCAAATAATCTTTTATCTAGCGCATTGACTTTGCAATACTCGGCGTTGACTTATTCGGTGTATCTCATGTGGTGAAGTGCAAGTCAATAGAGATAAAGGAGATAAAGGAAATTAAGGAAATTAAAATAAAAAAAAAAATAGACCTGGCAGGATTTACTTGATTTTTCAGTCTTGAAGCCAAATATTGCCAGCAAATTCACATTCATGTAAATTACGATTTTATTTAAGTTATTCAATGTCTGTTGCAATGAATAATTGGAAATAGGCATTCTGATAACCTATATGCATACACAAGATCTGATTTTTCTGAAACTATATCAAATCATTTACTTACTAATATTAGTTCAATATATATCATTTACTATACTTCTCCTCTGTAGGGGTCATTTCATATATGGATAAAATTATACGAATAAGACTCTCACTATAGTTTAAATTTTAAATTATGTTTGGAAAAAAAATTCCGATACCGGGAGTCGAACCCGGGTCTGCTCGGTGAAAGCGAACCGTGCTAGCCGTTACACTATATCGGAGAATTGATGAAGTTAGAAGAACATGCATACAGATATGATTATATGTTTTGGTATCTGCATCTCCTGTGCATCTGTTAGAACCATCGGATGTAATAATTTAAAGGTGTTAACCAAGTGATTGAGAGAAATTAGAATATCAGAATATTATACTCCTATATTAATTAGAATATTACTTATTAGAATTACCTTTTTCTGGGCTTTTTTCCCTTACATCTGATTTATTTAAGTAATGGCTCTTCAAGTCTTGTAGTAATTGCATGTTGCCAAATGATACTTATGTTCATACAAGACGTAAAAATAAATTGGATATTTATCTAAGTGATCCTTTTGTAGATTTTTGTAGAATAAATACATTTGTGGAACTTTACTTTTAATCCTATATAATGCAACTTTTACAGTTTTTATTGAAGAATGGAGATATAAAATTATTAATTACCTTTTGAAGTATAGCATAAAGTATAGCATAAAGTATAGCATACAGCCATCTAGAATCTAAGAACTTATAACGGCAAATAGAAAGTATTTAATCAAGCTGCTGGTGGCGGTGGTGGTGCAGTGTTTTTAGCAGACAGAGGTGGAGGTGGGTTGTTTAAAGGTGGTGGTGGTGGCATGTTATTTGCAGGTGGTGGCGGTGGTGCTTTTTCTGAAGATACCAAACCTGGAGGTGGTGGTGCTGCTGCATTTGAAGGTGGTGGAGGTGGTGTTATTCCTGAGGCCGGGACTGAAGCTACATTTGGAGGTGGCGGTGGTACCAAACTTGCTGGTGGAGGGGGAGGTGCCAATCCTGTTGGTGGAGGTGGAACATCCGATGATACTTTTGGTTGTTGGATTTTCTGCCATGGTGGTAAAGGTACATTGGGCTTCTTTTTTTTCCATGGTGGCAATATTTCTTCTCTGGCGTTATTTCTATTATCGTCATCTTCTCTTTGTCTTCTTGAATCAGAATATGGTGCCTGCTGGTTGGAATCAATTTGACCAAGTTCCTTATTATGGACATCAGCAGTTCCCCTAAACTTACAATCTCTCGCAAAATGACCAACTTTTCCACACAGTTTACAAACAAGCTGTGAGACATCTAATCCTGGACGACGTCTGGCCTGCAGTGCTTCAGGGTTGTAAGGTTTAGTTTCTCTCAATGTACCATTCAATATAGCTAACTCTCTTAACTGACCCCTCTTCAAGTCATTCTGTCCAACAGGGGATGAAATCGCCTTTTCAATAACTTGATTAGTTAATTTAATGGCCTTTGCTATTTTCAGCTGAGAATCAGAGGTTATTACAACATGCAAATCATCGTTACCACTCGAATTAAGATTTGGATTTGAGAACGATAATGAGCTGTTGGAATCATCTTCGTCATTATTTGATGATGTAGACTTACCATCTTTCACTGAACCCTTCCCTCTAATAGCCAATCTTGCTCCACTGTCTTCCTGTAATTGTCTCAATGTATTTCCCCTTGGTCCTAACAATAGTCCCACAAAATTAATGTCTGGGTAATCTTTAACGGGTATATAGATTTTTTCGTACGTCTTAACTGGTTTGCGATAGTCGATTGGAGACATATAATTCTTAATGCTGCCAGCCGCAACTTCAACTAAATAATGTCTTTCTTTTTCAAGAGCTAGTTTAGTTCTTGCCTCCCTTGTATTAGTTCTATTACCAGATGCGTCATATTTTGGTGGTGGTGAAGGTTCTCTCTCATAATTTGGGTTGTTTGCACCTGATGGAAGTAAACTAATGACTTCTGTTTGCCGTTCCAGAGCAGCCCTTAGTATATCTGAAATTTCCTCAATTCTAAAATATTGTTGGTATGCATCCATCTGTTCTTGTGTTAAATGCCCTGTTATAATAGTATCGAAATCTTCTTTTCCAATTTTCTTATGTCTTGATGGGGCGCCTGACCATTTTGTAGTATGAGTCGCTTCTACTTTTTTTTCAGATCGACCTCTTAGGTCCTGTCCATAGTTCAAAGGCCCATCAGTATATCTTCTACTATATGCTGACATTCTAGTATTTTACGATCTTATAAAGCCCTCTAAAAGAGTTGTATCTATACCTCTTCACGATGGTTGTGAATCTCATAGACCTAAAATTCTAACCTGCAATAAGGTTCGTTTACAGTTTATTTGAGACCTAGTTGTATCTTCATAAATGCTTCTTCGGAGTCTATTATGTTCCTATATATATATATATATGTATACCATGTATTGAAATAATAAAGCATGCTTTCTGTCTTAAGCATCATATAAATTCTAAAAATTCAGTAGTTTCAGTTTTTTCCGATAAAAAGTGTTCCTTTTGTTCAGAGTTGCAGGCTTAAGTATAATACAGCCACTTCAGTGTGGCGATTATGGCCTCATGAATCGTAACACACTAAGCTCTTCCCATCCTGCCTTTCTGAAAATTATCGTTTCTACGTCCCACCCTTTCTCTTGCATGGTTTTTGCAACTTCTTTCGGTTTATTTCTGGCACAAAATAAAATGTAGGCAACGCCAATTTCAGGGGCTAGTATCGAATCCAATTCGTTTAATAATCTCCATGTTACAACCATTCCGTCCTCTCCTCCCAAGAGAGCAAGGTCTAACCATGTCTTATCTTCATCGGTGATGGGAATGCTGGGGAGTTCAAATGCTGGTACATACGGTGGGTTAAACACAAGGATATCAATAGCTCCATGTCTTATTCCGGTTGTTAAGTTCATTTGACATGAATCAAGCACATATGGTTCCTTATTGTCTTTGGACTCATCATTGTTGTATTTATCGGTTTGCAAGACTGTTTTACACGCATGTGGATTAATATCAGTGGTTATAAATATCGACTTCGGTAATATGCTCTGTTGAATGAATGTAGTAACTATCCCAGACCCTGTGCCTATTTCTGTAACCAATGGTATTCGTGATTTAAATCTATCAGTGATGAAGTGACATTGCTCTTCTAGACAGTCGAGTAACAAAAACGAATCTTCTGCTGGCTCGTATACATTATCAATGTCTATATCTTTTAGTATAGGGGTTGGAAGCATCGGTGTGTATATGATATATTGCAGCAATCATCTAAAAATCATATTTAGTTGAACCATTGAATGTAATTTTTCAGTGAGAGTATTCCAAAAAATCAACCAAACCGAATACTCACTTCATAATAATATATTCTTATTATTGATTCTTAAAAACTAGTTAATACACAATTATGCAGGTGAAAGTTAAAACTTTAACGGGTAGAGATATCCCGGTTGATATTGAGCCAAGTGATAAAATTATTTGTATAAAAGATATGATGGAAGAAAAGGAGGGTATTCCCCCATCACAACAACGGTTGATCTTCAATGGATCCCAATTAAATGATGATAGCACTGTTCAAGAATCAAATATAAATGCTGGTGCCTCGTTACATTTGGTTTTAACGTTAAGAGGTGGCTTTTAGAGGAAATTTATGTGATAACATGCATGGGTGTGCTTTACACCCTTTATTAGCTAGATCATGGATCAATAGAAATTATTCTATTCTCTTGATAAAAGCTCAGAAGTCTTATTCTACTATAGATATATTTTACGACTATCAATATTATTAGGTTAATTAATTACACATGCAATTGAGATTGAAGAGAACTCGCCTTGTTTAAAAAATGTAGAGTTAAGATAGCAAGTTTTATTGATTTTGATTAGCCATCCATCTTTGGGCATTGGCCAAAAATGCATTAAGGCCTGATACTTTAGCTGATTTATCTTCTTCTTCTTCTTCTTCTTTTTCGTCTTCAGGGAAAATGTAATCTAAGTATTCTTCTTCTTCTCCTTCGATTAGTCTCCTTCTTTTGACTATGACAGGAATCTTTTTGGTTATATCATTCAATGATTCCTCGGACCCATGGGATTCTTCATATTGTTTCCATGCCTGTATAACAACTGCTCTTTCTTCTTTTAATCCTTTTTGTTTGAAAAGAACATTGGCCTCCTTAAATATGCCCCTGGTCTTTTCTCTATGCGTTTCATTAATTGAAAATTCAAATTCTTCGTCTATGCTTTCTTCAAACGCCTTTAATTGAGAATCAGTGGGTATTGATGATTCGAATAAGGCAAATGAAATCCACACTTTTGCAGTCGAGACTTGCTCCACCAACCTTCTATACAACTTTCTAGCATCAGCATATCTCATTTCATCTTTATAGTAGTCAATGAAACTCATCATCACATATTCTAATGGATTGGCCTTAGTAAATATCTTATCGTCTTCTACTAATTGAACACCTAATTCATAAAGATAAACACACCTTTGGTGCTCTTGAATGCTTTTCTCAAAATCAATATACGCCAATAAGATATTAATAGTAGATAAATTATTCTCCCCTACCAATGATAGTTCAAACCATTTCTCGTAGAGCTTTCGAACTCTATCCCATTCGCCCAATTTTTTTTCTAACCCAATATAAAACTTGAATAATTTCTTCTTGGGTTTAAGCATACTAGATTGCCCAATTGACCTACCTAATATCTTTCTTGCATTCGCTAAACCATTCTCGGAATAAATCCTTATTTCAAATTGAGCAAAGTTTATCCATATCTTAGCAAATGTAAAATGCTTGTGTGGAATAGTCTTTAATGCTCTGTTCCAGATATTTCTAGCATTCTCGATACTTCCTATAGTGAACTCTTCCCAAAATGCATATTTGATCCACAAGTAGATATATCTTCTCCAAGCGGTCGATTTGAAAGAATCTGTCGGTATTACTTTGACTGCTCTTTCGAACGTTTCTCCTGTAACTTCATTGTTACCTTCCTGTTGCAAAATATTAATATAAGACCACCATGAATCGTAGTCCAGTGGATTCTGACTCACGTCTTCCTCATATTTCAATTTCCTTTTTATCATGATACTGGATTCAATGGTATCTTTGTCACCGTAAGTCTTCTCGAATTCAGTATATGACAGATAAATTTGATTCCTTTGTTCCGGGGTTATAATTACTTGAATCTTGTCGTTGTTTAGCATTAATTGAAATATCGCTCTTGCTCTTTCATATTCTTTTACTGAAATTTCCCAGAGTGACCATTTATTAATTATTTCAGCAAGTAGAATATCTCCTTTTAATGATTCTGATGCTAACATGGTATCGACTGACAACTCAAAAACATTCCTGATTTGTGCCACTTGTTCAGGGTCTATTGGAACGTCATTCATTTCAAAATCAATCCACTTTAACCATATCTCACCAGATGAATGGATTTGAACGTATTTTGCATAGATCTTCCTAGCATTATTATATTCGTCATACCGCTTTTCAAAGTTTATATAGGCATCCCATGCAGAAGGGTTTGGATTCCAAGATAGCCATCTTTCAAAGATTATTCTAACCATTTGGTAATTCTTCAAAGTCTCCTCTGTTTGTACGTAGAGAAACCATAATTTGTCAACTCTAGGCAACGTAGTCACGGCTCTATCCAACAAGTTTCTTGCATGTACTACATTTTTATGTGAAAGCTCAATCTGGATATAATGTGTCCAGAAAGGAATATGCTGTATATTCACCTCTAATGCCCGTTCAAAAATCGATCTTGCCCGAGGAAAATCATGATTATGGTTCACTTCCCACTTTGCATACCTCAACCACTGTCCAAAATTCAATCTGTTCTTATTCAATTGTTGTTCATACTCCTTTCTTTTCGTAAGCTGAAACGATCTTAATTCGTCCAAGTCTTGGATCGATTGTTTCGGACGATTCAAAGGTTCATCTCTTAGTTGAAACGCATCCTGTAAGATTTGTTCACTGGTTATTTGTGAATCTGATATCCCCTCCTTTGACAGTCCATCTGTATTCATTACTCTATATAATCGTTATGGTTCACTTGTTTATTTAGTTCTCTATATGCTCATCAGCAATTTATGCTCACTTACATCTCTGCGAAATCCATATCTACATATTCTACAGATTATGAATAAAATGTGTTTTCTATTAATTCAAGCTTTTACAATAGAAAGCAGTATGTTGTAACTATTATTCTGTGTATATAACCGTTGTAGTTTAAACTAGGTTAGAATGATTGACTAAAGTCCAAAAAAACAAGCTGAAGAAAAAAAATGCCTTCAGCCAGATTCGAACTGACGATCTCCTCATTACTAGTGAGGTGCCTTACCAACTTGGCCATAAAGGCTTAATTTATTACCATGTGTTTACATAGTCATTACAATGTATCTGTTAATGGTGAACAATTCAACTATATTCATTCTTCACAGAGTTCATGGGCTTGGTGGATATTAGTACAAATAAATTCAGTAGAAACACCTTCTTATTGATATATTTAATCTAATAATTTTTAATGAACGTGTCATATGACCTCTGCGTGGTCAATTTTGTATAAAAAGTTGGTCAGGCATATACAAAACTGATAACGGTCTAGTAACACTATTACAACACATAATCCTTATTTACGTCATAATAGCATATTTTATAGAACTGATGATAACAAAAGTTTTTAAGAGATGGTTCAGTTAAATAGAAGCCTGCAAAATGAGGACGATAATGAAACGGTTCCGTTGTTACTGGGTCAACTACTGGAGCAGATACAGCAGCAACAGCAGCCACAACACATTAATAGCTCAATGGATAATGAGGATGCCCAGTCGAAATATGAAGAGATCAGGAGAGAGTTAATAGAGTTTTCAAAGAAAAGGTTTTGGTGGTTTTGTTCTTTAGGGGTTGTTGCAATCATAGCGATGCATTTATCATTTTTACCGAGGACTTCACTAAGTAGGGATTTTCGAAGATGGCATGGGCAACACTTGACCAAATCTGATGTCAAAAGGAACTATCTTTTATTCAGCAGTATAGGAAATACCTATAATGAAGTGGCAAATGAGGATTACATTAGCTGGTGGTTGGGTAATTTCACTACAATAAACAGGAAAAAGGACACTACTTTGATAGGAGCTGATAATAAAGAATTACTTTCATACGTAAAGAAAAACTTCAAGAATTTAGGATTGGAGACTGAGACATATTCTTATGAGGTTCCCAAGTTGCAGCAACCAATTTCACTGTCACTTGAATTAATTGACTCCAAAACAGGAAGTAGTGTTTACAACGCATCTTTATTCGAATCTTCTTACAGAACGCCTGCTTATAATGGGTTTGGATTTTCCGGAAATGCTACTGCAGAGTATGTTTATGTCAACGAAGGTACTAATGAAGACTTCCAGTTATTGATAAAGAACAAAATTGACCCAAAGAACAAAATAGTTCTTGTGAGATCAAACATGAAGTCTAACTTGTCTACAGCGGAGCAATTGCAAATAGCGCAAAGCTATGGGGCTGTTGGATTCATTGTCTATAATGATGTTGATGATGTAAATGATACCAATAATTATTTGAAACTGGCCATTCGAAGAGATACCGTCGGAAACGATTTTTTTGACGTTTCAGAGACCATGGTTTGTCCAAATATTCCTTCAGTTCCAATAAGCTTCAATTCTGTAAAACCCATATTAGAAAGTTTGAATTCTAACATCATCAATCGGGATTTTGTACACTGGCATTTTCACCCACTGATAAATTCAAGTCCTTTCAAATTAAAACTCATTACGAAGTTTGCCTCAGATAAAAATAGAAAGCTAACTAATGTAATAGGTTCTATCAAAGGTATTATAAGAGATAGTGAGATAATTATTGGTGCCTCGCGTGATTCATTTACTAGTTCAAACCCTCTTAGTAGTCATGTTGTTTTGTTTGAAATAATGAGAAACTTTCAAAGATTAAGAAAACTCGGTTGGAAGCCATTGAGAACTATAAAATTTGTATCGTGGGATGGTACCCACAATGGTCTCTTAGGTTCTAGATTTTTCACAAATGATACAAAGGCATTTAATCCTAAACAACCTGTACTTAGCTACATTAACATAGATGGTGATGCGGTTGCAGGTAGCCACTTTGAAGTAGACTCAAATCCATTATTTAATCATGTCTTGAAGAAAATTTCTAGATTTATTCCGATACCAAAGAACTCTACTATTTTAAAGGCACAACCAAATAAACCCCATCATGGCCGTTATGATGATCATGAGGACGATGAATTTACTACTTTGCATAATTATTGGGCAAGACAAGACAATATATCCATAAATAATTTACTTGGAGAACTGATAAAGACATCAGATGCTCTTGTTTTCCAAAATTTTTTGGGTGTTCCACTGATTAATATCAAATTTGAAAATGATCCTCTGCGAGATCCAGCTATACATATTCCTAATTCTAATTATTATTCTTATGAATGGTTGATCAAAAGTAAGATTGATAATGAGCTTCTATTACATGGTCTGCTAGTGAGATACATCGGATTATTGGCTATATCTTTAAGTGAACGTGAAGTTATAGATATGAAAACAGTTCTGTATTTCCATAAGATTGGCACATATCTTGATCAATTTATGGCTGAAAATAAATTCAAACTTAGTGAATGGTCGCATAAAAAAGTGCCATTGTATTTACTTGAGAAGTCGAGTCTATATTCAGACTTAAAGGAGGATGTAGACTCCGATAAGATCAAATTTTCCATGTTGTTAAAAGGACTCCATTCTCTACTTGAAGATTTAGTGGAGCAATCGCTAGCTTTAGATGTCTACAATGATGATATTGCTCGGAAATTAATAGAAGATTTTGCCTGGTACAACCTGTTAAAGAAGTTGAAAATATTTGCACAGTATAAACTTGCTAACTATAGATTGCTGCATTTTGAAAATGCTTTAACGTTGAATAATAAAGATTATCGATATATATATGAAACTAAGCAGGAGGGATTTTTCAACCATGTGCTATATGGAGTTCCGGAATTCTTGACTTGTGAAAACAGTACCTATTATTCTTCTCGTGTTAATCATAGTATATTTCCTTACCTTTATAGTTCGTTGAAAGATGATGATTTTGAACTTACAGTTAAGTGGGTTATTACCCTCTATGAAAAGTTGCGTACAGTAAGTAACAAGATCACATAATTCTTATATGTTTAATTTGTCTACTTTATATGTTACATATAGAATCACCTTAATAATACTATCCTAAAGCTTTCTTTTTTGGAATCATGTTGCAAAAAAAATATATTTAAAAACGCGCCAAATACCAGTTTTTTATTTTACAGCCATTTCTTTAGTTTTATCACTGTAAACGACAAAGCATCTACCAATATGAATAATAATAACATACATAGTAGCAATGAGTTAATCTCAAAGGTTTCTGTTGACACAGGTCTTAGTACTGCTTGGTTGTTAGCTACTTTAGGATCAAAAACAACTTATAGGAGATTAGTGAGGAAGGACATACTAAGCATTTCAATCCCCCAGACATGCGATATAATTGGTAATCCGCAATCAACGATTCCTTTAAGATTATCTTCTAACTTATTATATGGGGTATCATTAATGTATAAACAAAAGATAGATTATTTTTTAAGTGATGTATCACTTATCAAGACCAAGCTCCAAAAAGAGATTTTTTTAAACACATTGACTAATAAACAAAACTTCACCGTTATTAATATAAATCACCTGCATTACGATAATTTCAAAGCCAGAGATCACAATCAGATATTTCTTAAAGAAGATCCATTATTTGATATTAACAGAGACTTGTTTAATCCGTTCTGCTCGGAAGAACAAGATGAACGTAGAAAGCGTATTCAACAACTCGATCAACAGCTTTATTATGATACTAGTCTTTCTTTATTTGCTTCTACTGTTGGACAAGTCACGATAGTACCAGATGTACATACTAAAACGATTGAAAATTTTATGGATCAAGAATTGCACACATTAGACGAATTGAGTGAAAGTCTCAAATCTGATGCTGCACTAGATTTTGAATTTGGTGACGACGGAAAAATAGTTAACATAAATCCTAGCAATAAAGAACATGAAAATGAGGATTTAAGTATAATTGACTTCGACCAAGTAATTGAGAGAAGTGAAGATTCACTCGATAGTATAACTGATGGAGCATATGAAAAAACTATAACAAATGATAAAACTTTCCATATGTCGCATGATACGCATACTAATCAAACAACAATTTTAGATACAAATAAGTCAATAAAACGGAAACGAAATTACCGAAAGATTATAATTGATGAAAATATGAAGATTTCTTCAAGTGAACTAAAAAATTTTAGGGACAGTTATGACACTATCATGAATATTCACAATAAAAGAATAAAACTTGCGGATTTTGCGAAGCAAAGAATTTCAACTGTAAATGATTTTCTCTACGAAGAAAATAAAGAACCATTTGCAACTAAATACACTCGTAAATATATATTCGGCCCTCAGATAGCTGCTGATAATATTCATTTAAATTCGAGAGCACCAGTGAGATTCAATTCTAAACAATTGAGCGACGATCTTGAATTCGGTAGAAATATTGAACCCAGAACTAATGATGAAGAAATGGATAAGTTTAATTTCGAAGTCGAACAAGACATAAACTTGGAATTCGATGACCTGCAGGATATATTTGATTTATCCTTTCCGGAAATTAACAACAGCGAACTTAGAAGTAGAAGTAGAAGCAGATCAGGAAGTAAAAGATCCGGGTCCAAGTCGACCAGATCATCCAGTGTACCAAATGATCAAGAATTTCTAGAAGAGAGTCTTGATTATACTCCGGGAGCTCCTCATTTATTGACTCAACGGATCAGTTCACAAACTAAGATAACGGCTACTTTGGTCAAGTTCTTGAATTTTTTACAATCAAGAAGTATTTTATTGGGTGAGCACGTTAAAGCCGACTGTAAGTTGAGCAGAAACTACTTTCGGTACATCAACAAAGAAACTTCCAACTCAAACGAAATTGTGTACTCCAAAATCAAATTCTCTACTCTAATACCCCTGGTTAAGAGTAAGCTACCTAGTGGTAACGAAATATCTGTCAATCGAAATTTGGCCGCGAACTCGTTTTCGAGCATACTAGAATTAGCGACAAGAAACTATATTATGCTTGAGGCCGAGAACAATAGAAACTTGCAGACCGGAGATGAAATTGAAATCCTTATTGAAATTTAATTTCAAGTTGTCGGCAAAAATTTAAGGCGGGCGCATTTGTCTACCAAGAATTCCCAATCTTTGCTAAATGCATATTTATCGTTCAGAGCAAAAATTATCAAGCAGTAACCTAAAATTATATAGATAAGCCGCGATATAGCAGTGGATAACCGAATAACGAACATCAGATATCCTAGCGCCTCAGTAATAAATAATAAAACATACATTAACTAATACATAATACAGAAGAATACAGACAAATAGTAAATTAGATCTGTCATGTAAAAGAAGTCAAATAACAAGAAATTACGTTTACATCAAACTTATTTGTTTTCAACAACATCGTCATCGTGCTTAGCAAATTCTTCTTCTGCAGCTTGGTCTAATTCACCATCGTAGTGTTCTTCTTCGTCATATTCAGATTGGTGTAAAGACAAGGTTGGTCTGACGACAGCAGAATCGAGAGTCCAGGAAGCTAAAGCGTTTTCAGCATCAATAATGATTTGCTTAGAAGCATCGTAACCATCATAGGCTGGTCTGGTTTCACCTGGAGTGACA
Source organism: Debaryomyces subglobosus (assembly GCA_003708965.2). Taxonomy (NCBI): domain Eukaryota; kingdom Fungi; phylum Ascomycota; class Pichiomycetes; order Serinales; family Debaryomycetaceae; genus Debaryomyces; species Debaryomyces subglobosus. The sequence continues at coordinate 352,792 of PPOW02000009.1, read as the reverse complement.
GCAGAGTCGTCTAATAATTCCAATAATGCCTTACCGTAACCAGCAATTAAGGCATATTTTTCAGCTAATTCTCTAGTAGCGTCGAATTGGTAGTTGAATGCGGCCTTAATTTGTTCTCTGGTGATGTTGGATAATTGAGCTTCGGCAACTAAGGACTCAGCTTCAGCTCTGACTAATTCCTGTTCTAAAACAGAAATCTTTGGGGATTGTGGGTCCTTGTACTTCAAGTGAGCAATTTCGTCGGTAATCTTTTGCTTTCTGTCTCTCGATGGTTGAACAGAAGCTTCGATGTTTCTGATGGTCTTCAAGGTGATTCTGTATTGGTCATACTTGTCGATGTATTGATCTTCCAATTCACCGATTTCGTAAATTAAAACCCCTAATTTATCGGTGACATCCGAGACATCTTCATCGTTACCTTCACCCCATAAACTCAATTGCTTAGCAACATCTCTTCTTTCTCTAGCGGTCAATTCCATGGCTCTCATCACATTCTTTTCCATCTTAACGAATTGTGATAATTTTCTGGACATTTCTGGACCAGTGCTACCAGCAACGGTTTTACGGAAAGAGGAAGCAATTCCTCCCTTACCGAAAAACTTGGACTTGGTAGAAGATGGTGGAGGTGGAGGCGATTGCAATTGTGCTGCTGTTGGAGCTTTGCTGGATCTCAAGGAGTAAGTTCTATGCATTTTATCTGTTAAATTTATCAACTCAATATTTCTTATTATCTAATTGGGGGACTTTCATCCCTTTAAATACTTGCAAGGGTGAAATATTGTCAAGGAATTTTCAATGACTTCTTTTTCGGCTTTGTGTTACTTGCTATTTTCAGAATATGGTAACATCGAAATAAGCCGCATCGGTTTATATTGCTACCAAACCTGTCGATGAGACTATTATTGCCTATAAGTAACGTATATGGGCAAAATAACCAGGGATCAGGTTGTAGCTATCTTGAACTACATATTGAGCTATTTTTGCCTTAATATTTTCACTTGAAACCCCATTCCACAGCGATTTGTAAATCATGCCGTTGTGTTCGCCGAATATTTAACAAGCATCGTGTTGACGTATACGACGTTCGTAGAAATAGTAGATATGTCGAGAGCTTACGTAAACGCCACCGATTGTCGCAAACAAGACCAAATTACGTCATGATAGTGCGGCCTAAATAGGAAAATATGCGATCGTGGTGCATTGTGCAGGTGAAGGACGCCCAAAAGGTGGTGCGATGGCGTCACGGGGCAGAAACGGGGAAACTATGAGGACAAGGTTTGGTGGCGGGTATTGAGGAATACAGGTTGTAGTGGTATAGTGGAAATACTCAATGTAAATACCCATGGTAAGAGTGAGAATTGAGGGTGTTAAAGAGAAGAGGATAAATGCACTTTTGAATTTGCAAGAAAGAAGGTGCTGGAGAAATTCGTATATGATTCGTATACGGAAGGTGGAAGGCCATGTAACTATATACAGGAGTTTCCATGCGTCTCGAAAGCTTCTACATGGAACATAGAGCGTACAAAGGTGATGTCCAGTTGCAGCGGAACAAAAAGGAATAAGTAGGAAAACATATCAATAAAACATGACGAGATGAGGAAGGGTCGCTTGGAAATATTGTAAAAATGATGAAGACTAAGCATAACGAAGTCACACAACCAAATACACTCCAGTAAAATCAGACACGTATGTGTTACATATATATATGCATGATAGCTGAAAGATTCAGATTAGTTGAAGTGTATCGTTAAAGAATCAAGTGTAAATCAAGATTACGTAAATGCGTATATAGTATATGCATTATGCTAACCGTCGTATAATGATGTCTATATATTATGGCTATCCACCCAGGCTTGCTGAAAATCAGCTGTATCTATGCATTAAGCTTTTCAATAATCATTTGGCTAGCGATTATACGTAATTTATAAATTTGCACACATTAACATTGTATTATTATATTATTTATACATTAAGTTTGGATTTCTTGCTACTACCTTCAATTGAATTAAGCGAGCGCTTGTGCAACGACAATCCAGATAGAATCCTCTTATAGTCCAGCTCCAACGATGCATAAGCAGTTTGTAATTTGTCCAAGCGAGTAGGCTCATCTAAGCCGTCCAATATTTCTTTATTTTTCTCATACAACCTCTTCTTAATAAACAATCTCACTTGCTTTCTGGTGATGTTTGTTAGACTGTGTTCTAACTGGTAGAGTAAAATCATTTCTAATAACCTCGAAAACTGTCTCTTTTCCAATTTCTGTTCCAGCCTTAACTTAGGGGCCCATTCGCTGTTAATCAACTCTAAGTCAACCGACGCCACCTTGATAGTATTTTGACACAATCTAGTCAAGTCACATCTATCTCTTAAGTCATCGAAGCTTTCGTTAGGGTCCTCCACTACAACCTCAATAACACTTGGGTCTTGCATCCAATATTCAAATAATTTGTTATAAAAATGTCCTCCTAATTTTAATCCCTGGTACATGGGTAATACAATGAATTGAGATATTTTCTTCCGAACCTCTTGTTGATTAGAATCGAATTTTTCAAACCCTCCGTACTTCCAATAATTATACGCCGTACAAAATCCAATAATACTTGGGGTTTTTTCATCAGTGACTTTATACATGACATAGATATCCCATAACTCGTCCTGGTGGTCGATATATGATCCTGCTTCAATAAATAATAATACCAAGATTTGTAATCTCTTATGGAGTTCTAATCCTTGTACATTCTTTAAATCAAGCTTGTAAATTCCGTATTTATCATCCCCGAGAGTGAAAATGTCTCCAATTAACTCCCCAGGAATCTTGAAGTCTTCCTTCTCCTTACTTATGGAATCTGCCCACTTGACCTCATCTTTGAAAACGGTAGATTCTGGTAAATAACTCAATAGTTTTTCACGGGGGTCTTCGAGTGTATCATCATTCAATTTATCACTATATTTTACATTCAAAAATGGGTAAAAAGTACAATGGTCAAAGCACAAAAAGATCACCAAGTCTCTGTAACCAAATATCTGTTCAGAATCCCCAAATATTGGATATGTAAAATTTGGATGAAAATTTAAGGCTGTTCCATCAGAATCAGTTATATATATTTGTAAAGCATCATTTGAAGACGATGTCCACAATTCAGGTTGTAAAGAAGCGGCTGTTATACTAGGCGTTGGCGAATTATCACTCATATTAATATATTAACCTGTTGTTTGCTTGTTATTTCTAGTGATTGTCTTTATTCACGTCTACAACTTAAAACCGCGTCTGTCTGAAAATCTCGTTTTCGAGCATAAAGTACGCAAAACTGATTCTAATCTTATTGCAAATTATTGGACCCACAAACTAAACGTTTACTACGAGCATCTAGTTAAGAATTAATGAATCTAATATTTATTATATATATAAAGTTAAATAAAACCTTTTCAGCTTTTAAAATTATTCAATTATTGCAACTAAGTCACCTGCATCAATGACATCTCCATTGTCGTGAACTATTTTCACAACTTTACCAGCTTTAGTAGCACTAACAACCATTTCTGTTTTCATAGCTTCAACAATAATTATGCCTTGTCCATCTTTAACTACTTCGCCGACTTCAACAAGGGGCTTCCAAACTCTACCTGAATACTCAGAATAAACCTTTTCAGCATTTTCGCCGTAGATATCCTCATCAGTCTTTTCTGTCACAGAACTCTTTTCTAAGTCGGCATTAGATTGTTTAATAAGGTTACTGATTTCCTCTAACTTTTCTCCACTTTGATTTTGGAATTCTTCTATGGACTTTGAGTTTTCTTGGACCCAGTCTAAGTATTTTCTGTGGTCAAATACAGAGTCAACAATATCAATCTTGAATTTACCGACAGAAGCTTGTTCAGTGTACTTGTCAATTTGCTCTTCAGAAACAGGATAAAATTCAATTTGGTCAAAAGGAGACAATAACCATGGTTTGTCTGAATTGGTTCCTAAAGTCAATTTATCCCATATTGGGATTGTACGTCCAATTAATTGGTAACCACCTGGAGATTCCATTGTATAAATACACATATAGCTACCTCCAATACCGACAGAACCGTTAGGAGTGTAGGTACGAGATGGGTTGTATTTCGTACCGAACAATCTGTGTCTTGGATCTAATGGTACCGCACATGGAGCTCCAAGGAAAACATCACCTAAACCAAGCACCAAGTATCTGGCGGTGTACATCATATCCTTGATATCGTTTCTTGTTAAACCGTTAATTTCAGCAATAAAGTCTACATTGTTTGGTAGCCAGGGTGCTTCAGCTCTAATGGTTTCTTGGTATCTTTTGACAGCATCTAATGTCTTTTTATCTTCGAATGCCATAGGCAATTTAATAATTCTGGAAGGAACTTTCCATTTATTAACAAAAGTGATTTCTTTTTCAAAAGAGATTAAAGTATCAACTAGGTATTGTTGAGTGATTTCGGAATTGTATTCAATCAAAACAGATCTAACTCCCTGGGACATTTCGACAATCCCTGGAGTTTTGTTTTCTTGGACCATGTTAATTAATTTATGAATTCTGTAGCTTAAATTCAAATCCAAGATGTTATCACCATACTCGACAAGAACATATCTATCACCGGCTTGACGATATACAACAGATGGGGATTTAGATGTAGGTTTATGTTCGGCTATAATTGGATTCTCAGGTTTTGCCAATACCTTACTAGTGATGGCTGGTAAATCTCCCTCCAAATTTTCGATAACCTTATCTTGATTATGCTTTAAATCCTTTGCATTTTCATAAGAAATAGGAACAAATTGAATGAGATCACCTGGCTTGACTTGCCCAATCTTCCACATTTCTGCCTCAGCAATGACGGCCTGACATACAAACCCACCTAAAGATGGACCATCACAAGTTAAAATGACTGGCTCATCACCCGTGAAATTAATTGCACCTAATGAGTAAACATAATCATGGGCATTTGAAGGATGTAAACCAGCTTCACCACCATCGGATCTAGCCCATTTTGGTTTTGGTCCAATTAACCTAACCCCAAATCTATTTGAATTATAATGAACTTTCCATTTCTCACTGAAGAATTCCTCTATTGACTCCGGTTTGAAAAAATCAGGAGAGCCATGGGGTCCACAAGTAACACCAACGATCCAATTTTTGGTTGAATTGAAGTCGTAAGATGGAATCAAGCTTTTTGGAATTGGAGATGGTTCAGAAATGGCCGATGGTAATTTGCAGCCAGCGATTTCTGGTTGACCCAAAAATAATACATCTCCCAACTTCAAAACTCTTCCATTATACCCTCCCAAGTTACCTAAGGCAAAAGTTGATCTTGAACCTAAGTATTCAGGAACATCAATACCCCCTCTGATAGCTAAGTAAGCCCGGCATCCAGAGGTAAGTTTACCGATAGTCAATTTGTCACCTCTTTTAATATGAATAGGAATCCATTGATCAACAGAAGTGCCATTGATATCAATGCTGACAGACCCACCTGTGACTGCAATTATTGCATCGTGGTGGAATAATATTTTAGGGCCAATGAACGTGATTTCAATCCCCGGTGCAGTCTTATGATTTCCAACAATTCTATTAGCCATTCTGAAGGCATAATCATCCATACAACCAGATGGTGGTACACCAATGTGCCAGTAGCCTTTTCTACCTGGGAAGTCTTGGACAGTAGTATAAGCTCCAGGATTCAAAATTTCAAATGCAGTTGGGTTATAGTCATAAGAATCTAAGACTTTTGTAGCAACCTTGGCTTCAGCAAACATTGAAGAATTGGCAATTGACCTCAAATAATCAATATTAGTGACACATCCATGAACAACAGTTTCATCAAGAGCTTCGCGTAATTTTCTTAATGCATCAGTTCTATCTTTTCCATGAACGATGATTTTCGCTAATGTTGGATCATATTCAGCAGATATATTTGTACCCTTTTCAACCCATCCATCAACTCTTGCCCAAGGAGGAAAGGAAACTTCTGTCAATTGACCTGGAGAAGGCATGAAATCTTTAACAGGGTTTTCTGCATACAATCTTGCTTCCATTGAAGCTCCAGTGACAGTTATTTCTCTGTTAAAATCTGGTGCCTTGTCAGCAGCAATTAATAACATCCATTCAACCAAGTCCAAACCAGTAACCATTTCAGTAATTGGATGTTCAACTTGCAAACGAGCATTGACTTCTAAGAAATAAAACTCATCTCTCTTTTCGTCGTAAATAAATTCAACAGTACCAGCACATTTATAATTGATCGAAGCAGCCAAAGACTCTGAAGCTTTCCTCATTTTTTGTCTTGTTTTTTCAGATAAATTTGGCGCTGGCGTTTCTTCTATAATTTTTTGGTTACGACGTTGCAAAGAACAATCTCTTTCTCCTAACGCAATCGCTTTACCATATCCATCGCCAAAAACCTGAACCTCGACATGTCTCGCATTTTCCACAAATCTTTCAATAAAGACACCTGGATCTCCAAAATAAGACTTACCTTGATGCTGAACGGTTTGGAATACTCTTTCAATTTCATTTTCCGAATCAACCTTTTGCAAACCAATACCACCACCTCCAGCGGTAGATTTTACCATAACTGGATATTCCAATTTTGCAGCAATTAATTTAGCCTCTTTAGCGTCCATGACCAAGTCAGAACCAGGAACTAATGGAACACCAGCTTTAGCAGCAATTTCTCTCGCAGAATGCTTTAACCCCAATTTTCTAATAGCATCACCAGAAGGACCGACAAATACAATACCTTCCTTGATACAACGGTCAGAGAAGTCCGCATTTTCCGAAAGAAAACCATAACCAGGAATAATGGCTTCGGCACCTGAGAATTTTGCAGCCTTAATAATTTTATCGATAGAAAGATAAGTTTCCGCAGATGATACCCCATGTAATGGTATCGATACATCTGCCATTAATGCATGTTTAGCATATTTATCTGGATTTGAATAAACTGCGACAGACTTTATATCCAATTTCTTCAAAGTTTTCATTATCCTAACCGCAATTTCACCCCTATTGGCAACTAGTACAGTTTTGAATGGTCTCATGGTTTTGTTGGTCTCTTTTTCTAAGAAGGATTGGTAATTTTTCCATCCTCCAAATTCTGTAATATCCACTGTACCTGGCAAATTGTATCCAAATTCCTCACAAATAAATGATTTTACCCATTCACCGGATTTCAATTCAGCCGATCCAATACCCAAAGGTTCAGGAACCATGCTCATGAAATCACCAAATTTCTCCTTAGGAATAGCATAAACCTCTACTATGATGCTGTCACCGAATTCAGTTACTCTTCTCAACCCTGGTTTTGCAACTGGACCTGTCTTAGGTAATGCATATAATTTATAGTTTGGCGAAGTGGTCGTTGATTCAATGAATGTTGCATGGCACTTTTCTAATTGCCAATGTAATTGGAACCCTTTCAAATGAGCTCCTACAACAGCAAGTTTGATTTGTGAGTTAAAATCAATTTCTGGTAATTTCAACAACTCGTCACCCATATTAGAGACGATTTTATCTTTCAAACAGCCTAAAAATCTTGGAGTTGACTGAGAATATAATTTCATATAACGATTTGCTAACTCAAGTAAAGCATAATCATTAAACTTATGCGATAATAAAGTAATTCCAAATGGTAAACCGTCAGAACGGAATCCAGCTGGTATAGCTAATGCAGACATATCGGCCAAGTTAACAAAATTAGTATATGTACCTTGGTATGAGTTTATTTTAATAGGTTCTTGCTCTATTTGCTTGATAGTTGGATTTAAAGGAGCAGTGGGTACAATAACCACATCTATATCTTTTAATAATTTGTTGACTGTTTGTAAAATTCCTTGCCTTTTGTACTCGAAATCAAAAGCAGTGGCAGCAGAATATTTCTTTCCACCTTGAATAATAGAATGTACAACAGGATCTAATGTCTCTTCTGGTGGGTTGGTGGCCAAGAAATCCTTCAAGGCTGTATATCTTTCAGAAACCCAAGGTCCTTCATAAAGACACTTGGCCAAATCTAATAATGGCTCAATATCCAACGAAACCATTTCACCTCCTAACTTAGAAAAGACATTTACTGCTTCATTATATAATTTAGGATTCGATTCTTCACCATACCACAACAAGTTGTTTGGAACGGCAATCTTTGGAGCCAGAGAAAATTTGACTAACGGGTTCTCTGGCATCAGTCTAGAATATTCATCAAATTCGCCATCTTCATGTGCCATTACATTAAACAACAATTGTGCATCCTGTAAATTCAACAGGAAGATAGAAACACAATCCAATGACTTACATGCTGGAACTACACCCTTGCACGAAAAAATACCCTTCGTTGGCTTTAATCCAACCAAGTTATTTAATGCTGCGGGTACTCTACCTGATCCTGCAGTATCTGTTCCTAAGGCAGCTGGAACGATTCCTCTTGCTACAACTGAAGCAGACCCAGCAGATGATCCTCCACTTACATGATACTTGCTGAATGTGTTGGGAGTAATTCCGTATGGTGACCTGGTACCAACCAATCCCGTTGCAAATTGATCCAAATTGGTCTTACCTATGATAATTGCACCTCCATTTCTTAACAACTTCACAGTCGTAGCATCTTCTTCTGCTTGGTAGCTGAAAGAAGGACATGCAGCGGTAGTAGCAAAATCCTTCACATCTATGTTGTCCTTAATAGCTATTGGAACCCCATACAACGGTAAACTCATCTTATTTGATTTCGATTGTAAAAATTTCCATTGATGCGTCAAGCTATCTTCGTCAGCTAACGAAATCCATGCTGGATCTTCTGTGGACTGAGACTTGACTAATTCCACCAATAACGCAAACGATTCATTGGGAGTGTTCTCGAAGTGGAATTTAATCCAATCCTGAACGGTCCATCCAATATATGACATTTTAAGCACCTATATTACTCGAAGTAAATATCAAAATGATAGTAATATATTAGTAAATATAAATAATTTTAATAGTATCAAAGTTAAAACTCCATCAATCAAAGATATTACTACTCTATATATATTTATGCTACATACTAAAATGCCTTATCAGTTCGTACTAGCCCGAGCTATAATGTTGTCGCTACCTCTGCAGCCTAAATCTGGAGATATAACGGTCGCGGGCCGTCTATCACTAGATTTACCTAACTAAGACGGCCCGCTTGATTTACTATCGACCTGGGCTCTTAAGATTGTGATGGAAGTAATATAATATACAGTATTTGATTCTGTAATTCTATTGGGCGATCTCGTCTTGATAATTGTGATATCGGCCCTATCATGCCGTACGTAGAAATCGGTCGCACTTTAGAAAATTACCGGGCGAAGAGTATAATGTGGTAACTATATGGTTAATCGGTGTAGCTTTCCGAGGGAGAAATGTGTCATTTGGAAATAACCATATGTTAAAGGGAATTAAAAATACAGACGAATTAAGATAGTTATGCAAATCTAGAATTAGCCAATCAGCTTCATGGACGCAACTAAGAAGTTACTAGAAAAATGACAGTGAAAATATTTTTAATTGTGCCGTGCTGCGAATAACTTTCGGACTAGCATCTGTCTATTATTTTGCGGCAATGGATTACTTATAGTGAGACTGAAAGAAAATATGTTAATTATTAATAAGTCTAAAATACATTATATATATATATATATATGGAAGTATCATTCCTTTTTGGAGTCATCTATAATGTTGTCGATTTGTCTAGGCGTTCCGTAGCCGTCGTCGAGAGTTTTACCATCGACAACATGAATTTGGTTGAAGTTGAGGATCTGTGCACTGATTTGTGAATTGACAGAATGTAATTTTTCAGGATTAGAGTTTTGCCATTCTTTTAACTTGTAGGTCTGGCCTGTACAATCCCAATATATTCCTCTCATAGTTATAAATATTCCTTCTCTTCCTTCCCACAAGGGACATATAACAACCAAGAAAGCAGAGAAAAAGATCCAGATGATAAGCACCACAATCCAACCAGTAAAGAACCTTTTGGAAAAGATATATGATGTACCGTACATTGGCATTGGCCATAAGATGACAAGACATAAAGTTAAGGTAACACAAATGATGGCTGCCTTTTTGAATGATCTATTAAGCATTTTAGATTCAATATCTAACTGGTCTGTTTTCAATGCTGCAAGTTCGCTTGCAACAATACTGATTTGGGACTTTGCGGGATGGACATTTTCAAAATCACCATTGTTTGCACCCTTCGCTTCAGTAGCTTCAGCGATTTCATCTTCTTCATCAACTCTTTTGATCCCTTTTAAAATGTTCCAGTCGAAGTTTTGTGGCTTGAAAGCAAAAGTTAAAATAGGAATAAAGATCAATGGAGATAATAATGCTACCACATTTCCTGTTAACATAGAATCATCTTCGAAGGTAGTTTCGACAGTAACGGTTTTGAACTTCATTTTAGTACAAAGTAACCAAGAGAAAATGGCAAACCCAGTTGCTAAAATTGGTGTGCATATCACAGCTTGCTTGTTTTGCTTCCTGGAGAGTAAGGTAAGTGTAGATGGAAGCACTGCTCCCCCTATAATTATACCCATCAACTCATATAAGTAACCCATAGAAATCTCAGCATAATATAAACCAATTGCAAAACCTGCCATGACATAAGCAAATACTATCACGGACATGTGGGACATAAAGATCAACTTTTTACCACTGGCTTTTGGATCCACATATGTTCTAAAAATATCATAAGTGAAGATCGTTGAAACAGCAATTAGCTCTGCTGACATGGCCGAAGTTACAGCCATAAATACCAATAACAACGAGCAAACTGCTCCTCCTTTTCCTAATAATGCAACTGCAGCGTTTGGTAACACCAATCCGGCACTCACTTGCTCTGCAGTTAACTTATTAGGATATGTAGGCCAGTATTGAGTATTTTCTAAAGATAATCCAACAAGGCCCATACAAGTTGACGTTAACATTGGAATCGCAAACCAAGCTAATCCTCCTAAAACATACCCTGGCAAAGTTGCAGCAGGGTCAGCTGCAAAAGCTTTATTGAAATACCCATTGTCCAAGAAGACAGTACCAAAGTTTCCGACAATGTTAATCACGAAAAAAATTCCTCCAGACCTTGAGTGCATAGTTAAATAAGAGCCTCCAGCATTACCTTCTCTTGGTTGAGTTTCAGCCAATTTAGTTACAGCTTCCCAAACAACAGCAGGAGATCCCAATTTATCAGAAGTAGCAAATGCACTGAATGAAAACACCATTATAATTACTATGATCACAACGGTATGTGCATAATCTGTCAAAAATGTTGCTTTGATACCACCAAATAATGTATATACCACCACACCTAATGGCAATAATAAGCATGCGGCAACAGTATTCATCCCTGTTAAATCGTTTACAACAGCACTACCTCCAGTTAACAACATAGCAGTAACTAAAATATTTGTAGCAAGCCCGAAGAACAACATAACTCCATGCGCAGCACTTCCATACCTGGCTTTAACAATTTCAAGATATGTATGTGCTCCTGGTGCTCTTTCTTTTGCCTTGATGGCAAGGCAAGAGAATAAAACAATCTGGCATGTGGCCCCGGCAGCATAGTAGAACGAACCACTAATACCATTATTATATGTTTGTGTAGTCGATGTTAAAAGAGTGGCAGCCCATGTCCACGAACTCACCACCGCAGCAGAAATCAAAGACTTCTTCACTGATCTACCTGCTGTAGCAAATTCTTCAGCAGTTATAATCTCTTTATTATATCTTCTTAAAACAAAAGTAGTCAATATCATACCAGCAGCAAACACAACTCCTAACCCCACCACTACTGCATAACCAGCAGCTTGAGGTAATGGAACATACGCTTCAGTCATATTTCTTATTCAATTTCTTGTGTTTAATATTCTACAACATCATTTATATTTTTCTCGTGTGAATTATCCTATATATATATATTGCATTTGAAATAGGAAATTAAATTGGTTGATTCAACGATAAGAAATATTATCTCCATTTTAGCTTAATGAATTAGATAAGTGCAGTGAGAATATTTAAGTGGCCCGATGGGCCGATGAGTATTTTGACAGGGTTCCGGTTTCAATTTTTAACGTCTTAATAATCTGTTATCTAGGCGATTCGATTATACAGCTATCAAATCTTGTCGCAAAATTATATCAACAGCTTACATAATACTCTAAGTTCACTGATAAGGAACCTATTGTTCAACGCCATGTGAATAAATAGCTTATCTTAACCGTTTTTAGTTCGCTACCCAGTAAAACTAGAGTATTATCGCGATAAAGAAAACCATTGGTCACAAATTTATTGGAGTAATATTTCAGATTCTATCATAAAATAACAGTGAATATCAACTAAGTGAAATTCAAACCTTGCAAGTCATTTAGAGAATAACTAGCAACTTCTGAATTAGGTACTGGTGTTGCATTTGCACTAGATGTAGGAGTTGCGGTTGATCCAGGACTTACTGAATCATCGTAATTTATTTCAGGCTTGAAGTTTATCAAATTTTGATCTCGTTCAAGATAGTATTGTTGTTTCAAATTTTCAGTTATATCCTTTTGCTCCAGAATAACTTCTTGTCTTATCTGATTAACCAATTCGTCAGTTATGTCGGTAGCACTAGATGTATCTTCCTTAAAGTGGTTTATGAAATAAAAGGTTCCCAGGATGTTCTGGTCGATCACAACTGAGCCCGATTCGATACATTTTTCAATTTCTTCAATGGTAATACTATACGACCACCCAAGCTCATCGCAAATCTCAGGAATAGTATTGCCCTTAAAAAATTTATAATTTTCTTCAATGTACCCATCTTGATCAGTCTCCTGCTCATTAAGACCCATTATGATTTCATTTTTCACTTTGTCATGAACGAACAGTCGTTCTTGTGAATGCAAGAATTTAAGAATAAATTCTCCGTAATCGTTAGTCCTCTTGTAACAAATAACTATCAAGCCGGATCTCTCGTAATTTTTTAATGCAATAGGCAATTTTAGGCTGTCAAATAACTCGAGGGACTTATTAAAATCGACATGTGAAATCAAATCTGTACCAAAACCTAGGGTAGATACGAGGTAACGATTATAATAAGCATAAAGGTCCTGTGAAGTTATCATTGAAGAGCTTTTAGTTAGCTGGAAGTTAGTAAGGTACTCACTAATGTGTCTTGCCAACTCTTGATGATATAAATTGGATGATTTCTTGATGTTTAACGGTGGGATAATCGTGCTTATATTCTGAGGTGTTGTTTTAATTAACTTACCAAATGAGCTTGATAATTTAATTAAATCTTGAGCTTTATACATTAATTGTTCTAAATCTTCTAACGATGTAGATAAAACCAATTCGTTCTGTTTTCGTTGTTGTTCTCCGATTTGTTCCAAGCCATGGATTCCACCTCCCTTTATTTGTTTCTGAGGTGGTGGTGTTGGCGAATAGTCGTTCGCCTTGATTCCATTTTCATTGATTGAGCCTTTATTAACAAGGGCTTCCCATTTAATTTTATCTAGTGTATCTGCTAGTATTTGATAGAATTGAGATTCACCATTTTTTCGGAAACTTAACTTAACATATGGCTTATTATTTGTGTATACTTCTGAATCATTTTCTAACACAATATTCAATGGGTTTGTATCTTCAGTTATAACCTCTGAATCTGTGATATTGAGTTTCTTTTTCAACTTCTTAGGCAATGATGAATTTAGCTCGCTTCCACATAATTCACAATACTTCAAGGCTGGATGGTTGATAAACGTACATTTTGGACATTGGTCATCGCGTAAATACGGCTGTGATGGACTCTTATTTGGAATCGAATCTTGATTTCCATTACCACTACCATTTGCCGAGGTCTCGGTACGTTTTCGCTCTATGGAACTCACAAGTTGGTCTCTCGACGGTTTGACTCCACAGGAACCACATTTTGGGAGGTCTTCGTCCAAATTCGCGTCAATCAGTATTTGATTATTAAACGAGCATATAATACACACCCAATCAGCCGTTGCTTCAATCCCTTTACTATCTTTTCGTTTGCTCGACGATTGCTGCACATCTGTTTGTTCTTTCAAATATAGCTTCACCTTAGGCGACGATCTCAAAAATCGTTCGACAATCTCCCCACTAGACACATCCTTCAATTCTATAGCTAGAGATTTCTTAATGTCTTCATTATCTAGGTATATCACTCTTTTGTTGGTCAAATATACTCTTCCATTTTGCCTATTCACGATTTTCAGTTTGCCCTGATATAGTCCTATATTATCTCGCACATATAAATTATGCTCTCCTTCTTTTAATATTGGTCGATTACTTCGATTTACTGATGCGATATGCCATACATCTATTCTAGAAACCATCTCAATGATTTCCTGTAAACTCTTGAATGGAAGTAGTTTTTACTATTCCTATGATCATATTGATCTAAGAATCTAACCTGCAAAATCCCCCACCTTCAAACTAACCTGTAAATCAAGAATTTGTATTCAAAATTCATTATGATAGAACACATGGAACCGACATACATAGCAATTTTAAATATTCATCAGGAAGATTGATAAAAAGAGTAACTGGACTACCAGTTAAGTAATTTTAAAAGTCCTAGTGAATAAAATTGATAATAATTTTGATTTTTGAGGATTAAGCGCCAGAAAATAGCATTTTAAGATATGGCATTTTTATTTAAAAGGAATCCTAAGACGGCGCCAGATTTGGTTAGAGCGTTAAATGACCAAGTGAGTAAACTAGATCTTAATAATGATAATAATAAAAAGTATCAAGATGAATGCTCAAGGTATTTGAAGCAGATCAAGGTGATTCTCCATGGTGGGGACGATAGCGAACCGCAACCAGAACAAATATCACAACTAGCACAAGAGATTTATTCGAGTGATTGTCTCTACCATTTGATCTACAACATGCGAAAATTGGACTTTGATTCGAGAAAGGATGTGTTGATTTTGTTTCTGACGCTTTTACGACGGCAAATTGGGAGTACATCTCCCACTGTTAACTATCTACTCAATTCGAAGCCCGATATACTAGTACTCTTGATGAAAGGGCCCGAGACACAGGAAATAGGTTTGATATGCGGGCAGATATTGAGAGACTGTATTAAATTTGAAGCTATCAACCGATTTATCATCAATAACCCATTATTTTGGGGCTATTTCAAGTATGTTCAGATTCCAATATTCGAGATTGCTACAGACTCGTTCATTACCTTGCATGACTTGTTGACTACACACAAGAAGTTAGTATCGGAATTCTTAGCCAATAACTACGAGATTTTCACATCCCATATAAATCAGTTGATTCAATCTAACAATTATGTTACGAAGCGCCAAAGTGTTAGATTATTGGCAGAGTTAGTTTTGCAGAGACAAAATCAGTTTTTTTTGAATAAGTATTTCGATGATACAAATAATTTGAAATTAATCATGTTGTTGTTGAGCGATAAGCTGAAAAACCTACAGATCGAAGGGTTTCACATTTTTAAATTCTTCGTTGCTAAACCTAAAAAATCCCAAAAGATTTTAGATATTCTTATAAAGAATAAAGAGAATTTCATTGCATTTTTTAGAAACTTTAACATTAACAGTTTCAATGATTCAAACCTAATTGACGAGAGAGATTATATTTTAAATGAAATTCAAAAGTTACCTGGTATTGAAAGAATTAACTAGCATATAGATTAGCATATAAATAGATTTTACTGCTATATAGTAAACAAGCATAAATCATATATTAAATCACAACTTTAATATACCTTATTTGGCAACTCTTGACCAGTCCTTATATTCTTCTTCACCATATTGAATCTTTCTAATCCATTCAGCAACTTGTTTGGTCAATTCACCAGCATCGCCAGTAGAGATTGGAACTGAAATATCCTTACCTTTCCAGCCAATCTTTTCAATTGGAGAAACGACAGCAGCGGTACCAGCACCGAAAGCTTCAATCAATTCGCCTTTAGCAGCCCTTTCTTCAATTTCGTGGATAGTAAACTTACGTTCGTTAACTGTCCATTCTGAAGATAATCTTTCTTTACACAATTGCAAGATGGAGTCTCTGGTGACACCTTCTAAAATAGTACCATCTAGTGGGGCAGTTACTAATTCCTTCTTTCCTTCGGAATCCTTGAAAGCAAAGAAAACGTTCATAGTTCCGACCTCGGTGACATAACCTTCATCACCAAATAACCACAAGTTTTGTTGGTAGCCTCTCTTAGCTGCTTCTAATTGAGGTAAAATACATGGAGCGTAGTTGGCACCCAATTTACGGTTACCAACCCCTCCTGGCCATGCTCTAACGGCGTAATCAGTGGCTTCCAATGAAACTGGCTTGAATCCGGTACCGTAGTATGGACCCACTGGAGAAGCAATAACAAATAATAAGGCCTTGTCAGGAGTTCCAACACCTAACGAAGCAGTAGTACCTATCAAGGTTGGTCTCAAGTATAATGAGTAGCCAGTACCTTGAGGAACAAAGCTTTCATCTATAAGCAAAAGCTTGTCAATCAACTTCATGAATTCTTCACCATCGAAAGTTGGTAAAGCAATTCTTTCAGCAGATTGGTTCATTCTTGTCATATTCTTATCAGATCTAAAGGTTCTAATCTGGTTTTTGCTGTCACGGTAAGCCTTCATGCCTTCAAACAATTCGAATGCATAGTGGAAGACAACGGTTGATGGATCAAAAGAAAAGTTATGGTAAGGTGAAATTTTTGGAACACCCCATCCGTTTTCCTTGGTCCATTCAATTTCCAACATATGGTCTGTGAAAGTTTTACCAAATATTAATTGATCATTTGGTAATTTTTCCTTTGGTGTGGTAGTTTTAGTAATTTCTAATTTCGTGGAATCTAATGACATTTTTCTAATATTGTTAATATTCTGACCTTTAAATAAACTTTTCCTACAAGTTGTACCGAATATTTGTTTCAATATTTGCATAGCTCTATCAAATCTAATTATGCAATATATATCTGTGTTCTGTATATGTATAATACTTACTCTAAAAAAGGTAACTTCGTACGCTAGTTTTTTTCCCTTGATAAAATTTACAAGTGAGTTTGTCAGTTTATAAATAAAAAATGAGTCAAACCGAGATAAAACAATTCGGCTATTAACGGTAATTGAAAAATTCAGCCATACCAAACCATTAGGTTTTCGACGACATTGCCCTGTAATACTACTCTATTATCGCTTGCGATGCCGATTAATGACTCACCCTTCATTGTTTCAGTAGATCCAAATGGTAATGTCCATACAACCTGACCGGACTCAACGGGAATGCCATTAATTTTATTGATTCTGAGTACTAACAGAATGTTTTTTGTACTAGACACTGATTGATTCACAGCAGAAATCCCCACTTCAGAATTATAATCGTCAACTCTTATGGACTGTATGAATGAGTCCGTTATTAGGTTATTTTGAGTGTCTACCAATCCAGATGATAACTTTTCGAGCTTTACTCTAAGCGAAGAAAATACAGGAACCCACAAATCGTCTTCCTGGAAAGGAAGGTCAGCTAAAGAATGTTTCCATTTATATTTTAATCTTGATATCTCGACAGTTTGAGCCTTTTCTATATCTCCCAAGAATAATTCAATATATGTAGTGGTAGGCGTTCTAGGACATTGATGGTGATATACAGTAGCATTATCGGAATATGACAATGCATAATTCTTGAAGAACGATGGTGTTAATTCTATACAGCTTCCATCAAGAGCTGACCTCAGAAGATATGATGGCTTTATTAGGGAGTATTGAAAAGCTTGATCTGGAGTGAAGAACGAGTTCCATTTGTAATATCCAGATACCGTCAACATTGATGGTTTTTCATTAAACACGCTCACTTCACATTTGTCAAACTTCGCCTCCAACGGATCGACCTTTTCTATATTTTTGTCTTCTCTTATTCCTGGTATATCATATGTGATAATTCTGGGCGCTGTAATGTTTCGATAAAACGATTTTTCATCCGCCATAGTTAATTTCCGCTTGCTTCTACTAAATTTTGACTTCATCTTCGCAAAAACCAGGTTTTTTAATACTTTTGTATTTTGTTTATCACCAGATTTTGAATGAGTGAAGTTGTATGGATCTAATCGCTTATCAAACCACATGGGATGAGCTTCTGTTGAAAAAATCCAATTCTTATTGCTCATCATGCTTGTATGAAGAAATATTTCATTGTCAGCATCAAATAATAACATCAAGTATTTCAATGTTTCACTCATAACAAAAGTTTCCATCCTATTTTGAAATTTGCCGGTTCGTATATCTTGTAATCCACGAAATCCACAGGCAGCCTTGTATTTGGTTTTTAATAATTCAAGTACTCTAGCTCCGATTTGTAAATACATGGGGTCTCGAGTTGCCCTATATAAATAGTATGTTGATTCGATAAATTCAGGCCTCAATGGATACCATTCAAGTATTATCGCTTCAGATTCTTCTCTCTCGTATTGAGACTTATCTAGTAAAAAGTTCCATCTTTCAGGGATCAGATCAAAATGATCCCACAATTTTAAGTAAACTAAGTGAGTTTTGATAGCATCTTGCAATTGACCTGTCAATACTTGTAAACCTGACCAAAATGCGCCTAGCAGATCTATCCATATAGAAGCCAATGAGCCGTCATTAACTCCAACATTTCCAAAGATCATCACACCCTGGTTATCACCACCACCTTGGACCAGGTGTGTTAATAATGCTTTATATGATGTTTTAAATACATGCCACATGTATTTATCATTAAATAGTATAGATGCCTTAGCTGCATACTCATAGAATGAATCAACTGAAGCACCTATGCCTGTGATTTGATCTTTCCATTGATTTGCAATTGGATCTATTGTCATAGGCATCAAATCAAGACGCAGTCTGGAAGACCAGAGTTTCCAAAATGTCAACTGCGAATAATATTCAAACTGAGGATCTCCCGAAAGCTTTGAAAGAAGCGTAAATTCAAGAACCGGTGACGCTGCCCCTGATGTGCAAGTTTCTTTTTGAAGAGCAGATGGAACTTTCAAGACACCTTTTGCTAAATTAATTCGAGGAACTGGAATTTCTGTAGATGTCTTGAAGGCCGGAAGCAATTTGAGACCCAAATCATAAGCCATATTCAACAAAAACCCATCATAGTTATCGGATATTTCTTTAAATCGTTTGTATCGCAATGGCAACTGCAGGTTGTTCGTCACGTCTGTCAATAGTAAATGCGTTGATAAAAGCCCACCTAGCGACCGAATAGTAGTTTCGAAGACTTGCACGATTGTATCTTTATTAAATAAAGTCTTCTCTTCAGATTTAAGGTACCTCAATGCCTTTTCTAGCTCATCCCATTCTTCCATTATCATTAACGTATCTAAATTGTCTAGAATCGTCAGAGAAGTATTACCCAAGGCATCATTTCTCACCACATTATAGATATCTTTGTAATCTGGACCATATGGCTCACAAGTATTGGGCCTTACTTCATCTGCTGGAAATCCATATTGCATATATGAGGACCATGCATGCCTGAATAGAAGTCTAGTTTCATTTTTCAAATATTTAATGTGATTTGGGGTGAATGATGATTCGTATTGGTATTTTAATGATTGCACACAACAGAAGTACGTAAGTATAAATGTTACAAATGCAATTCTATTGTATATTGTTGTATATAGCATTGGTAGGTTAAGTCATCTATGATTTTCTGTAACTAAGTCATTAAAACTTGTATTTATCTTAAATCGCCTTTTTTCGATTCTCATATTATCATCTTAGCAAGTTGAAGAAAAGTGTTTATGCAAAAATCTGATATATATATATATATATAATTGAAGTATACAATAATAAATAAAAGACAACTGGAAACAAGCTTAGAACTATCTATAAATACATAATATTCTAAACAAGCATCATTTTCCGAAAATCCTATTGATTTGGGTTATAACCTTACCAGCTCCGAACCATAGAGTGATACAAACCAAAGTTATGTTCAAAACAATTAATAATAAACTACTTAGCATGAACCTTGGAGCGAAAATCTTCCAAACCATAAGGTGTCTTCTAAAATGAGCAGCAAAAACTAAACTTGATAAACTTATAAATGTCTGATACGTTATTAAAGTTGTGATGTCCGTAATTATTTGAGATAAGACTGTAATAGGCCTATTAGATGGGGGAATTCTCCACAACGCTATTAATGGAATTGATAAGCAAATGATCAAAAACAGTCCAAATGTATTTAGTACAATGTTCAAATGAGTAAATGGGAATAATATTGTTTCCGTTGTCATGAAGCCTAGCTCCCATTGTATAGACGGTATGGTTGCCTGGTGTCCAGTACTGAAGAAGTGCTGATATCCCAATAGTCCAAATATAATAGGTGCAATAAGATTTTTTCTCAATCCAAGGATATTATATAATTCTAAGAGGGATAAAATTTGAATTAATAACATATTAAGTGAAATTGCACCCAATGGCTTCGTCACCAACATAATTGCCACGGCGAAGTTAAGGACTAGCAAGAAATACGATGATCCGTAAACATTACCATACCCTAAAATCATATTGGATTTTTGTGGTTGTTGATAGGGCTGTGGCAGCAAGTTCGACAGTAAGTTATCAGAATCAGAATCTTCGAGAATTTCAACCGATTGGGTTTCTATTTTAACACACAACGGCCCTCTCGACCAACTGAAATTTGCGAGAACTAATGTGATAAAAAGTACAATTCTTGCAATGGCAATTTTCACTGATTTTAATACAGGTCCACTTATGTTGAATTTCGAAGTCAAATAAAAGTCCTGGTTTTCAATATATTCAAAAGTCCAATAAATCGCATTCATTATCATTAGAATTTTCACCCCTGTCCCTATCCACAAAGGTGCCGCCGAGTGGTAGGAATTAGAAAGTTTATAAAAAGACTTAATCACTAATGGTAAGGCAAATGAACATAAATGCAATAATACTATAGACCACCACGTTGTTTTAAAGGTTGCTTTACAATAAGGATGTTGTTCTTCACGGCATAAATTAATCATTGATGTTAGTCTTGATAATAAAATAAATGTAATTGAATGCAGAATGCCTAGAATATTATCAACTTTTGAGCGTCTCGAGTTGGTCAAGCAACTGTATAAACAACATGCACCAAAAGTAAGTAAGAAAAACAGTACCATTTTATCTTCCCATACCACGTACGAATTTGATGCAAATATCAAACAATGAAATACCACAAATGATATACCTAAAAAGGACCAGCTGTTGAAATTGTATTTGAAAAAGTCTCTTAATTGATGCCACAAGAAACTTATGCTGAATCTATCCATTATAGGAGCCCATAATCCAATTATTATTCCTAATGCTGCACCGATAAGAAGGCACTTCTTCATATCAAATCCAGCCGGTTTCAAAACTATGAATATAGAAAAACTTGAAACCAAACCAACCAATAGCATGGCAATAATTGACCCTATGAATTCGAAGGACATAGTCAGAACTCTTACTGATGGAATAGATCTGGAATAAGTTGTAATAAATGTTAATGAAAAAAAGATAATTGCAATGCCTATACCAATTAATGATAAGTCAAAACGAGCCCATAATGATTTACACTGTTCTAATGAATCATACTGGTAGCTTTTAGAAAACTCAATAAGCTTTGAAAGATACTTCTTATTGTTACCAAACTTATAATAATCTTGAGAAAACTTTTCAAATTTCTCAGTGATTTCTATATTTGATGCCAAGTTAGGGGTTGATTGCCTAAAACTTTGGATTTGACGTAAAGTTTTATAACTTGCAAGAGTTAAATCTTTATCATTTCCAAATGCTTCATCTATTGGGAAGCCTAAGTTATTATATGGAATAGGCAATCCTAATAATAATGACATAGTAGGAACCAAATCAATTTGGTTGACAGATCTGTAGCGTTTTCCCATATCACTAATATCATAAAAGTCTGGCGATTTTTGGTTTACGTGGAAATTTTTGTGCTTTGAATACATAAATAAAGTAGTCTCTAATTCATCTAAGGAATCGCCGCCGTGATTACCTGTAGAATCCATTCCATGATCACCCATAACCAAGAGTAATGTATCATCGTCCAATTTCTTGATCACATCTGAAATAACCTCATTCATTTGGTTTAGTTTTTCCTTCATCGAGTAGTGGTTTGGCCCATATCTGTGACCAACATGGTCCACTCCTAAAAAGTGACCAATTAACACATCCCACTTTGTAGAGTTATCTTTCTCCAATAATGGGTATAAATGTTCGATAACTCCATTATCGACTGTGTGCAAATCCCAAACATTCAACGAGTCATACGGGAAATTCAATTGCGGGTTGATATATTCAGTAAACAAGGCTGTCCACGTATCATCACCCATAAAAGCTACACTTTTATTGTTCCTGTGTAGCTGTAATATCCAATTATCTTCGTCAATGGCATCACCATTAAAATTGGAACCGGCATCTATAAATGTAGGTAACGAGCCTGTAGTCAATCCTTTCAATCTTTGCAAGGTCGTAGTTGGTGGATCAGATATAAATTTCAACAAGATCGCGTTATCCGGTTCAGACTGAGTCAACTCATGCAAAATAGGGAAGTTGTTATGGTAATATTCATCTGATCCCTCCACTGGAATAGCAAAATCAAATCTTAACGCATCTATCACCAATACTACTGCTTTATCAAATTTCGCTGGCTGTATACACGAGTCTTCCTGACTACCCGTACATTCTGAGATATTCGGAAGAACTTGTCTGGATAGCAAAAATCCCAGTGTAAAAAGCCCAATACCAATAAATTGAAGTGTTGCAAAGCAAATCAACACCAATATATATCCTAGAAACGTAATTCGAAGTTTCTGTTGTTTTATTCTAGATTTTGTTTGTTGTTGTTGTTGTAGCTGGTGCTGCTTCAATATCTGCTGCCTCACTTGGAATGCACCATTCTGATCAAATTCCAGCTGCGCTTGGTCCATATATTATATCTTGGCTCCTTTGAATCTATTACTATCGAGATTATATCTATGACCAATTAATATACACTAGTAAACATCTGCTCTTGATACATCTACTCTCGCCCATTAGTATGATCCGCGTCACGTGATATAATTATAGATTTAATATATAGAGATAATAATACATACTGGAATACTAAGCATAAAGAACGGGATCTCTATTCCATGCTGTGGTCAATCTGGCTCAAGAAGTCTTAGTCAAAATCAGTCCCCCCAATCATTTCGTCTTCAGCTTGTTGAAAGTCAATTAGTTCATCAATATCACCCATTTCTTGGTCATTAGCACTTCCCATGACAGGATCGTCATTACCTTCATTGAATAGCTGGTCGATATCATCATTACTGTTATTGTTATTGTTATTGTTATCATTAACATCATCATTTGTATTTTGGTTATTATTAGCAACCATTGACATTGTAAAATCATTGGAAATAGCAGATGGACCGTTAGAATTAAACTCATTAGATTGGTTAGGTTGTTCAAAGCCATCAATGAAGGGCATATCGTTTCTGCTTCCATCAAAGTTAACGTCGTGGCCAAAGAGATTATCGTCACCCTGGTTATTATTTTTGTCGTTATTGTTGATACTCACTAAGGAACTAATCAGTCTAGGGTTGTAATTTTCAGGTGCCAGGGTGACATGAACCTCTTGGTGCGTCAAGTCACTTATAGGCTGTGAATGCCTATGCACTGATGATATGGACGTATACTTCTTATTGAATTCGGTTTCGTATTTCCCTAAAACACTGTTGAACTCAGCTTCCAACTCGTCGAAAGAATCGCTAGTTCCTAGTTTAGATTGGAGTAAAGCGAGTTTATCGATATTTTCTCTGCGATACGTGTATTCTTTATCGCTATCAATAGAATAAGGCGATTTTTCATGCTGTAACTTACTAACATCCTCCTCCAACAACTGCTTCTTCATTTTCATCAATTTTAAATCCCCAAAGTATAATTCTTCGGGCTTTAAACTCTGCACTACTTTCTTTAATTCTCCATCAACATCTTCACGTTTAGGTACCGTAGGAAAAGAGCTTGGTGGAATTATTTTAGATGTGTGGATGTGTTTTGATGTGACATTTTCCAAGTATTCTTGGTTCGTGATGAATCTATGTAATGCATCAGATCTAAATGAAATTAAATCTGCTTCGTCATGCAACTGAACCATCGGCTCTTCTTTTATTGGTTGTCTCGGTGGCGCTACTTGTGCTTGCTGATGGAGTGGTATGATTTTATTACGACGCCTTGGTCTGCCTGGGTGTCCCATTTCAAATATTAGTACATGTATATCTATAATACGGACTGAACTTAATTGTTATTTTCTTCTAGTAGATATTTTTTGCATGCGACGGAACTTCAAATATACGATCACAAAACCAGAAGCATAAAAAGGATTATTAGTATATATATATATTGTATGTATATAAATAAAAGACCCATTAGGAATTGAATAAGTAAGATAAAAATAATGACCTTTATATAGAACACCCAAATAAAGGAATAAAAATAGGATACGGCCAACTTTGAATCAAATAATAATGACAAAATAATACATGAACGTAATGGTTTGAAAATAAATACATAGAGTACAACAGAATATTAGTAGCTCATAAATCGAACCGTCCATTAACGAATTCTTCATCATCCATATGATGATCTTCATCAATTTCCATTTCTTCGTTTTCGTCAAATTGATCGTCGTCTATGGCATCTTCGTCGGGAGGTAAATCAGGGTTACCAGGAATAAAAGAACCAGGGCCTTTGAAAGCATTCATTCTATGTGATTTTCCAAAGTGATCTTCCATAGTTGAATCATCAACATATGTGAATCCTTTAAAATTTGCTTGAATTCCGGGTGATAATGGAGTGGAGGCTAATTCCAATTGTTTCTTCAATACGGAAGTAGATTCTGAGGTGAATTCAGGGTCGAAATTAGATGTATCGGTTTCTGAGGTTAAATGTGGCTTAAAAGGAGGTGGGATACTTTTTGCTTTCAACAAATCCCAATCAATATCCTGAAAGAATTGATGCGCTCTTAATTCCCTTGCATCATTAGTGGACCCTAATCTATGCTTTGGGTTTCTATTTAATAATCCCTTGACAAACGAGCGGCCCTCAATACTTAATACTTCTTTAGGAAATCTAACTTTACCAAATGCAATATTTTTGTACATTTGCTGAGTATTTTCGGCATAAAATGGAGACCACCCGCAACACATTTCAAAAATCAAAACACCTAAAGACCAGAAATCAACCATTTTTGTATATCCGGATTCATCAAGTAAGACTTCAGGTGCTAAGTATTCAGTTGTGCCACAGAAAGTATTGGTGGTACCATCATTATTTAAATTGGCCTTTGACAACCCGAAGTCACATAATGCAATATGCCCATTAGCATCAAGTAAAATGTTCTCTGGTTTCAAGTCACGGTATACAATATCATTGTCATGTAAATGTTCCAAAGCCAAAACTAATTCGGCGATATAAAACTTAGCCCTGTCTTCTGTAAATCTTCCCTCTTTCTGTAAATGCCAAAATAATTCTCCACCAGACATATAGTCAGTAACCAAGTACAAATCCGCAGGCGTTTGGAATGAAAATTTCAACCCAACGACAAAGGGAGAGGCAGCCGTTGAAGTTCTCACTAATATATTTCTTTCTCCGATGGTATGTGCGATTTCCTTCTTTTTAACAATAACCTTCTTGGATAAGACTTTCATGGCATAAATTCTATCTGTATCATTCTTTCTGACCTGGTAAACTTGGCCAAAAGTTCCCTTACCCAATAATCTCAAAACTTCAAAATCCTCTGGCCCATACAGTTTCTTTCCTAATGAAGTATACTCCCAGTTAACCCTGATTGAACCAGAGACTCTTTCTCCAACAATTCTTGTTTTCAATTCTAGCCATTCTGCATTATTTTGTTTATTAGATGTAGAGCTGTTAGTAGAAGGAAAGATTCTAACGTGCCCTAAGAACGAGTCATCACTTGCAGCATCGTATACCGATATATCTAATTCCGATTTTGATCCTACTACATCAAACGTTGCTTCGTGGTTCCAAATTGGATTTGTGGAGCCGATTTTAAAATTCTTCAAATTGAGATGCTGAGTAGATGATTGTCTTTGATATAATGCAGGTCTGTTTTTTTCACTTTTGTCTGAAAATTTCACCATTGGAACACCCCCCAAATGCTGGAATTTATTTTGAGGGCCATTTGTAGAGTTGTTTGAAGATTTGCCAAATGATCCAGGAGCATTTGTAACAAACTCAGAACTTTCGAAAGTGCATACAACATAAGGTTGTGAATTGTTCGAGTTTATTAATAAATCTTTGGCCTCAATAATTGAAACCTTCAATCTTCCCTTAGGTTGACTGCCACTTTTGGACAGAGGTTGTTGATTTTGACCTGTTTCATCGGTAGTTATAATGACGGGTTGTTTGGAATACTGATCAGAAGCAATGCTTATGTCATCATTCATACTAGCAGCGGTAGAGGCTTGCTGAGATTGTTGTTGATGCTGACTTCTGATAGCTTGTTGAGATGCCATTTGTGTGTCTTGGCCCAAGTTAGAGTTAGAATTGTTATTTCCATTCTTAAATGTTTGATTCAAAAATGTTTCGCTTGTAGTATTACCGTCGTTTTTAGTAGTTGTACCGTATGCCATCGATTGGTTTGAAATAGCCGTCGTTGGAGTAACGTTAGCTAATCCCCTAGGCAAAAACTTTTTATTTGCCGACGTAATCGAATCGCTTGGGTGGTGGCTAACCATGTCAGAAAACTGCGACTGGCCTGTGGTATGCTGACTAAGAGGTTGTGTTTGCTCTTGGTATTGTGATGGAAGTTGTTGATATGGTCTATGGTTCTCCTTCGATTCTTCATTCGACAGACAATTCGTCTGGTTCTCCTTCTTATGGAAACCACTGAATCCAAATATGGATTTCGCAAAATCTGCCATTGAATCTAGATTGATGGCAGCAATATATGATCTTCGAGTATTATATCAAATGAAAGTGGTGTTTTGTGGTCTTAATATCTAAACTCTTCAAATTGGGATAAATATCTTCCCTTTTTCCAAGTAAAGTGTAGTAATGGAATATTATATAAGGAATTTAGTGGGTGTTGCCCGTCTCTATATCTAACCCTTGTGTGTCCTTTGGATTCCAAATTTAATGACAATTAGCACTAAACTGTAGGTGCTGGATTTATCTCTGATATTAATTCTCTTATTCCTTCTCTGTATATTTTGGTTAGTATTCCCTTTTCATTGTAATGCTGTGCTCAAGGGGCGATTCGCAAGTGTGTATATCACCATCTCCAGGCACCAGATTACCAAACTTCTTCCTCCTTTTAGTTCCGATTCTAACATACGAATAAGAATTGTCTATTACTAGATATTTACCAACGCTTAGGGTCTATTCTGACTTATGATTTGATGTTTTCTTGTAGAAAGTATTATCAACCTCATCAGCGAAAAAAATTTAGATAAGATTCTTGACCAGTACACGGCCAAATCCGTTTCTTGTTACTACAACCGAAATTGCCATTTATATACGAATAACTATTATAAATATTATGCAGAATTGTTCTTATAGTACCCTTTATACTCTACGGTTAGACCTTTTTATAAATTCAACCTATAAACGAAAAAGCTATTGTAGCGTAATTAATGCTTATTAAAAGTGGGCCATTATTGGTAGACTGTACCTGATATAGTGTCCGATTTCATTTTTTGGTCTTTAAAAGGTTCAATTGCATTTTCATCAAATACCAGATTGAACAAATATAATCCAGTATAAACCCCAATGTCAAGCTGAAATACTCGCGGTTGTAGGCCTCCGAGTTTACGGCCAGGCCATGCGGCCAGGCCATAATACATTTAAGATTAAACGATTCGGTACGCGGAAAAACCGATTTGCGAGATAAGATGTCCGGGGGTAAATGAGCCCGAGAGCTACCGGGGAAATTTTTTTTTCAGAACTTGGTGTAGGGATGTTCCTTTAGCTCACAGGAGTTACACAAGTCTCATAAACGTGCGCGAAGAGTTGTGCCGATATAATTTTTCAAGTCAAAAACTATTGAGACTAAAGACAGGTACATGCCTGGGGAATACTAACGGGATAGAAGCGAACAATGATGAACCGATTAAGCACAGGGTTGTTGAAGGGATTGGTCTCGGTGCCACTCAGCATTCCTAGTACAATGATGAGTGTCGGAGGAACAATGAGCCATATAAGAAGCATGCATCAAACGATGCCAACGATGGAAAAATACTACAAGATCACCAAATATGCAAAGCCTGTTGACGACACCAAGTACCAGGCAGGTGATTCTGCTGAAGGGGTGAAAATACCACTATTCAGAAAGCAATATCCAAACTATCATTACGAAACAATGTTCTTCAAGCGTCAAAATAGAGGATTATACGGAGGATTGCAAAGAAAGAGATCAAAAACATGTTCTGAGTCCAAAAATAAGAACTTAAGAGCACACAAGCCTAATATTGTGAAGGCCAAGTTGTGGTCGGAGACATTGAACAAGACGATTGCCACCAGAGTATCCACTACTGTTTTGAGAACAATTACGCGTGAAGGGGGATTGGACAACTACTTGCTCAAGGACAAGCCGGCCAGGGTCAAGACCATGGGGTTGAAAGGATGGAACTTGAAGTATGATATCATGAAGAAGCGAGAATTCAACAAGTTACCTAAGGTGGAGAAGGATGGCAATGTGCAACAAGTATACTACGTCCACAGAGACGGCATGCAGGTCACCGTAGGTAAGAATAAGTTGCTCGAAGAATTATGGGAGTTTGCCAGCAAGGATACCTGGACTCCAATCACCTGGAAGCAATTTCTTCTGAACCACACATACTTGACCACCGAGGAGATCGTGGATAAGTTGCACCATTATAACTTTGATTTTTCAAAGGTTTCAGCCTAAGCTAAATATTATGTATATAGTCATTAATACAACCTTGTATATCTTTAATCTGTAGGCTTATCTAGTAGTCCCATTCAACTAATATTCTGTCATCATTATCTTGCTGCAGTCCAATGACTTAATGATCTAATATGTACATAAACTAAACTTAATGTCTATTTCAATCTAATGCATATCTACTATATATACACCAGTATATATTATTCAAGGGTTTGTGTTTAGTTATATAGAGTAAATCGAGTACATCTGGTACATTTAGAACATCTAGTGTATCCAATATATACTGCTAGCGATTTAGCACCCATATAAGATCCATACACCTATACAATGCTATTTTATCAAACAATCCCTACATCATAACCACGAACAAAACAGCAGTCACAATTATCACATGATATCCTCCATATACTCAGCGATGTACTATGTCCTCTTATGAGTGTATATAGTGTAAGCCGTAAATTCGCACCATAAAGAAGTTTTTGTGTAATATTGACTCAAGCTGATGTAATCATTGATTTTTGGCCGGTTTTGCGCCCTTTCGCTCGACCACCGACGAAAAAATTTCACTCTCTCACTGTAATTTTCAATAGACAATTTTATAAAAAATTTTAACTTAGATTAATCTTTTATAAGTCAATAAATAATTAGATAAAATGGCTAGATCAGGTATGTAACAAGGCTTTACTATTAGTGGTGTTGAAAGAAGAAGACATGAGTCGGATGCATCTAAGTCATATTATGACCAAATGAACAACATGTAGTGGAGTGAAAAATTAAGATGACGAACTGGACATAAATCAAAAAAGTAGATAAAATCGAATGGAATGACATTATGAATGGTTTATATTCATTTCATAGGAGACAGAGTGAAATACCAGAATTTAGAGACGAGATGAGTTGGATATGTGTGTTTATTGCGATACAGACCATGACGACAAGCAGGCACCAGGCGAGGAAAAAAAGACATAAGTACTAACAAATGATAGGTATTGCTGTTGGATTAAACAAGGGACACAAGGTTGTCGCCAAGGAAGTTGCTCCAAAGATCTCTTACAGAAAGGGTGCTTTATCCAAGAGAACTGAATTCGTTAGAAACATCGTCAAGGAAGTTTCCGGATTAGCTCCATACGAAAGAAGATTGATCGAATTGATCAGAAATGCTGGTGAAAAGAGAGCTAAGAAGTTGGCTAAGAAGAGATTAGGTACCCACAAGAGAGCCGGTAGAAAGATCGAAGAAATGAATAAGGTCATTGCTGAATCAAGAAGACATTAAACTTTATGATTTCATGCGTAATTTTCTGTTAACTTGCTATCATTTCCTGTATCATCATTTTTTTCATTACTCTTTAAGTAATGCTTAATATATTTTACGTTTAAGTATCACTAGTTACATTGTAGTATGGACTTGAAGTCCTTCCTTGCGTTTTTGTGTAAGATTTTTTCCATGTACACCCATCCACTATTGGTCAAATACTACTGTGAATGGCATTAAAGCTTCTTTGTTTGGAACCAAGCGCCAATTACTTGATTCTGCATGTTTTCTAGAGTCACAAACAAACACTGTTGTCGAGGTTTAACGTTTCGTCGGTTCTATGTAAATGGTAGTTCTCCTCCACTGCATTTTGGAAACCCAAACTATATACCTCCACCCTACAATGAAACATTATCACCACCACAAGCAATAAACGCAGGAAATACACCTCCAAATAGTCAGGTCCCCCCATCATTTCATGAATCAGCCACTGGAAACCATAGATCTTTGAAAGATTTCACTTCCTTCATAGCCATGTGTGCGCTAGCGTATTTCGCCATAGACAATTATATGAACAGAATCAAGTTAGAGAAACTTAATATCGAAACCACGGCTATCAATCTTAAAACATTACAAGCCCAGCAGGCCAATTTTCTAAATGCTCGCAAAAAGAGAGATCTTCAGATCTTACAGGAAAGAAAGGATCAGGATAAGAGAAATTTCAAGATGGGCTTACATATAGCCTTCCTAAGAAAACAATTGGTCGATTTGGGTGTTGATCCTGTTGATATAGAAACGGCCATCAAAGAATTCGAGAGGAGCGTTCGGGCTGATAACTCAATAAAGAACGTCAGTGGTCAATCTTTATGGTTAGACGATAAATCTCGTATGTATCCATCCATTCATTCATCCACTAAAACAGCATTTCATACTAACATCTTCTAGCCTTAAAATTATATTTACCAGATGCTCATGATTATGATAAAAAGAAAATAGAAGGTAATTCGAAAGAATAGATAGTTGCATATAACAGTCTCCAATACATTATTTATTGTAACGGTTAGTTCATCACTTGTAAAAATAGCAAATGAGCTATCCGCTATGACATAAGTCTTGAATAAGGTCGGTAGAACTCTTGGCTTCAGGCACATGCCATGGGTAGTCTCCGGACAGGCAGCAACTGGGTTTCTCCATATAGAACAGACACAATTGTCTTTTACCTCTAAAGGAACACGTGAAATTTCATCTCCCCTAGCACCAAAAGCATATACCATCAGATCTATATGAGACTTCCCAAATCTAGTAGCCTCCTCATCATCCCAGAATTCAACAAATACTAATTTAGGATGCATGAACAAGTCAGTTGTCCCATATCTCTCAGAAACTTTCATCTATTCATCGCAAACAGGAGTACCAAATTTGTCCTTTTCAGGTGTATCTAAAATACAGCTGTCTGGGTACTTTATCTTATCTTCACAGAGCCTAGCTATCTTTATCTTCCCTTGCCATGCCATTATAGACATTGTAAACCTGATCCATATATAAGTCCTAGTAGAAAAAGAATTTGTGGTTACCCGCCTTTCGTGATCTCATCCTAACCACCATTTAAGAGAATTTTCCTTCTATTACTTTTGGGATTTTTTTCCTTTTCTTCTTTATACAATGTCTTTTACTAGGCGCCCATTAGAGTCACGGTTTATATGAATGTCTTCTACATATAATCTATAATCACTCTGTGATTTTTTCGTGCTCGGGTAAGCCTTAGAATAATCGTTTTTACCAACCTTGTTCTGTCGTGTCATTTTCTGGAAAATAGTTTGACTACGCGGTTCTAAACGTACATTTATCTAGTTTTGTATTGGATTGTAGTTATTAACATTATTTGGTGCTATGTAAGAAATAATAGTCTAGTTTAACCCAGTTATGGCTCAAGGTTAGTAGTGACTAGCTTGCGCAATCCACTTACAAGTAGACCACTTGTAGCCGACTCCTCTACATGCATATCAATATGACCTAAAAATATTGTTGTCAGTTTAGTTTATCCCTTACGCAGTTCGATCGCTTCAGCATCAATTTTGCCTAATTCTCTTTGTTTTAGCTTTAATTGTAAGAGGTTGAACTTAGGGCAGCATGTTGTTTGCTTATCAGTGCCGTTCTGCTCGTAGTACTTCTTGCAGCACAAGTATAGGTTGTCGATTAATTTTGAACATTTTGATTCGTTATAATTATTTTTCTGTATGCAATCCTGAATGGCACAAGCTTCCGGGTGGCATGGATCTGAGTTTCCTGAAGAGGGTGGCATACTAATGTTGCAGCTTATACTAATTGTATCTGATAAGTAAGAAAATAAATTATCAATTCACATTGCTTCCATTTAAGTACTTTTAGTTGCGAGATGAATCTCAATCAGCTGACTAGTATAAGCGACACAAGTTAATATTGTACGTATATAAGTAATTACTAACTAATTAAACTCTCATCTAAATCAGTATGATAATCATCCTCATCGTACTCGCTAGGTTCATATATAACTAAAGGAACAAATTCATTTGTGCTCTGTAAGCGTTTCATAGTTTTAACTTTATTAATGTAGAACACTGCACAACCTGAAAATACTGATACCAAAATAGCCATTAAACCCCATCTAGAGATGTGCCACCTTAAACTTTCAATTTCAGACCTCATTGCAGAATTCAATTCTGTGGTTATTTTATGGTTTGTCTCCTGGATCCTCAATCGTATCTTCTTAGCATGCAATGTATTTTCTGAATTCTGATCATTCATCGCCACTTGGGTGTCATTCTTCATCTGAATGAATTCATTGTTCAATTCGTCTGATATTATATTAAAATCCCTTTCCAAAATATTAATTAAGTTGATTAATTCATTAATATGCGATTCCCTCGATCTGGTAATATCCACTCTAAGTTCTTGTTGGGCACTTTCGAAGAGATATCTCTCATTCTCTAACTCATATAACTGTGAATACTTAGTAGACAATTTCGAAAGCTTTGAGTTCAATTGCACTATTAACAAATTTATTATCTCATCTGCTTGGTCTGGCTTGAATCCTGCCTTAACAAGCTGCGTGTAAACGTCATATGTATCCATATAAGGCTCCATGTTCTCAAATATAGTAGTGAGAAAGTCATCCTTATTGATTCCATCGGGGTCCTCAATTTCTTCTATAGGTTCGTCTTGGTCTAACTGATTCTTGACGTTGGATACACTGGGCTTAGATGCACCAGACTCTGTTGGTTTCTCTTCCTCTTCAATATTTTTAGATGAATTTGTTTTTTCAGCCGTCTTTGGTTCCGGTACTATCATTTGTGATTCTAACCATTTGGTTTGTTCTGGTGCTTGTTTTGCTGGTTTGTCTGGTTCAGTTTGCTTTGGTTCCGACTGTCTTGAGTTGTTTGTTTTTGTCGGTGATATTTTATCGCTTGTACTCTTATTATTTACACCGCCATCGTTGGTCAGTTTACTTCTAATTGCTTGTTTGTTTAAACGATTGCTATCACCTATGACATGTCGACGGACATTGATTTCCTTGTGCTTCAAGTGTATCTTTCCAAATACAACATACGAAGATATTGACCGGTGGCAATTCAAATATAATCTTGGGCTATTTAAATGAAGAATACTTATGCCATTTTTAATCATCATTACTTTCTTAATTGTAACTGCCAAATGACGAAGGAAGATAAGCTAAGTAATTATGTCTTGTGTTGTTGTTGAAACTCTCTGAGCTGTGACTTATAGACTTTTTTGTTATATGTTGAAATTTAAATGGCTTGTAGACAAATATTTATACTTTATAGCGTTCAATTCAGATATTATTTCTAACACTTAAGCTGATCATTTATTAGAGATTATTTATTATCGTGTGGATATCGGAGTATCAAAATTAACAACACAAAATAAATTTACTCAACGGTAGACTATTTCGTTATAAACATATCTATTCTTCCAACGCGACTTCTTTATTTGATGTAGAACCAAACGGGGTTGATCTTTTAACTTCATTAAGAAGATTTTTGAAGAAGCTTGATGGGAGACTAACGTAGCTAGAGATACTTTTATTTGTAGTAACAACACTTGCAGAACGTGGTTCGTTTGCAGTGACCTTTGCAGATTCAGGGTATTCCACACTCGAGGATGATGACGAATTATTTGAAATATAGCTGAAAATTGACCTAGAAAACTGGTTGAACCCAAACCTGCCATGTCTTGAATAAAGTAATGGCGACTTTGATCTTGAATTGTACTCATCAGCACAGGCAAATCCGTAAGTTTGAAGAGGCTTTTCGTACGTTTTCCCTGTAACGATTACTAAATCTGGAGTATAAGTAAGAAAGTTGGGGCCAGTACCTAAGCTCTTTTTGTTTATGGCATGAAAAACGTAATTCAACATCAATTCCTGTCTCAGACGTCCGTCACTCAAGTAGACCATTAGAACTCTCCTTTCAGGTTTTGAACTATCCAAACTATCAGGGAACTCTAAGTCGTATCCAAAATCCTCTGTAATATTTCCATGTACTATATATTTTGTTCCTGTTGCTATATCGAACAACGTAATTTCGGGAATTATGTTTTTCAAATGCTCTATTTCATCCTTTGTACATGTATTAGTGAATGAACATAATTCATTTAGTATAGAAGCACCCAAATTTTCTAATTTTTCTTCCACCGTAAGAATATTTCCATCCCAAATACATCCAAATCTCTCGTATATATCGACGAATTTAATACAAGAAAGCAAGCAGTTCCAAGTAACAAATCTGCCGATCTCGCTCAACATTCTAACCTTCTCTGCTGCAAGATGAGTTCTCTTTTGCGTAAAGTATTCGTTTCTTAAAGATAATGCATGCTGATATTCTCTTTTGCTAGGTACCTTTACTTCTTTTTCATTGTCCAAATACGGCTGGGGAATATCGGGTGGAGGTGCAAGCAAGTTATCGTTGATTTTCAATAATAAGCACGTACTTTCGGGAAACATCAGTTTATCAACCGCTGGAAATGATTCTTGGAATTCCTTCAACCCAGATGGGCTATAGAAGATTAAATGTCTGCATAAGAACAGGCACAAAACGAGAGGTAATCTCTCAATAATAAAATATCGATAATTAGCAGCCTCAACAATATAATCAACCGCTTTTATTGAATATTTCAGATTTTTGGCTTGCCTTTTCGCTTCACAGCATAGCATATAAAAGAAATGGTTAACAAGCTCTCTTAAGTTTTCAAAATATTCTGACCAATGGATAATTCCAAGGTGAAAAAATAGCCAAATTGTCATTAAAATTCGTAATAAGTGAACTCGAAGCAACGCAGCGGTTGTTATATCAGTTTCAACTTCCAAAGCATTCAACAAATTGAGTCCATCTTCTTGTCCAAAAATCCCTAAATTCATATTTGTAATACTTTGAATGCTCCTTACTCGTTTCTGTGATGTAGCATCATGGCGTAAAAACAGCTCATCAAATTCATCGTTATTAGGATCATTTAAATATTTTGCATAGCTAAGATCAGCGGAAGTTTCTTCAACAGGAAGCTTGAATTCAAGCTCTTCATTGTGGGTATATTTAACCATGTTTTTAATAAAGTCAACAAACAAATTGAAATTAGAAAAATCACCTGGAACATATGAGTAATAAAAATTGTTGCAAAAACTATTTTGAAAAATCCTTTTTATATTCAAGATTAATTTTTTTCTTTTTTCTTTTGAAAATATATCTACATAACTGGAAGTCATCTTCTGTAGTAACTATTACAAAGGAATAACATAACTCGTGGAGTTTTATTAAATCTGCCTTCATCAGTGAAATCCTACTTCAGCTTATGACATTGACTGCGATTTCCGAAATACCTACAAAATACACCAATAACCAATTTTAAGGATTAACCAAATTAAAATCCCACCGGTTTTCGGTCCGTGTTAATATATAATTCTACTTCTTTAAGTATGATTATTGCTACAATAAACAATCAATAGTATCAAGATTAAGAAGAACCTATTAATGCGCGACTTAATTTTGCAGCAATTAATAGACTTACATTATTGGTTTACAGTATTGATGATTTCACAATTCGATAGCTAGCGAGTCTATTTAATAGTTAATGTACATCATAATGTCATATTGACAGGAGTGTTGAATAACGTAACTTAATTTTTCAAGTGAGAAATGAAAATATTCGTACAAATACTAAATTATAGACAATTTCACGAAAATTTATTGTTGAACCAATTTTTTAAATAATTCCAAGCTAGACTTAAAGCATACATGCTGGAATTCCAAACATCGTTAAAGAAAGATGAACTTCCATGACCTCCTTTCTTATAAATGGCACTTGTATAATTGAGCAAAATTCTATCAGATATAGAATAGTTGAACGTACTGGAGTAGTTCTCTACTTTTTCTGAGTTTGGTGCCTTTTCGTTGACATCAACAACCTGCACCTTTTTTTTGTTGGATTCTCTGTAGTTTCCAATAGAAATCTGGAGATCATCAAGATCAAAGAAAGTATAAAACTGAGTTAGAAACTTTCCTCCTAATATCATATAATCATCTTCATTCGTCGCGATAGGGAAGATGCAAGATATGCCTGATTTGTCAGAGAGTTTGACAGCCGGCACAAATACTGTATTTCCACTAAATTCAAATCCTAATTTGATATCATTGTTGCAAGTGTATACTATTCCGTATATGTCTGCAAAGTATTTTCCACCAAGTAAGGCTGCTAGATTTTCAACGACGGATGCAGGAGCCACTGTCATGTATGTTAGAGTGTCAATTAATGTTGGATAGTTTTTACCGAGAATGGGTTCTTTATAATTGGCATATGTCACATATACTTGACTCAAATCTACTGCTAACATAGATGCTTCATTATAGTCGGACCAGTCTCTAACAGCCTTCTGAATAATGGGCACTGTGATGAGCGAGTCATATTTTGCAGTATCTACACCACCAAATATGATTGCGCTGTTGCTATTTCCACTATCTGGATAATATACTGAATAGCAGTTCTTTTTAATGTTCCCATCTTTCTTGAGTCTTGCAGGTAAATTATCATAAACATGGCGTTTCCCCGTATTATAGTAAGTATTCTTGACTTTAAACTTGATACCATATTCGAAAGTATAAGTACTTTCAAATTTCTCTAATCCTAACCCAACTAAACCATATATCATAGGTAAGTCTCTAGATTCATCACCAGCACCAAACTGAAACGAATTGATGTCAACACCACCGATCAGGAAATTATCTTTAGCCCAAGTTCCATTAATTTCTCCAGCACCATATATCATACTAAAGTTACTATCCAAACTTTTGAAGGATGTGGACTTAGGTGAATCAAAAAATATCTTCTCCGTTATATAGCATGGTTCATCTGAATTTCTGCAATCTGTTGAATTGAATAATCTTACCCATGTATCTGATGTACCTGTGTCAAATGCAACTAATACCGATTGAGGAGGAGTACCGACAGTTATAGTAGTTACGTATACACCTGTTTGTACTTTGTTTAAAGATAACAAAATGGCACCGCTATTTTCGTTTACTGAGTCTCGTTCAACTATCGGGCTTAATAAATCTGGCTCCCCCACATAATGTGTTTCAAGTGATCTGGTAGGGTGCGAAAAAGATATTCTAAATAACGCTAGAATTAAAATCAATACAATGTAATTCATGATTATAAGTAGTAATAAGGCAATTCTAGATAACCTTGCCATACGTTGACCTTTTATAATAGGTTAGCTTATCAATGTGTGACATGAATTGTTACAAAATTATTTCATAATATGCAACCGGCTAAATGCTACAAGGTTTCGCATTTTTCTGGAACATCCCATATTGCTGAATTATGTATGCATTCTATAAATAAGCATCTATACATTTATTATTATACAATTAAGCGACATCTGAGGTACCATTCTCCTTATTTGTTTCAGGTTCATCTTTGGTGTCACTTATTACATTCCAACCCATTCTCCTATTCAATTTTTCATATTTTAATCTGTCCTTATCACTCACACTTGGATTAATGCTAGATAATGCTCTCTTGAAATCATCATTAGTTACTAAAATATCATCGTCATCGTTACCTTCTGTAGACTCATAGAACCCCGAGGAATCTAATTCCTTTATTTGTTGACCCTGAAAGAATTTCTTTTTCAATGCTAACACACCAGCTTCTCTTACCAACGATGACAAATCGGCACCAGAGAAATTTCTGCATTTTTCATCATCTGCAACTGCTCTTAAATCAACATCATTGTGCAATGGAGTTCTGTTGGCATTCACTAAGGTTTTCAAAATTTCAAATCTTTCATCACTTGTAGGCAATTCAATGTATAATGTTTTGTCTAATCTCCCTGGTCTCAACATAGCAGGATCGATCATATCCGGTCTGTTTGTAGCACCAATTACGAAAACACCCTTTCTATCATTTAAACCATCTAATTCAGTTAATAAAGTATTGACAACACGGGAACTCGATTCGGATAATGAAGTATCTCTCTTAGGTACTAATGCATCCAATTCATCAAAGAAAATGATACATGGCACAGATGCTTTAGCCCTTTGGAAAACTTGCCTCACAGCTCTTTCGGATTCACCGACGTACTTATTTAATAATTCAGGTCCTTTAATAGAGATGAAATTAGCACGGGACTCGTTAGCCACGGCCTTGGCCAATAATGTTTTACCACAACCAGGTGGACCCCACAATAATACACCAGAAGGTGCGCTTATACCAACCTTCAAATACAATTCTGGCTTTTTAATTGGCTGTACAATACACATATGTAACTCCATTCTAATATGAGCCAATGCACCAACATGCTGCCAGGTAACATCGGGGACAGTAGCAAAACCCTCTCTTTTGGCAGTGGGCTGTATTGTTGGAATTGCGTTCAAGAAATCAGAATAGTTTATACATAATGGAGCTAACTGCTCGGCACTCAAAGGGTTGGGGTGCTTGACTAAGAATCGTTGGATTGTAGATAATTTTTCAAGATCTGACTTATTTTCAAATTTAGCTACAAATGCATTATTAGGGCCCAATGCACCTTCTTGAATGTTATTTTTATCTTCGTTATTACCATTATTATCAACATCCATTGGATCTATATCAATTGATTCAACTTCTTGCAAAAGCATTTCTTCTTCTTGTTCACTTAAACTTTCAAAGATTCTTTTTATGGCGGTGATACCTGCAGCAGTAACTAAACTTTTCAAATCAGCCCCAACATAACCGGGAGTCATTTTAGCTAATTCTCTAAAGTTGAAATGTTCGCCTTCTTGCAACTTTAAGTTCTTTGTCATTGTAGACAAAATGGAGCATCTTTGATCCTCATTTGGAACGTTCAAACATATTTCTCTATCAAACCTACCTGCTCTTCTTAAGGCAGCATCTAAGGAATCAGGCCTATTCGTAGCACCTATAACAACAACTGGCTTACCATCAGTTTTGTCCAATGTTAGTTCGTCCATTAAAGTCAATAATTGGGCTACGATTCTTCTTTCCATTTCCCTTTGAGCACCGCCATCTCTTTTTGGAGTTATTGCATCTATTTCGTCCATGAATATAATGCAAGGTGCCAATGTTTTGGCCTCATCGAATATTTCACGAAGCTTCTTTTCCGACTCCCCAGACATACCCGAAACCACGGAAGGCGCAGATATGTTCAAAAACGGGACTTGTAATTCTCCTGCCAATGCATTTGCAATGGTCGTCTTTCCGCAACCTGGTGGGCCATATAATAACACACCTCGAGGTGCCTCTACACCTGTAGACAAATATATTTCAGGATGTAAAATCGGTAACCCAATTAACTCCATTAATTGGGTGGTGATGTTTTCAAGCCCACCCAAAGATGATAATTTCGATGTAGGAGGTGTGTGGTCTATTTTACTCTTCTGTCTCTTTAAGGACTGTTTCGACGAATCCTTTGTCCGTTTCTTCTGCTTTTTCTCGTCTGCTTGTGCTTCTTCACTAGTTTTGTCTCCGGTTTGTGGCTCGCTGGTGGCCTCTTTAGACTGTGTTTGCCATAATGATACTACAGACTTATTAAATGAATTGGAATCCTTAACCTCCATCAAGTTCGCTTCATCTACGTTGTCAAAATCGCTATCAGCATTCACAGCATCGGCCAATGCTTTCGCATCCTTCTGCTTGATGATATCTGCCAACTCTTCGGCCTCGTCGTTTCTGACCTCTTGCAAAACTGCATCAATGGATTTCTCTAACGACGCCCGTTTCATCCGTCTCATTTGGAAGTCTTTTAGTTGCACATACTCAAGAACCTGTCCCGTTTTCAAGTCTCGAGCTAAGGCTATATACTCGAACGGGTCGCTCTCGTCTTCACCACATTTTTTCTTGTTATGGGCTGTTTCTTCTTCAAGCAACGAATGAATAAGGTCGTATATCTTCTGATCCAAACTTTGACTGACACTCTTCTTTTTAACCATATTTGTAGCCCATATACTCCTAGTATATTTCCATAGATATCATCACTACAAACAAAAAAATTTCAACCATCGCCATAAGTCACGTGCACATTCTCATGATCGACAGAAAAATGTCCATCACGGCTTCCCCACCGGAACGTCTTTCTGTAGTATGACCGGTGTCTAAGGTAGGCATTGCCCTATATTCGATATATTGGGTATATGCGCTGGAGAAACTTATGGAAGCTTACCAGATCAAAAAATAAACAACATTTCAGAATCTCGGGTTGCAATATGACGTATTATTTGGTCCTTAGCGAATTGTGGCCGTGCCGCAATCTCATAGCAATCTAAGAAAACCCGTGAACCAAAGGAACATGATCAGTACACATGGAGACCAGCCTAATTAGGGAATTCTATTGTAATAAGTGACAGATGCCGCGACGAAGTGTCGTATAGTTGGCAGAGGCAGTTTGTATCCAGAATATTCGATAGCAATATTAGTCGTTGGACGTAAAGTGCTCGAAGACGAATTGAGGTTTATAAATATGGGGAAATAATGTAGAAATAAACCAATTCGAATTTATCAATTATTAACATTAAGTGTTTAATTTAATAGAAAACCACTAATAACACAATAATTATAATAAAATGTCTGACTTAGGTAGAAAGAACGTCTCCGACAAGGTTTCCGAAGCTGTTACTCCAGATTCCCAAAAAAGTACTTTAGAAAAGACCAAGGAAACCGTCACCGACAAGGTTGATGAATTTGCTGGTAAGAACACCCCAGACAACCAAAAGTCTTTTGGTCAAACTGTCTCTGACAAGGTTCAAGCTGGTCACGAAGATGCTAAGGAAGCTGTTAACAAGGACGAAGCCACTTTAGCTGACACTGTTGGTGAATACGTTGAAGCTGCTAAGGAACAAGCTGCCAATGCTGCTGAATACATTTCTGGTGTTGTTTCTGGTGGTGCTGAAGGTGCTAAGAAGGCTGCTGATGATATTACCAAGAAATAGATTAACTAAGTGGCGATTTACTTATTTCAATTCTATATATTTAATAGCTTGATTTATTAATACATTTTGTATTTTGCTAATTAAGACAATTCGTAGTTTCTAATGTGTATTTACGTATAATAGAGGGTCTGGGAGATTGGAGTATTTTGCTAGATTGGATTTATATTATAACAAATTCGAACTATGATTTTTTTGAAAAAAAAATTAAAGTCTCTTTTCAATTGACTCGGGCTGCTCTATCCCACAACATATCTCGTCGTAGAACTTGAGTTTGTACTTCTTATATGTATCTTATCTACATTATCTTCCTATGCTATCAAAAGAATTTGAGTATTTCAGTTGAGACACGACCATACTTAATTTTTTTGAAGCTCATCTCGAATTGTATGATAAACTAGTACTTATTGGCATTATATTCGAAACTATTATGAGTTCTAATAAGATAGGAGCAAAGAAAGACATAATAAGTTCAACTTTAGGAATAAGCGATCTGGATTCCAATTCTGGAGATGACTTAAGTGACACAGAAAATTCAAAAATCACGAATTCCAAGAGTCGGCTGATCCAAGATGACAGTGATTTGGATAATTTTGATGAAGATGATGACGAAGAAGAAGAAAGTGGAAAGGTATTTAATATTCTGAAAAAGGCTAGTCATGTAAATAATTTTAAAAATGAAGAAAGTGAAGACGAAGAGGATTTGGATGAAGACGAAGACGATGTATTAGCAAATGCTGATATGATAGACGATGAAGAGTTGCTTGGTAGTGGAAAAAAGACTAAGAATGTAAACTTAAAAAAGTTAACACCAGAGCAACTTGCTAAAGAACAGAAGAAGATCAAAAAAACAGGGGTGTGCTACTTGTCTAAAATTCCACCATATATGAAACCAGCAAAATTACGTTCTGTATTATCAAGATTTGGGAAAATTGATCGTTTATTTTTGAAGCCAGAAGATAATACGACATATGCAAAGAGAGTGAAATATGGGGGAAACAAAAAGAAAAATTATACTGCTGGGTGGGTAGAGTTCATCAATAAAA
The DNA here is from genome assembly GCA_003708965.2 of Debaryomyces subglobosus. Classification (NCBI taxonomy): domain Eukaryota; kingdom Fungi; phylum Ascomycota; class Pichiomycetes; order Serinales; family Debaryomycetaceae; genus Debaryomyces; species Debaryomyces subglobosus. The sequence goes on along the minus strand of PPOW02000009.1, from coordinate 310,050 downwards.
AAGATGCAAAGTTATGTGCCGCAACATTGAACGGTAACAAACTTGGAGGCAAGAAAACTTCATATTACTATGATGATATAATAAATATGAAATATCTTTCTGGATTTAAGTGGTTCGATTTAACCCAACAAATAGCTAAAGAGAATGAAATCAGACAAGCTAAGTTATCAATGGAATTATCTCAACAACAAAAGTTGAATAAGAGTTTCATTAACAATGTCGAAAAGTCAAAAATGATTAACAATATGCAAAATAAACGTAAGGCAAGACAAGCAGAGCTGGGTGCCGGCAATTCGAATAATGACGATTCTGATATTAGACGTAATTTAAAACAACGTAAATTAGCAAGCACTAGAGCTGATGCAGATGACGAATTAAAGCATAAATCTAAACCGAATGAAAAATTAAATGACGTCTTGTCTAAAGTTTTTTAGTTACAGAAGTAAGGACCTTTCGATATACATAATAATACATTAATATAACACTAAATTTACAATCTATATAATTTGAAATCTCTTTTCAGACTTAGAAGACTTCGGGCTAATATTATTTTTCTTTATGTTACTTACCACCTTTTTTTTCGGCGTTCTAACTTTTCTCGATTCATTGAATTGAACTAAAAACTCCACCCTCTGTTTTAATTCTCTCTTCGAATCACATCCTAACTTTTGAATTAATACTTCGCTATTGATGATGTCCTTTTTTGCTATTTTCCCCAGTTGTAGTACCTTGTTTAGCTTCAACCACTTACTTGTCGGCCATTTTGAATTCAGAGATATATCATTTGAATCTTCTAAAATAGGCTTAACTGAATTTTCTTTATTTGAAACATTCTCACTTTTTCTTCTATGCATTATCTGTCTAGCATATTTACCTGACAATCTTGAATAATGAGTTCTTATTGGAGTCGATTTGGGGAGTTTCCCGTTTAATATTGGATCAGTTTCATTATTCCCCGAGAAAGATTTTGAAGGTGATTTATGGTTAAAGACTAAACTTCTCCGATTTCCTATATTAGATTTATTTCCTGAAAAAAACGAGTCTAATTCATTGATTATTTCTTCAGGCGTTTCATCTGAAGATTCAGCTTCAGCGATTTCTTTATCAATATTTCGAGGCAAAACATCCCCAGCATTTGCTTTGGAAGGAGAGCTTGCAAATTTGTCCTTTTCCATCAACGAGTTTATTGTGCTATTTATTTTTTCCAAAATTTCAGCTCTGGAAATATCACCATATTTCTCCGCTTGATGAACCTCTCTATCGCTAGAATTTCCAATATCTTCAACTTTGCTTCCGCTTTTTGGATTTGCCGGTGATACATATTGCTCGTATACTGATTTTTCTCTCAGTTCAAAATTTTGTTCTCTGTCAGGGCTGTTTATTTGAATATTTTGGGATACGCCAGAAGGTGGTTTTGGTAACTGATTTGAAATTGAAGCATTAATTCTTGAAGTGCTAGATAAAAGTCTACTTCGAGTAGCTCCATGATCCTCTTCTTCACCATCAACGTCTGAAGAATCAAATTCAATATCTGCATCATTTCTACTCCCAGAAGGCTGAGCGTTTCTAAGCTGTTCGGGCAGGCCTTTTCTAGTAAATGAAGAAAAGGGCAGCTTTTTGGATGTGGATCCAAAAATGAACGGCCGCACTTTCAAATTAGAAGGTGGAGTAATAATTGCTTCATTCGTTGATCTATTCATTGACCTCGGTGGACTCACAATGTTATGTGCATTTGGGGTATCAAATCCAGTCTTCTTTAATGATACTCGTGTGTTTCCAGGTGAAAATTTATTGTCATCAGATATGAGTTTCCTATGTTTTATAAGACTATCTTCTGCTTTTTCTTCAATAGGTAGAGATGGGCTCTCGTTATCACTCTCAGAAAACTGGTTCGAGGTCAAAGGTGGTAATTTCAATGGAGTCCCATTTTTTGAACGATATCTATTGATTCTATCAAGCGTATCAGGAGTAGATGCTTTATTCGAGTTCCGATTTACGCTTGATGTGTGGGGACTATCTTTCAAGGGAACCTTGGTCGTCGTGTCTCTTATCACATAATCACGCTGATGGAAACTATCTTGTCCATTTTCTCTATTATTAGATATATTCTCGTCATTAAAAGAACGATTTGGTTTCATATCATCATTATCCATACGTGTATCATCAAATTCTATGTCATCATCAAACCGTCCGTTCTCATTAAAACCAGAATCAATATGATCGCGCTTGTCTAAACTCTTCAATTTAGGACTTCTTATTTTTCGAAAAGCAATGGAATCATTGTCAAAATCAAATGACCTTAAAGTTGCAGACATTATAACGCTGTTATGGGAGCATTCATGTAACCAGATCGGCCAATAATTTTCAATAATATTTACGATTGTTTAGATATTTGATGTTCCAAACGCGAAATAGTAACCTTCAAAAAGATAACACAATCTGCAGTCATATTGATTAGTCTATTATATACTCTAATTAAGTCACATCTATGATTATTTGTTCAAATAATTAGATCATTGATGGTATCTTCTATACAAGCATTAACGTTGACTTCGAATAAATTATACGTTCTTTCGTAGTTTATAAGACTTAATGAGTCAAAGAAAGATCTTAAACTAGAAATCGATTTGATATTCTTTACACCGTTAAGTAGAGGCAACATTTCCTCGTTAGGCTGTTCAATCCTGATTGTAGATTCTTTGGATAACGCAACATCATTTTCAGTCGCAATTTTGTCAATAATTGCAAATAGAGAAGTCTTTGCACCACGATCAGCGATGTCTGCGTTTGTTGAAATAAAGAGCCATTCGCTTAAATTGAATTCATCATATTTTAATAATAATAGTTGATCCAATAACTTGCATCCACTTAGAATAAGATTCACTTCTTCGTAAGTCAAAGATATTAATTCTTTCACAGGTTTTTCCCTAAGGAATTCGAAAATATTTATCAATTCATGATTTATTGTAATCCAATGTGGGAGTAAATGCAACTCACTGAACTTGAGAACTAAAACCCGAATTAATTTTGTAATCTCTGTTCTATACGAAACAGGGCAGAAGGTGTCTAAAGAATAAGTAATTCTGCTGAATATGTCATCCAAATTAGGTAAGAAGTAATCATTAGGTTGACATATTATCAAAAAACTTATTCTTCTTATGACGTACCCTTTACTTTCAACTTCTGAATTTTCATTCCAGACAAAAATATTACTTGATGTAGACAGGACTGATGGAGTAATCTTCACTATTAAATCCCCTATTTTATCCCTCTCGCACGAAATCCAACTGCTGATTATTGGCTTCCATTGATTTATTCTAGTTTCACTTACATTAAAGAAGCTGTTGTCCATAAAGGAATCTGAAATTAATGACTTCCAGGACTTGTTTGGGTGATATTTACCAATTAACTCCATCAAAGCCAACGTTTTCGATGGAATTTCATTAATGCGTTTGGGCTTGACTTGTGGCAATACTAAATTAGCAATTATGGAATTGATACAAGAAGATGTTTTATCCGAATCTTGCATAATGTCATCTAAGTATTCAAGGATAGAGGAAAGTGCATCAAATAATTCATCGTGGGATGCAAGTGATGATTCAGCACCGGCTGAATCTTCATTCGTCTTCTCTTCCTCGTCAATGTGGCTTGTCTCTATTGCTGCAAATCCCTTATTCTTTGAGCTCACAGAAGTTGTTAATAATTTGAGGAATAAGTCAGCCAATTCTTTTTTGTTCTTCTTCTGTTCTCCAAATTTTGAAGAATTAAGTTTGAGTGACAAGGTTTTAATAACCTTTAAAAAGTCTGATAACACTTCACTAAAATACGCAGAATTTGATAATACTTCTCTGAAAAATTGAATAGTTGGATTCCAGATATCAGATATAGAATCATTATCAATGGTTTCCACATAGTACACCAAAAACTTAGATAATTCTTTAGCTGAAATATTAGTCGTTAAAGAAGACGCCTGAGATTCTTCTAAAACTGAAATGTGGCATCTCGAAATGATAGAATTCCATATATATGGTAACGTAACTTGCGGCCTACCACCATCTAGAACATGTAATAATTTTATGGTTGCAGATGATCCATTGTCATACTTAATTAATGTCTCTATTACCTCTTGCTTCTCCAATTCTACTAAAGTTTCTAAGAATTTTCTTGTCTTAAATTTTAGCTTATGGGCCAAGTATGTTAAAGATTTCTCAGCAACTGCATCTGTATTTATTTGAGGTTTTTTATCTGCCCAACACCATATCAGAAAGGATAGCCTTGATGCATCCTGAAATGATAATAAAATGGAATAAAGCTTGTTTTGTTCTGTAGTACGGAAAGCAGGGGATTCCAATTGAAAAACTCCTTGTATGACATTTCCAAAAAATCCTGAATCACTGCTACCATTAATCTTGTCATTATTCGCCCTCATATTGGAGGTCAACAAATAACTGTGACTAATAGAAAGTAAATCTTCTAAGCCTGAAATTAAAACACTAATTGAAGCTTCGATATCGGATAATTGGTCAAAGTGGTCATAACTAGTGATAATTTTGAAATATGAATCAATTTTCTTGATAATAGCATCGTTCAAAGTAAGGATTACACTGAAAACAGATTCATTAAACAAATATAATGATCTTGTTAAAAGAGACATCCAGCTTTCTAATAAAAGGGAAGTCTGCGATTTTTCAATTCCTTGAATTATGAATCTTACTAGCAATGGATCTTTCCCTTCATCTTCTATATGAAGCAAATTCAAATTTATCTTCAAGTCTTGTGCAATTTTCAAGAAATGGAGAATACACTTCAAAAATTTATTCTCGATCAATTCGCTTTCATATAACTTCTTATCCGAAAGGTTCGTGTAATAAGAGCATGTTTCTATAAGCATATGAAATTTGCTAGTAAAATCTGGTTCATTTCCAGTGATTAGATTAGAAAGCAATTGAAGACTGGTGTTGATATTCTTGAAATAATTGCTTACTGTAGCGGGATCATTCCTAATATCTTTACCAAGCTTTAAACTAAAAAACTTTTCAATCACGTAGAACATTAATGATTTATAAGTAGATATATCCCAATCATTTGACTTGATAATTTTTAGTTTAGCACTATTATCCATCACAGCTAATTCGGTATTGAATGCATCCTTCACAGGCTTACCATTAGTTCTTATTAGATTCAAAATTGTATTTAAATGGTACGAAAACTGGGCCAAATCATCTTCACAACCTAATTCTTTTGTATCAACATTCATGAATTCAAAACTTAATAAAGGGCTAGTAATTAATTTTAATAGTCTATTACCAGAACCACTCTTAAATACATACGCAATAAAATTGATAACTGACATCGAGTTTTCATTATCCTCATTTTGAATATCGTCTAATAATAGCTGCAAAGGTCTTGTTAATACTGCGTTAGAGTCGTTAAACGAGTTGGAATGAATCCACAAAACGGAAAATGCTCGTACTCGTTCATTAATGGGATATTGCAAAAGAAGCTTCAAAATTCCAGCTGTTATGTGATAATTTGGACAACTTATTTCAAGATCAAAAATACATTTCACAGTCTCGACCTGGTAATTTGCAGGATATGGTGATACTAGCGATGTCCACAAATTCGATAAAATTATCTTAAGTAATTTAGCCTTCTCTAGTGGAGATAAATCATCGGATATGTGGTTAAGCATTTTGGTTAAACTGAATGCAACTAGCAAATTTTTTTGTTTGTCTGCTTGACTTGTATGCTCATTCGTCACCGGTTGTTCAAGCATCTTTGTCACAATTCGCTTATTTGACCAAGCCATACCTTTATTATCATCAGGAATTGTATATAAAATTTCACAAAATAAAGAACACAACCGTAACGAACATTCTGGATTGTCCAAGTTTTTTATGTATAATTCTTCAAGTGAATTTATTATCAAAGACGAAAATGCGGAAAGTGAAATAGGAAATCTGGTAGATTCATCGCTAGTTAATGTATGGTAATATTCTTTTACAGAGGCTGTGATTTCATCGTTTGAATAGTTCTTTACGTCATCATTTTCAACAACTGAAGTAAACGTTTTTTGAGGGATTAAAGTGACAAGGTTTTCAAGGACATCAAGCCACTTCAAATTATAGATTCCACTCCTAAGTAGAACTACAATTGCAATTGGTACATGCGTTGTCACCATTTCCTCCTCATTGAAGTCGAAATTATTCAAAATAAAATGAATTAGATCGGGCTTTTCATTATCCCCATTTAACATCAAATAAATGAGATTCTTCCAAATATAAGATGCTTCCACGCCATCAAAAAATGTCTGTGTAGAATTTAATATTATATTTGATTCATTTTTATTTTTCTGAAGATTACATTCTTGAAAGCACATTTTCATAATTGGCAAAAATAGTTTATCAGTAACCGTGTGGCATATTTCCCATTTATCCATTATCAAGGATAAAGAAATTCTTATGGCATCAACTTTTTGGTTGTTACAATATTTTGAACCCTCAATAATCTTAAGTAGACCAGTTGTTAGTGATACCAAGCCATAATCTTGAAAATATTTAGCACGCGATAATTCATTTGGAATATCAGTATTATGATGTTCATTTTCAGGCCCCAAGAGCCAGTTCCATAACCGTCTGTTCAAACTCATATCCTTTCTTAATGTAACTCTACAACACGCCATCATTAACATTTCCTTATCCTTGTTAAAAATCATTTCATGCAAAACTTTGCTGTTAAGAGGCAAATGTGTTAAAAGCAAATCAAAAAATCCACGAATAACTATAATATCACTGGCAGGATTAAAATTTGTGACTGAATTAATAGATGTCGCAAATGCTCTGATAAGAAGACCAGAGTCCGGAGTAAGACAGGCTTGTGCTTCATCCGAAAATCTTGAGGTATTATCTTCTGACACAATTGACTGAAACACTGGTAACCTCTTATTACACCAGCAAAGAGCTCCAAGTCTTTTTTCGGGATTACTGATAATTGATAAAAACATGCTTTGCCAAAAATGAGAATCATTGTTGAGCTTCTTTTTCAATAAATCCATCAAGTCCAAAACATCGGTAAACAATTCTGAATTCTCATCATCAAGCCCTGGTAGTAGACTCAATATCAACGGCTTACATACTATTCGTAAGTTTTTTTGAGAAACATTTGCCAATACATGCTCTTTATATAGCTTTAATAATTGTGGTTTAATCTGAAGCGAACAAAACGACAACACGGGCAACAATCCTGGTAGCCATATAGATAGTTCTTCGTTCAATGCTTTTGTAGAGAGAGCACGAAAGATATCTTCGTATAGGCTCAATGCTTTTTGATGCACTCCATTTGGTAATTTTGAAGACAAACAAAGCGATAATTTGTTCGCTATTTGATGGGAATAAACAATCCCTGGTAATGTGTGAGCTGCCTTAATGTCATCGCTCAATTGCAAAGATTTCTGTAACCTAGATAAGAATGCAATGTAGTCTGCCCATTCTTCAAGTGAATCGAACGATGCGAGTGCCTTTTCAACCTGTTGAACATATCTCTTGTCTTTCGATGATAGTTGAGACATATCCGTTTTTTTAAAACCAAAAGAAGGAATCATTTTCAAGATACCGTTCAGTTTTTTACCAGGATCCATCTCTCCTAAGAAGTTATATCGAGTCCAATAAATATAGAAATATATTTGAGCTGGAGAATTCCTACGTGTTGATTGTCGCACAAAATTGACCTTACAGCCTTTTTTGCATTCGTAGTACACCAAGTACTCGGGCACAGCAGTGTTTAGGTTAAACCCCAAACTGTTGATATATACATATTTAGCTATATACATTTCCTTTGATGATTTTATAAACAGATTCTTAAAATTTTGTAGTCAAAAATAAACTAAATTTTATAAATCTACTCTCTATATCTATTTATTGAGTACATCGTTAATAAATTTCATGGCCTCTGCCAATTCTTCTTCACTTGCACTATGTGCAACTCCTGGGTAGGTGTGAAATTTAAGCTTTGAAAATCCTAACTTTTGAAATAATTCACTAGTTTGTTTACCGTAATTAAAGTTAATAATAGGGTCAGCAGTACCATGACCTTGGAAGATAGGAGTTTCTAAGTTAGCCTTGGTCATTTTTTCAGAAATACTGTCTTTAAGTGGAGCAAAACCTGACAAGGCAACTACTCCTCCAATCTTGAAATCCAACAATGCAACGGTGGCCAAGGAAACCGCTGCTCCTTGTGAAAATCCACCTATTATAATATTGTCAGCTGGAATATTGTGACTTTCAACCTGTTCCTTAATGAGACTTTTCAAAGTTTCACAACTCTTGTAAAAACCATCGACATCTTGTCTGGCATCTGGGTTACCGAATTCATAAATATCAAACCACCCTGGCATGACATATCCCCCATTTGCTGTAATTGGCATCAGAGGAGCGTTAGGGAAAACATAGTTAATAGAATCACAGTTTTTAATAATACTGCTTTGTTTGGCTAATTGTGGAAACCATGACCATCCAGCACCACTATCACCTAATCCGTGGACAAAAATAATTGCACCTTTGGCCGGTTTAACTGTTGCAGCAACTCTAACGGCCGGTATTAATTGAGACATTTTGGTTGAAGTCAGAAGAATCCAGTTACTTATATTCCAGACTATTGCTAGAAATAAAACAATCAAAAAGTTTCGAATAAAAATTATAAAGAACTTGAATGGTATACTATGGTTTAGATCAGAATAGCGAAGAGAGCATTTTTCTAGCAATTAATTATATGCAGTGTATCTATTTTATAGTACGTTTTAAATACTTCTTATACAAATTTAATATATGACTTATATATACAGTTTATTATGCAGTTGTGTCTACCCTCTTTCTGTCATCAACTTGTAGTTCACTTTCAGCCTTTCTTTTACCAGAGGTTTCTTTTGAAGCCTGTTCAACAACAGTTTTTTGGTTTTTATCCGCAGCGACCTTTAATACCCTCGTATTTTGCTTCTCACCATTAACCTTTCTAAAATATGGTTGGCATCTCCAATATGGAATGGTTTTATATGATCCACCCCAACTCTGAATTTCTCCTACCGTGATTTGGTCAAGCTCGTTAATATTCGGTTGATCGTATATCTTGGCGACAATTTCTTCAACCTTAACTACGATGGATTCCCAATCGTCAAAACTAGCATGAACACTTGTTTTTCCAATTACTGGTCTTAATTCCGTGTGTACACATAAAAATGCATGCAACAACTTGAAAAAGTGAGCTTTCATCGAATGTCTGGATGCTTCGCCAGGGCAGCTTTTGACTATCTCAAAGTATTCCCTTAACATCTTGTCAACCCTAGCAAATTGTTTGTCTATATCATCTGATTTGGTCCAGAAAACTCCCGGATTGTATAAGTTACCTTCGGCTGACATGACAGCATCACAATTAACAGCTTCTGTGCATCTTTCAAGATCAGATGGATATAATATGTTACCATTAGCAAAGAAAACCTGGTCTTTAGGTAAGTTGTCTCTTAAATACCTCAATATTTCCCAATTTGCTAAGCCAGTTGCTTGACCTTTCATATCTCTAGTTCTTCCATGGATCGTGATGAATTGTGCCCCAGCACTTAAGACAAGTTTGGCATATTCTAATGATTTTTCCCAGTCATCATAAACTCTTATTTTTGCAGTAACAGGGCACTTCAAGTTATCATGCAAATTCTTGATCAATTTATAAACCAAATCCCAATCATCCATTAAAAATGCACCATAGTTCCCTTTTTTGGCAATTCCCTGGGGACACCCCAAATTCAAGTCAACCGCATCACATCTATCTTCTACAAATTTAGCTGCTTTCAACAAATAATCTGGATCATTAGCACAAAACTGTACTATCAAAGGTCTATCTTTATCCTTGTCTCCATCTAGTTCTGACCACATATTATTACGGTATTTTTCTTCATTTGCAAATAAACGTGCATGAAACATAGGCGTGTAACATAAATCAGCACCGTATCTTCTTGATAATATTCTCCATGCTAATTCAGACTGGTCAACCATTGGTGCTACAATTGTCTTGGGCTGGCCGATTGCATCATATAATTGACGACCTTTCATCTTAGTTTCCACTGTCATATTTACAATATTATACTTTTTGGCACTTGAAGAGATCTTTTTCAAAGCTCCGGTAATAGTTTTGAAGAAAGTCACTTTGATTAGTTGAAAATATCCAGTTAGTTAGGTATTATTGAATAGATATTTGCAATTTCTTTTTATTTTTTTTTTTTTTTAATTTTTTTTATTTTGATAGTAGAGCTCGTGACTACAAAGACCAATAAGTAAAATAAATAGTAATGCAATTATATTAATCTATTTACGATTTGTGATATATGTCGCTCTATTTTTAAGTGCTTCAGCAAATCCCATTGCCAAGGGCCAAATTGATGTATCTGCCAACATATGCAAGCCTAAGTATAAACTCTTAACAGATAATTTGGTCTTCTTAATAGATGTAATGATTGTGCGTTCATCAGAATTGGATGATATCAATTTCTTCGTAGTATTAACTTCAGGCAGTAAGATTCCACCAAATTGTTTCTTTAAGAACTCAGAATAGTTCTTAGTATTACCAACAGGAGGTAAAACCTTTTCAGCTGTTTGTAATATATTTTCACACTTCATCCAGACACTCTTGTCCGATGGACTTAAACTCTGAGCTTTTGACTCTTCCATAGAATACAAGTAATGAGAAATAATCATGATTGAAGCAAATACGCATGTGACAAAAAATACCGGTGTTCTTAAAGATGTACGTTTTGAATCGTCAACTATGGCAACATTGTGAGTCCATAACGATAAGATTTCGATAGAGTGCATGACGCATTCTTTCAATGCTTCTTTATCGTTATCAAACGACAAAATGGCTTCATTCATACCATTCCAATCTTTGTACAAAACCCTTTCCATGATTGGAGTGAATGTCATACATATTTTTATTTTTGCAAGTGAATAAAGTGGTAAAATAATTTTGAATTCATTATGGGCATTTAGCAAATGACTGTTATGGTCATTTACAACTAAGACTCCGCCGTTTTTAACAAAAATTGATTCCCAAGATTTAATAAGAGATTCTAACCGTGGTCTTGAGTTTAGTCTCCAAAAAGTAGAATTGAACTGTTTGTGCTTTAATACCTCTTCATGAATTTGTTCATGGATATACATCAATAATGATAACAAACCATAAAACGACATTTTACTATCATAATAGTGATTGTTTAAGTCACCGATCATCGACTGTAATGATTCGCCATTGCTCAAGTCAACCAATGGTTGAGTCTTCTTAGCTAATTGATTAACCCATTGGTTTGCATCGTTACTTCTCCATAAGTTCTCCGTTAAACAATGAGTACCACAATTAACATTCGATGCAGAAAACTGTATGGGTACTCTTATTAGTGAAGTCCTAAATACTTCAAGCATATAGAAACAATTAAGAGTACGAACCCTCGATTGAGCCATTACAAAATAATCAAAATTACTTTGAATACTTCCTGGGTCTGTCTTATCAATCATAGATGGTGGGACTAATAATCGTTCTAAAGGTTTATTAAAGTCGGTTGATTTAATTAAGCCCACCATGGATTTCATTTGTTTCGAGGTAATATCAACCATATCAGGTTCATTCAAAAACATAGCAATGAATATGTGTAGTACTAAGCATTGATGCACCATAAGAGGTATCTTTTTTAATTCCAAGTGGTTCGTTGTAACTTCTTTTTCAAAAAACTTTTGAATTTGTGATTTTGATAAATTAAATAGAAGTAAAGAATTAGTATCTTGATAAGAATATAATGCACCTATAGCTCCCATTGCAAGTAATAATGGGATCTTTTCAAAACAATCAAGCATTGGGTTTTTTAAAGAAGGTAAGTGAATGAATGGAAAAAACTTGTTAAATTCTTGCTCATATAATTTCATATATGAATTTAACTCGTCTAACGGAGGAAATTGTAAATTTGATAAGTTGCCGACTAGAATGATACGATTACGCAACTCTTCAGTTATGAATTTAGATTGTGTATCATTTATAGCAAACGCAATATTGATATCAGATTCATTGTTTTCTTTAATTTTTGAATTTGGAGGACTAATTTGTTTTAAGTCGACCTGCCTTGCTCTAAATAATGAAGAAATGTCATCAATCAGGCCCGGTAATAAATCTCCAGAATCATCAAACCCAGTATGATATGATTCTGGAAAGAATGTAGAAGCAGAAGGAGCATTAATCATATCTTCTAACCAGTCATTTTCAGTTTGTATATCAAGGTTACTTTTCATTCTCTTATTCTCTGCAGAATTGGCTGTATTAGACTGGCTCTTTCTCTTCTGTTTCTCCTGTAGTATTGCATTATTCAAAGCAAATTCATGACGAACACCATACTTAGATATGCTAGGCAAATTTTCAAAACTTGCATCGCCATTAAGACCATTCATTTGTAACATATGCTGTGCCATAGTAGGATCATTCGGTGCGTACATTTCAGGTTCTATAGGAGTTGTACCCTTAATATGATGTGGGTGATTTGGATTTTGAAATTGATGCGCAGCAATGAGGTCCTGCTCTGCGTATTGTGGTGTATCCTTGGGGTTATGTTTTGAAGCTTGGTTCGCACTATGAGGTAAGTGGTTCAAGGCTGGGTGGTGTGGATTATGTCCTAGATCAAGGCTGTCTATATTTTCAATATCAAGACCCAATGAGTGCAAATCTAACTCAGATAATAATCGTTTCGAATGCAAATCAATTGCCGATAGCTGAGGAGTAGCAAACTCTACGTGCTCTGGTGCTTCAGCAATGTTGTTATTTTGCAGAATATTAATAGAATCCTTTACATTAGTATATGATGTTGCTGAGGATGCTGAGAATGACGCATGGCGATATTGAGATTGTTGTTGACGTAAATGTGGGGGAATATGATGATATTGCTTCGATTGTTTGTTAGGCGAGTCACCAGCCTGGGGAGATGGTTGTTGAGTAATGTTTGGAAGTGAAGAGCTCGTATTCTGTTGAGCTATATTAGGAGGTGTGTTTTGATTCGAATTTGTTGGAATCGGCGACGGTATAATATTTCCGTTATTACTAGGAGCAGAATATTGGTTGGTGCCCATACTTTGTGACTTCAAAGTATACGAATTAAGGTGGTTAAATAATGAAGTCCGAAGGTGCCCTTGCTGGATCTGGTTATAGCTATTTTGGTTCGCGTTACCATTATTATTAGCGTTCGCATTATTCGCTCCCCCATATTCATTGCTTTTTGGTGGTGAAAAAAGTTGTGATTGCCCTGGGGACACCGTATTCATCCCATTCGGTAACACTAACGATCCATCCTGATTCATCGAAGATGGAAGTGGAGCGTTGGCATCAGTATTGTTGGTCAACACAATAACGTGTTCGTTAATGTCCACATCCTTCGACGAACCCCGGCGCATGATATTGGGTAAACTTCCATGCAACTTCTGTTGGTGTCTCAACACCAAGTCTCTTCTGGCAAAGCATCGTCCACAAACAGCACATTGAAACGGCTTTTCATTCGTATGCGACCTCTCATGTCTCTTCAAGTGTTCCAATCTCGCAAACGCCCTAGTACATATTGAACATATATGCGGTCTCGGTTTATCTGTCTTAATCTGCTGTGACTTTTTTGGTATCGGCTGAGTAGCACCTGGTATTAACCCTACAGCTGACTGTGGAGTAGATGCCGATGAACTTGGCGACTTATTACTTGAGGTTGAACTTCTCTGCGTATCCATCATACGTCCAGATTATACTTAAACTATCAACCAACAATTTTTATACTCAATATTAATATACCTGTCTACCAAATTAATCCAGGGTATATAAAATATGTCTCGTATCTGTCTTGTCTATTCAACTCTTTGATTATTAAGTTTGGCAAAAATTGATATTATATATGTCCGATGAAGGCCTGAATTAATATTTTGGGCTTCCGACATTTTCCTACACAAAGAGAAAAAAAAGAAACTGATAAACACGACATTGCATTATCATTACTTCACGGCAGAAACTAGCTGGATCAGGCATCTATTGGCTAGAACCCTACTGTAGACATAATCGGTGTTATTGGCTTGAAAAGAGCTGAAAAAAGGGCTATAAAAATATAATCTTGGTCATTTACCTGACATTCCTTATTAGAATATTGATTTTAGAGCTGGTGAGCGCCTCCTTTGAATAACCGGTAATTCTTCGGATCAAGGAATATCATTTTTGAAAATGGGCAGCATTTTGTTCACAAGTGGTGCCACTGTCACTTTTAGACAATTAATCGAGGTGATTACAAGCTCCGATTTTGTAGTAGAGGCTATCATTGGAAATGGGATCACCAGAATGATAGTGCAGTATGGCAATGAAATCGAAACGGGCACAAATAGACACATAAGTGAAGAATTTTATAAGCATTGTGTGGAAGATCAAGAATTGATGCAACGGCTACAATTGGATGTGGTGAAACCGCTGCAAAGCGATAGCACAGTGGTGACTTATCGTTCTAAGAAGTATCGTGGGTTTGAGATGGTCGTTTTCCCATTTTCGAACGATATTTGCCAAATTATATCTGAAGTTGACTTGGTAATTTCTCATGCGGGTACGGGGTCTATTATAGACACATTGCGATTGGAAAAGCCGCTAATTGTGGTCACAAATGATAGATTGATGAATAAGCATCAAGAGGAAGTGGCAGATGAATTGGTGAAATTGGGGTGCTGTAAGAAAATTACAATTGAAGACATGAAGCTGGGTCAATTAAAAGACTGTATTTCTGAAATTTTATCTGGATCCAAAGTCTTCAACAGACTCCCCGAATGTAGTAGAAGCAAAGTAGAAGGTATTGTTTATCATGAGCTAGTGAGATAAACAAACTGGTTTTGCCTAATGATTGGTCATACATTCTCCTTCTTTTATCACACATTGGTAGCATTTACAACATGCTGTAGCTAGCCCTTATTGGTATATAGTATAGAATGCTACACCTTTAGCATGGTTTATTTGGTAGTGTGTTTACCGATATGAATACCCTGTATTTCTTCTGTATGAGTAGTCTTACTAGTTTAATGTGGTGGTTCTTCACAATAATGTCATATAATACCCAACCCCCTATAACGAACTCGAAGAGAAGAAGAAAACAACGTCTTTTCACTAGAGACATTGAGCAATTGTTGTATTCTTTGGGTGATGGACCTTATTCTTCAGACCAAACAGTAAATGCATTGGAGGAAACATTAGTAACATATCTCAGCGATTTATGCCATACGACGCTTCAGTTTGCTAGAAATCAAGGAAGATCTAGAGTTAAGATTGACGATTTTCCGTTTGCTTTAAGAAATGACCCATATAAATTATCGAGATTGGAATATATTATAAATCAAAGTCAAAAAATTGAAAAAGCTAAGAAGATATTTGATGATAAGAATGTAGTATCCAATATAAATGCTATTGAGAAAGATAATGACGATAATGATGACGAGAATAATAAGCATAAGTATGAGCAACCTAATCCAAAGAAAAAGAAAAGAAAGGTCACAGGAAATGTAACATTAAAACAGCACGATGAAGGGTCTGATGAGAATTAAAATTACCACTCTACAAATATAAGTCATCTCCTTAAATATTTATTTAATTGTTTTGCATATTTACAAAATATAAGTAAAATTCACTCTTCATCTGGTAAATCAATATTTTCTATAGCTCTTCCTTTCACATATCTTTCGTTTTTGACTTGCTCGTTGATTCTATTAAGTAATCTATTGGCCCCGGTTACTAGTTTAATAGCTATGAAGCATAATAATGTAATGCACCAAACATATGCATCGTTTCCTTCGAGCATCATTGAATCAAAAGATTCCTGGCGGTGTTTAAATATAGTGTATAGGATAGCAGGCACATGGACAATTCCAAAGTTAATTAAGATTGTACCCAAGCCAGACTTCCAAATAGAATCTCTAACACCTAATCCATTCAACATACCATTTCTCAAATCTACTGTGAAATATATACAGAATGGAACAACCGTCCAAAATCCAACAATAAAATGAATCATAATTGCAGTTTTTGTTAATAAAAATTCCATCAACACATGCCCTGGATGATCATTATTATATACATTGCCAGAGTAAATTCTCAATGGCAAGTCAATACAAAATTTGTGAACTGATAGAACCCACACAATCCATAACACTGACGACAAAGAATACACAATAAACGAAGCAATAATGACTTGTCCAAAGCGAGGAACAAAGTTTCTACCTAATGCCATAATTCCTTGTTCATCGTTTCGTACTTCACCAATTCCTTCGACGTGTACTTCATTATCAACTCCTGTATCATCAGGCAGTTTAATTCGGTCGTCGATGAATTTCAACACACCTAGCTCAAATTTGATCCCAATAAAAATGGATGATATATCAGCCAATCTCCAGTCAAATTCAGTTAAAGTGAAAAGTGTATTATAGATATCCAATGATTTTTTTGATGTAATTGTAAGGTCTAATAATACGGAAAATCCTTTTATGACCGGTCTTCCGATTATTAAACCTGCGAAAATGATTCCCAATATTAATATAACAGAGAATAACCATAACATACAAATGAGACCAAGGCATCTTAACTTAAAATTTGGGGGTCTGTAAACAATGGTGTAGGCGTCATCGGTGTTAATTTCATCGTCATCAGAATCAGATTCATATCCATTATTATTAGAATCCTGGGTTTCATTGGAAGATAATAGTTTATCATCTTTAGTAACCGATACAAATAATTTTTTTATGAACTTCCTTGTGACAGTATCATTATCTGGTGCTCTTACGTAATTACCATCAGGAACAAAACAAGCGTTTACCAGATTATCCGTCTTAAATATACGTAAGGCATCTCTATAAGTAACCGGGTTTGAATAGTCTGGTTGTGAAAATCCCAATAATTTGTGAAATATATTTCTGTAAGCAATATATCCACGTTCTTGTGCTATTGGTTTTCCTAATATAAAATGGGATAAACGCAACTTGTGAGCAGATATTTCAAAAATTCTTGCCCAATATGACTGACAATAAGTCGTTATCAAAGATTTATTTAAAATAATATCACCCACAGCAATACATGTAATAGCAACCGACATAACAGAAGGTATTTGCAATGGCAACATAACGTTGTAAGTTATTTCCTTTGGTGGTGTTACCAAGTACCTTAAACCCCATGTAATGCCTCCTATTCCTATCAAGATAAATCCAGTGTATACCTTAGCACTTAAATATATGCGAGATAACTGCAACATTAATGGTTTCATTAATGCATCATGTATTAATCGAGCATTAGGGTCATCCGGTGATCTTATAAAAAACAAAACACCTGGACGCAAAATTTGGCCCCTTATCATTCCAACAAATAATGCAAAGAATAGCATATAAAGCGTTCCTGATAACCAATACAAAACCACACGAATATAATGAATTTGCAAAACTTCCCATTCAGAAGATAACAATATAGTAAAAGTAACGGACCCGTCATTACTAATACTGGAAAAGTGGGTCAATAATATTGGCGCAATGCAGAAATCTAATAGCCAACCACAATACACTGGGAAAAAAAAGATCTCAATAGCAAATATAATAAACACTTTCGTAGTAGACGCTACTTCAAATAATATTTTATAGAGCTTTCTTGGTGTACCCATAACAGGCTTAGCACCTGATATCAAACTATTCATAAATTTGTAAACAACAAAAGCAATAATGCTATAGCCAATTGTCAACAAAATAATCCTTTCTATTAATGTAGGTTGCGATAAATCCTGATCAATTATTAACCGACGAAATGTAGATGATAATGGCTTAACTATAACTTCAAAAACTGTGAACAAAGTAAAGTCAAGAAAATCATTTCCTGTCTTTACAATTTTATCATTTTCCATAAATATGGTAGAATTAAATTTCTCTATCAAAGATGCGGGATAAACTCGTTTAAATAAAACAGAATTTAATAACCCTAAAGTCATGCCAGCAGCTGTTACAAATAGGCTACCTAACATATGTGGAAACAAGTATGTCACAAATAAGTATATGCAAATAATAACGTCACACATAACCATAAGGAAAATAGGACTGCTCAAATTTAAGCTCATACCTAAAAGTTGTAAAATGTCCCCACCTCCACCATTCAAGTCATCTTCGGCGTCATCCATGTTCATGTCATTGACTTCTTCAAATGGATTCTGTTCAAATAAATCATTTTGATCAATTCTTTGATTAGCTTGATCAAGAAGTTCTGGTGCGTTGCCATTCCTAATTTCGTCTCTTTGTTCTTCACGGTGTTCTTGATTCAATTGTCTGTCCAATTGATTTCGCTGATCCTGCTGTTGTTCAGCTTCAGGACGTAAATAAATTGTTCTTCTTTCATCATTCAATTCCACTTCATCGTCGGATGGATCTCTTGCATTCTGCTCTGTCCCATTCTCATGGTTAAAAAAATTAGGATTAATATTTTCAATATTTTCACCTTCATTATTCTGCCTGTCATCCTGTTCAATAGCTCTTCTTAATAATTCCTCGTGTTGGCCATTATTAGGTTGCTCTTGTAAATCATTTATTGCCCTTGCAATCATTTCCAATCTCTGAACATTAGCATTAGCATCAGCATTACCTGCCTCACCATCATTTCTTAATCCTGACAAGGCTTGCTGCAACATATCAACCAATTTGGCTCTAGGTTCTTTTCCAATTTTGCGAAGCAAAAGTTTGGTATAACCCTCATCTCTCACAACCCACTCGTGTTCAACGAATAGAGCTAAATGAATAATCACATACATCAAAATATAACGAATTCCACTGAAATAGGTATAATCAATAAACTTTCTTAGCTTAAACAAAAACACCTTCGTTGTGCTCGTTGGTATATCATAATTCAGAAAGTCTAATTCACCAAATAGTAAGGCCTCTATAAAAGTTGGATTTGCTCTTGGTAATGTCCCATCAATTGCCCATGTAGCAATACGGCCCATAAACTTCCAAAATAGCGGGACTTGGATTATGAGGCATGTGATGTAGAGGAAAATTGACAAACTCTTGATGGTAGTTGACGAAACAACTTCAAGGAATTTTCCCCAAATATACTTAATTGGAATCCGTTCAGGCATCTGAGGGTCATAAATAGTTCGAAATTTGTACGGAGTATTACAAATATCACATTTCTTCGTAGATTTATTGGAATGTTTTAACCATTCAAGCAAACAATCCTGATGAATATACTTAATGGATCCTCTGCACTTGCAAGGATGTAGCAACGGTTGAGAAAGTGTTCCTTCACCTCGGCATACCCGACAATTATTCTCCACTTCTGACATATTCGACTCTCAGTAAGAAGGTTGATATTAAGTTAAAAGAGTTGTAAAGTATGAAAGTAATCGAAATGGTCTATCGATCTATCGAATATATAACGAATATAATTTTCTTAATGTTAATAATCACGTGAGTGAAGATTCGGACTTAATGTATAAATCTGTATACTAGATGATAACAGATATATTATTTGAAATGTATAGGAAGATATCTACATAAACTAGAGTAACTATTTTGTCTCTTCAAGATCAACAGCTAATGGTGGAACAAGTTCTTCAACTTTTTCATCAGCCTTTGGTTCCTCAGCATTTTCAGCCTCCGATTGATGTTCCTCTTCTCTTGCGACCTTCCTCTGAGCAGCTTGAGGAGTTTCTTTCGCTTCCTTTGCTTCGAGTGCATCATTTGGTGCTGCTGGATCTTCTGGTATTGGAGTCTTGGTAGCAGTAGCGAGTAAAGTTGAATACTCATTGATGTTATTCAAAAAAGCATTACAATCGAAATCCCAAGTTCCTATAGCCTTAGAAGCTTCACATTTTTCACGAGTCCATGGAGAACCATAGATAAGTGACGAATATTGGGCATAAAATACTAAGGAAAAAGTTAAAAATAATCCCAAAGCACCATAGGAGACCTTGTTTAATATCTTATATCTTGCAGTGAGATAACTGACAAGAATATCAAAGAAATGGCCTAATGCTAATATTGCAAAATAAATAGCAGGGATATAGTGATGTAAAAATAATTGTCTACCCATAATAAAGAACGGGAAATAGTGCAATGCCCAGCCAACTGTGTATAAGAACACTTGCGA
Source organism: Debaryomyces subglobosus (assembly GCA_003708965.2). NCBI lineage: Eukaryota > Fungi > Ascomycota > Pichiomycetes > Serinales > Debaryomycetaceae > Debaryomyces > Debaryomyces subglobosus. The sequence continues at coordinate 289,860 of PPOW02000009.1, read as the reverse complement.
GTTGAAATTGAAGACATGCTTGTTTCCAGCAACTTGAGCACCTGTTTGCCATCTGATAATAGAGAATAAAGCATGTATTGCGAATGTTACAACTGCTGCAGAAGAAGCCCACCAGACTACCGCATTACCCAAAAAGTAAACTTGTCTGTGATCTTTAACCCAGTAGTTAATACCTCTTAACAATAATGGCCATTCATGTGGGGAAGATTGCCAGTTATGATGGTCAGTTAAACCTTGGTTGATTTTCCACATTCTCTTGTGTAATTCTCCAACTTTATCCCAGAATGAAAGAACAGGATAGTTTACTATCTCTGCAATTGTGCTATTGACACGGGTATTATTGTTGGTTTCGATATACCAGTTAGTTAAAGGTCTGTAACCTTGGGAAGCAGCTGTGACTTCTTGTTGTTCGAACCCCCAATCAGGCAACTTAACAGCACTTGAAAAGACATAGTGTCCAGTCATAACGTGTCTTAAGCGAAAAACAGTTTGTAAAGCTCTCAAACTAGATTGGGCTTCACCTGGTGCCGATTCACGTTCTACAATTTCAACAAAGAAGTCATCATTAGCATCCCCGTCAAATCCATCAAATCCGTAACACGAAATTTCTTTCTGCCAATCTCTTTCACTGACAGGGGCCTTTTCATTGTGTGAATGTAATCTTCTACCAGTGTTAACGTGCTTCAATCTAATTTTCATTCCATCAGTAATAGGAACAAAGGTGTCAGGCATGGTTTCATTGTAAGGTTCAATAATCCAATCATTATTAGAGTCTAAATGAGGGTATAAAGTAACTTGTTGTTGCTTTGAACCAGCAGGATAGAAGTGGTTGTGAGAATGCAAGTAACCCCCTTGAGTTTCCAAATGACGAATAGTAACAACTGAACCAAACCCAACATTTGCAGTGATGTCTCTTGGAATTGCATTACCCTTCAAAGAAGCTCTAAATGCACTAGACATGAAAGCAGATCCATCTCCTTCACTAGCTAATAACTTGAAATGAACGGAAAAGAATAACAAATACAAGAAAATAGGAACACCTAATAACAAAGTACCACGAATAACAAAATGGTGCACCACTTTCTTACAATTGACAGACAAGTCACCAATGATGAACCAGAGTTGGTAAATACAGCATACACCTACCCAAGCAATAGTGAATAAACCAACCCATTTGGAACTGACTGCCAATCCTAAGGAAATACCACATCCAAGCAAACTTCTGTACCAACCAAAAGAAAATGGAACTTGGACTTCAAATTTCTTAAACATATAGATTGCTGATGCGATGAAGAATAACAATGGTGAGTCTAATAAGATGTATCTGGAAATAGTCACATTTGCATTCTCAATCATTAAGGCTGCACTGGTAATAAGACATACAATTGGTCTACATCCAGAGTTTCTTAAAGTCAAATAGCACAACAAAATTGTACCCACACCCATCAATGCCGGGAAATAACGCATTGTCACATAAGGCGTCGTGGCAGGAAATTCATTCCCAATTGCCTTGAAATCAAAGTCTCCCTTGAATCCTCCGAGCAAACCGGCAGCCCCAAACAACATCTTGGTCAATGGTGGGTGAACATCCATGAAAAATTGCCCTAAAATGTATTTCCGTGCAAATCCTCCGAAATGCACTTCATCAAATACCACCGAGTTAGGGTACTCCAAGTTCGAACATCTCACGTAGAACGCACACACCAACAACCCTGCAAGCAAAAGATACTCCTTGGATGTCATGTTACGCTTCTTGCCCAACAATGGCAGCGCCGTTGTCACCAAATATTCTCTGTACTGTCCCTTCTCGAATTGGGGCTCCATAACAGGATCAATTGTCAAAATGCCCATATTATCTTGTCCTTTACGAGCGGCGGCTGCTGCATTAGCAGCTGCATTTTGCCTACTGCTTCTCTTACTCATATCCGTGTACGCTAGTTACGGTTATCGTTTTGAAACAATTGAATATCACTACTCTGTTAATACTACCAACAACTACTTACACCCTGTTCTATAGCGCGTTTGGCTGAGATAATTTTTCAGTGGATTATGTCATCAGTCTGAGACATTTTCTCCGACATATTTACGACATTCTCGGCGACGTGGAGGCCTCTGGAGGCCTATTCTCGGGAAATGAATTCTTGGTATATCTCGCGTGTAAGGGTCGAACTCTCAGGGATCAACAATCGTCCGAAACAGTCTTTACATCAGTACACCCATACAATGGAGTTACGCAGGCGGACTGTTTTTATCAAACAAATACGAATCACAATTTTACAGCCATTAAATTAGGGAGATTTGTGTTGATTTTTAGTTTATTAGGCATTTATAAAACATTTTCAATATATTGAAGGAACTTTAAAGGAGTCAGAGTTGGATTAGAGAAAATGACTTATTATACTTATTTAATCGAATGGTATGTATGAGAAAAATTAGAAATCAAGTGATCCGTAGTGTGGTATCGGGGAGAGTAGTCAAAAAAATGAAAATTTTGATAAGCATGAAAAAATCAGAATATTAACATGAAATAGGCCCAGTAGTGATGGTGATGTGAAAACGGTGCAGGTAACGGGTAATTTTGATAATTGGGCGAAAACTAATGCACCTTTGGCTAGAGAAGCAGGTACATTTAAGGACCAAGTCCGGGTGAATAAAAAACAGAAAATTGTGTTCAAATTTGTTGTTAACGGAACAGATTGGGTGACAAGTGAAAGGTACAAGAAGGAACTTGATGAGAATGGGATTGAAAACAACTATATTGATGCCGATGATTTGGTTGAGGTTGAAGAATTCGAGCAGGATGCCGGCGAGACCAAGGACGTGTCGGGGGATGCAATTACCAGCACTGGGAGTGTTGAAAAGAAGAATTATATCAAGGAGACACCAGGGGTGAAGGAAAAGGGTGAGTTTGTCCACATTAAAGACAATAGTGATGCTTTGACCGCTACCCTGTCTTTCGCAGCCATTTCCACCAACGATTCCGCTAGTGATTCCAAATATGAGCATATTGCTGAAGCGTACGAAAGTCCTAGTGATGCCTTCAATGATGTTTCTGGCGCCGGTACGGACTACGGAAAAGAGTACGACAATGGAAACCAATTTGACACCCCAACCAACTCGGTCATCAATTCGGATGTCCTCTCAGCTCCAACTGATAGGAAAAATAAGGATCAGGCTACCACTACTGCTGACACCTCGATATCGAATATTGAACCAATCTCACAGCGTGTATCTACGGGGGCAAAGCAGCCGTTAGCACAGATGAATATTCCTGTTAAAAATAAGCAGACAAGTCACAAGGAAAATAACAAGGATGAAATAGTTGAAATATTGAAGGTTCCAGGTTCATTCCCATCGCCAACCTCTTCCGAGACAAATTCAAACAAGAATTACTTAGAGACTAAACCGCCTGTGAAGAGAGAAACCCTCATTTCGAGATTCAAGAGTCTATTTAAATCATAAATTCTGGATTAATCCTTATATTATTCCAGCACTTTCTTTTTCCAATATTTTTACTCAGCACCTTGTGGTTTTAATTGTGTTCTTATGTCGCATATTTGTACCCAATGTCAATTATACTTCTTGCTTAATAATTAGTGTTTTATTCCATTCAGTTCGTTAGTCAATATTTGAACATATTACTAAACTAATAAACCTCTCTGATTTATTTTCCTATCCGCTTATCTCTATTATTATCTAATAATATTAATATTATCGTATCTATTCATGTTGTTTACGTTTCAATATTATTAACCTTTTATTTATTATGTAATGGTAAGTAAATTATGTACCTATTTTTTCCCCTTCTTCTTCTTCTTCTTGTTCTTGCCACTATTAGTAGCTGGTTCGTTATTTGCATGCACTGCCTCTTTTTCCTCAGTTGGGGGAGTATCGACTTTTGAAATAGTGGTTGATAAAGATTCTTCATTATCAAATTTGACATTACTCATAATACTTGCCAATCCATTGGTGTGTTCATTTATTGTCTCAACCTTAGTCTTCTTAGCATCGTTATTACCTAGTTCATCTTCAATTGGTCTCTTCTTGTTATTCGAAACACTCACTCCTCTAGGACCAATGAATGTCAATAATCTCGATAATTCTTTAATTTTGTAGGTACTATATTTAATGCACTTTCCCGAATTTGGTTCATAGCATTTGAATGTAACCAAATTAGTTGCCTTTTTGTTGTTATTATCGCTAGAGGTATCTATTTTAGAGCCATCTTTGTCTTTATTCTTTGATTGTTTCTTTAATGCATTTGCATATGTTATAGAAAGTGTCGTAGTCGAGGGATATGCCTCCAATAATTGTGACGAGAAATCAATAAAGGAGTCTATGTTTGACTTCGACGGCATTGTCAATGATATATTCTTGTTCATATAATTTTAGAATCGAATTGTTCCATGAATAAAAATTCGTCGATCATTTTTATCTAAATATTTATGTACAGGGGGGTTGGATTTTTCAAAACTTACAACTCAATGAAAAAATGCTATTATAATAATCTATAAATGTCGATATTATTTAGAAAAATGCAATAATAAAAGAGAAGATTGGAACTTCAGATTGGAACATCATAGCCCAAAATCAAACTTCCCAATAAATATACGTTCAAACAAGTTATAAAACCCCATACTAAAACTGCCGTAAATGCAGTGGCAGGTCCATTACTCATATCTTTGTAGCCCTTAACACGATATGTTTCTTCTTCGGATTCGATTATGGTGTTGGCATAAGTGTCGCTTCCTACCGAAAAATTTCTACGATGTTGGCCATACTGAATTTCATTTGTACCAAGGCTTGAAGTTATCTCGCGATCAGGATTATTGTGACTAATCAAGCGTTGTTGTTCTTCAGATGCCTCTATCTCGTCTTCATCCCACCCTGCACACGGATGGGAATTTCTCAAATCTTGCAATCTGATTGCGGGCTCAGTACTCTTGAATCTCTTTACTTTGCCGTTTGTTAAAGTGGCTGTGCTGCTTGTAGTGATTGTTCTGGAAATGCCGCTATCCACATCGTTATCTATCATGATATCAATCTCTTCATCACCATCTCTAACGAATATAGGGACTTTCATAATTTCTTTAGAACAAGTAAACCAAATCAAGGGGGCACTGACAACCGGTAACAAGATTGCTAACACAACTTGACTCATATTTAAAACGTTCGACAAACCTTCACGACCCGACATTGTTACAACTACTAAACAGGGAACAATAGCCAATCCTCTTGTGATTAACCTTCTTGCAATTGGAGGTAAGCTCCACAGCAAAAACCCTTCCAGAACCATTTGACCAGCTAATGTGCATACAACCCCTGCACTTTGACCTGAGCAAAGTAATGCAAGAGCAAATACAAATCCTGCTGTTGGAGATAAATGCGTGGACAATAAATTGTAGATTGTGAACAAATCAGCATTCTGATAATCATCTTCATCATCACTATCATCTGTGTCGTGACCATCGTCTCTTTTATGGTCTTTATTGTTAAGGGTAGCACCGGCCACTATCAAAATCGCCGAATTAACAAACAAAGCAACAGTAAATAATGATATCACTAATTCAACTATGGTATAAGTCATTGTATCGTTAATTGAGTGTATTGATGGTCTATAATGATCTGCTTCTTCATCATCTTCATCCTTTTCATACGGATTGGTAGTACATTGGTCAGGCTGTGCATTTCTTTCAAATCCGTCATTATGTTCTAACTCAGCATTTTCTTCCGAATTAGATGGTTCATCCGTTAAAGGCTTGTAATGGCCATGTTTAATATCATAGTCCTTTAATCTAGCCTGGACTAACCCTGAGCCTAAATACAAAGAATGAGGCATTACCGTGGCACCTAAAATTGCCAAACTTAAATATAAACCATTTCCGCCTTCACGATCACTCATATCCACAACTTTCTCGTTCGGCATGAAACCCTTGATAACTTCCCATGTAGAAAAATTGATGCCCTCTTCATGTGATACCTGGTATAATTCAATTGCAAAACAGACCACTGTTGCTGCAACCAAAATTGACACAAATGATTCAAAAATTCTCACAAATAAAAGTGGGCCCTTTGGCCTATATGCCATCAACACAATCAATACATCGACGACTGTCACTATAACACCTGCAAGTAAAGGCAAATCGAATAAGATATTCAACGAAATCGCTGTCCCCACGACTTCTGCTAAGTCTGTAGCAATGATAGCTAGTTCTGCTAAGCAGTAAATGAATATGTTGACCCTAAATGATAAATTGGCTTTGCAATTGGCCGCTAAGTCTAATCCGGTCACAGCCCCAAGCTTGGCCGATAAAATCTGTAAAAATATCGCCAAGCAGTTCGAAAGCAATATCGAGAAAAGCAATTTATACTTGTAAGCTGAACCAGCAGCCACAGCAGTCGAGTAATTCCCTGGGTCCATATACGCCACAGACACCATTAACCCAGGCCCAATGAATCTAGAGTATTTCTTCAATATTGAATATGCATTATCAAATAACCCTTTAACGCTATTACCACCTCTCGCCAATCTATTCATCTTCAATATATATATATATATTTCTCTTGTTTAACGTATGTACGTTCTTTTTATGTCGTTTTCTTAGTATAGCTTCCTATCTCTATACTGATCCTTTTGTTTTGTCACGCCAATAAAAATAATTCCTTATTCTAATATATTTTGACTTGCTAATTCAGTACACTTGTAATATAAACCTTCGATTATTTAGTATACAAATTTAGTGTTTTACCCACAATAAAAGATCCACTATAAACAACTGTGTATTCCAAGTCAAAATATTCCATATATTTAATATATGAATATATGTGATTACGGGATTAAAGATTTATTAAAGAATACGTCTTCTGTATTTAGAATACTACCGTGTTTTTTCGTACTGATGAAAAAATCCAAAAAACTATTTCCCGGGAAAACTCGTGTCAGGTTACACGCTTCGCCAGCCGCCTCCGAGAATCCCCTGGATAATTTTTGCGACATTGAGAATGTCGCGTCGCGGATATGTCGCACCCGTCGGACATAATACACCGGTACTCAATACCGGTAACAATATATAGATGAGTTCAGAAGAAGAAGCTTGTTTAGGTGTATCAAATATAGATAAAGGATAGACAATATGCTTAGAGGTAGTACATTAAGACCAATTATTCGTAATAATGTCAATAGATACGTGAAATCGGCATTTCATAGCAGTGTAAAGTTGAATGTTGGATCAGTATTTAAGATGCCTGCTATGTCACCTACAATGACCGAAGGAGGAATTGTTGCTTGGAAATTTAAGGCTGGAGAAGAGTTTTCAGCGGGAGATGTTTTGTTAGAAGTTGAGACTGATAAGGCCACCATTGATGTCGAAGCACAGGATGACGGTATTATGTGGGAGGTGTTGGAAAACGATGGGGCCAGCGGAGTTGCAGTTGGAAAACCGATTGCTTTGTTAGCAGAACCAGGTGACGATTTATCGAGCTTGGAAAAACCATCTTTAGAGACCGAATCGTCACAGGCGACTCCTAAGGAAGCTCCTAAGGAAGAGGCCAAGGAGCAACCAAAAGAACAGCCTAAGAAACAATCAGAAGAACAAAGCAAGCCAAAAAAGAGCGGATCAGACGGTAGCTCTGACGGCGTATTTGCGAGTGCTAATCCTAACCAAAAGTTCATGCCTTCTGTGGAGTTGTTATTGCATCAAAATAACATTTCGGCTGATGATGCCATTTCTAAAATCCCGGCTTCTGGTCCTAACGGTAGATTATTAAAAGGGGATGTTTTAGCATACATCGGAGAAATAAAGAAAGAATCAGTTGCCAATATCGCCAAATTTATCAGGTCTAGAGAGCACTTAGACTTATCGAACATTAAGTTAGCTGAACCAAAACCAAAGGATGCCGGTAAGCCTGAAAGCATCGAACCAGAAAAACCTTCCAATATCTTAACAGTCGAAGTGACCTCAGAATTCTCCCAAGATATTTCCAAAGAAAAATTCCAATACGCATTCGAAAAATCAATCAAAACAGCCATAAAACACACCTACGCTCAAAGATTTCCCCAATATTCATCCTCGCCTTCAGCCTCCTCATTGGTCGAATCCGACTTGTTTGATGACTTATTAGCTCCTCCAGTTACCAAGAACAGATTCGAAGTTTACGGAATCAACTACACATTCTTTGGTCAGGTAGCATCTCCAACATCATCTGCTGCCATTGCTGATGAGTTCGATGAAATCTTAGGTTTATCCTCTCCATCTACTGCTGTTCATTCTGCTTCGGAAGATGGTATGCATAGTGTTAATGTTGAATTCAAGATTAAATTTGACGAATCCTTAACTGACTCGAAAGCATTTGTTGACTACTTTGAAGACTCTTTACTCTCTCAAATTCCTAGCAGAAAGCTTAAAATTACAAACTAATCTTTCTCAAACCCTATCAGAAAGATAAAAGTTAAAAACTAATTAAACTAATACATATGAAATAATAATGTATAAAACATAGATTCATTACTCGTATTTTCATTCTTTATCAATTAAATCTTTACCTGCACGCGATCTCATCTTTTTTTTTTTTTTGTATCTTCGCTTTTTTTTTTTTTTTCAATTTTTTTAAGTCTTGTTGCAAATAGAGAAATCTATCTACCATAGTCAATTGGATACAACCATATGGATGAATATAATTGTCTTATTAATTTAAGAAGAGGTGTATTATAATAAATTTCAAAAAATTTGGGCAAGATGTACCTTCCTTTCCCTAGTTTTAATAACTCAAATAATGCTAATACGAGTAATATGAACAACACTAATGGTACTAATGGCAGCACCAGTATCAATGTCAATATTTCTGAGAGACCTAAAATACCGACAGATTCATTCAGCCTGACAAGACCATTGGGATATTCTCATTCGAGCGGACATATGAACACGTCGCCTGTGGAATCACCTATACAATCCATCGGACATGGTATACATATCCCTTCCCTAGGTTTACCACCACAAGCGTTACAGCCGAAAACACATAATGGCCAGCATTTTTTTCAGGAACATCTCCATGGCTTACAACAGCAACAGCAACAGCAACAGCATTATCAACCGCATTATCAACAGCATATCCAACACCCTCAGCATCTTCCGCAACCTCCACGTCAGCATCTTTTAGCCGAACATTCCGTAAATCAGCACCAGTATGGTTCTAGTAACGGCCAACCTCTACAAATTATTCATGATTCTAAAAAGAAAAGGGGCCGCCCGAAGAAATTAATTCTTGATCCTAATACAAATCAGTATATTGACTCTACGCACCCTAATTTCAAGCAATTAAATAAATTGGTAAAGTCATCGTCTACAGTATCACCCAATCCATCTAATGTTTCACAAGCTTATTTATCATCCGATATTGATGGGGGGATAACGAAATTATACGGCCAACCAACTTCCATGCGTACCTTAGAGGATGAGGCCGTGCAGCAGCTTCTTCAGAAAAAAGATAGAAGAGGTAGACCACGTAAATTTCCAATTGAGGAAACAGGTTTGACTATTAAAGGCATAAGGGTGAATGGGACTGTTAAACAACGAAAGAAGAAAGATACTGAAATTTATCACTCAAATGGCCAGAGAATTGCGAAGAGAGAAAGAGGAAGACCAAGAAAAACCCTGATATCTCATGCATCTCCTATTTCTGATTCGGGCTCTTCAATTCTGAGTGCAACATCTGTACAATATTTACCACCGCCCCATTTAGAAGGAAGAGATTACAGGCCTCAGGGGGCATATCACCCACAACTCCATCCTCCACCAGGTGATAACAATCAGTTCAGTAGTTCTTCATGAACTAATAATAACAACTAACAATATCTCCTTTATGAGTAGGAAAGATAACTTAACATAGAGGATAACTATTGTTGTGCTAATAGATCTTCGCTTTTCACGGTAGATAGTTTTTACCCTATCAGTAATCTTTTGTGAGCTTAAAGAATTTGCAACATTATAGTGTAAAAAAATTGTAATATATATATATAAACTTCACTATATAAAACCTGTACTATTTACTGTTCTCAATAATATATTTTTTGTATCAATATCTTGAAGATACTACAGTTTGATATATAATTCACTTCTTTCATGATTTGGAATTCAATATTTTTAACTGACTGATGCTTCTTTGTCAAACAATCACATATCAAAATATCGCTAACTAAGATATCAAGTTCCGGTAGATTCCACTACTACAAGATTTACAAATTTATATATACAACGGATACAGCGCCGTGGCGCAGTGGAAGCGCGCAGGGCTCATAACCCTGATGTCCCCGGATCGAAACCGGGCGGCGCTATTTTTTTATATAAAGTTATTAGATAGTTTATATATTACGATGTTTATTAATACTTCATTACAGAAAGATGAAAAGAAGAGAATTATATATTTCCTATATATACTTTGTAAATTATTTCTTCTTATTTTTTTTAGAATTTTTCTTATTCTTCTTCTTCTTTTTTGTTCTGCTTGTGTTTGATGTGTTAGAATCATTCTGGGGAGTTTTAGTTAACTCTTGCGAAGAACTATTCTCTTCGCCTACCTGCTTTAGATTGCTTTCATTATTTTCTTCCCTTGAAGATGTCACACCTTCTGGGTTAACGTAAAACTCAGATTGACTTTCATTATCTATTAATGGCGCTCTTTCGGAGCTAAGTTCGCTTTCTGGTCCAGTAATGTTTTGTTCATATAGCCTTTCTCTTAAATCCATGACTTCTTCAGGATCGTTAGTAATAGCAGATGAACGGTGCTCTTCCCCAGATTTAGTCTCGCCTGTAACTTCTTCGAGATCTTCTTTCTCATTATTAGAAACTGTCTTGACTGGGTTTTGAGATTTCGAAGAAGACCCCACTTTAAGTATATCTTTTGAAGATCTTCCAAAAAAATCCAATTCATCCTCTGGGTACCTTGGCGGGAGCTCTTCTCCCATTTCGAGTAGTTTATCACCTTCGGCAACACTCGAATTACCATATTCTGGAAGAGCGGCCAACCCTTGCTCGCCTTTGATTTTCTTATAGTCACTGTTCGAAACAAAGCCATATTTTCTAACATTAGCTTCAATCCAAACAAAACCCAATTGACCTAAATTAACCTGAAATTTAGCATTCGACAGAAAGCAACCCACAGCAGGATATAAATCTATAAAGCATCCCCTCATGACATCCATAACTTTCTTTCCATTACGAGTAATAAATATAGTTCCTGTACTAACGACATAACCAAATCCAACAATATCTGATTGCAGTAAAGGAGGTAAAACTAAAGCATTATATTGACTATTTTCTCCTTGGTGCTGTTGCAATGGCGTTGGAAAGGGCTTATTAATCTTCAAATTACCGGTTGATTCATAAGCAATGGAAAAATTATTGTAACCTGGTAAGCGAAAATCACTAGGGTAAGGTTTAGTCACTAATCCAATAGCAAAGTGACCATTCGGATTTTCGTTGCCACTTTGAAATTCAAAAACCTTAACCTCAAAATAAATGGTATCAGAGTACGCTCTATTTTTAACTGGTAAACTATAATTCAATATAGAAGTTGCAGTGGAATATGGAGTGTCGTTATTATGAAAATGTATCTCTGTTCTATCAGCAACAATATAGCGCCCACGTAATATATCTGCATCTTGCTCAAACTCAAATGCATTAATACCACGCTCCTTAAGTAACATATCATCTTCATTTGAGTATGATTTACCTCTAGTATTATGAAAGTGTGGTGGATTAGTCTTGGTAAATTCCTCACCTCGCAAATAAGAGAACTGCTCTTCGGGAGACAAGTGTGTGAAATCGTATTCTGTTGCTAAATGATTCAATGCTTCTTCATCATTCAAAAATTCACGGGGAACTTCTGATCCTAATATATCTGATCCAATATAGCTGTATTCATTACCTTCAGAGCCATTAAAGAACACTCTAAATGCGCTAATGAATATTAAAAGACAAAAGCAAACGGAAACAAATATGAATACAAACAAAATAATAGAAGGATCCATTTTGTATTAATATAAGTCCTTATAGCAATACTCAATTCAAAGATAATAAAAGAGTGTACCAGTTATAATATAATGGTGCATTAAAACCTCGAAATGTAACTTTATCACAAATTTTATTCTCGGTCACAAAAAGATCACCTCGTCTAGCTCTTCGACTAGTAAGTAAATTTAATATCTTGTGCATCTATAAGTATAAATAAAATATTTACAATGGCTATGTAACTACCTTCTTTCGTTTGATTTACTGTTCTTCATTAATGATCTAGAACCATCTTTAACCATAGGGCAATAATGTTTGTCCAATAAAACATTCTCCCAAAGAGTTGCAGCACCACTGCTACTTCTTTCTAGTTCAACTTCTCTATCAGATCTCTCTATACCTAAAACATATGTACCCTCTCCGCTGATTCTTTCTTCAGTGTTCCATAAACCCTTTAAACTATCACCATATCTACTCATCAATTTACCAATAAACTTTAACGATGCTAAAGAAGTCTTTTCTGGTGTTTGCAAAATTGATATGTATAACCTCTTTGCAAAAGTGGTGGCTCTAGGTAAGGTACCATTTCTTGAGCGGAAGAAAACAAAATCTAAGCAACGCAATAATAACTCAGACTTCGTAGAAACGTTAACTGAAGGTTTTTCTGAAATGGTAGATGCCAGCAAGGGATCAGCTAATCTCAATGATTTATGAGAGAATTCCAAGTCACAATCAAGTGCCATGTCACATAATATATTGTGCAAACATGATACGAATTTCGATAAATCAATTGTCATTGGTAGCTTACCAGTGGTTGAGTGGTTAGTGACTAAGGTAAATGATGTGGCAATACATAACAATACAGTTCTAATCTGTTTTCCATCGTACATTCCTCCGGATTCGCCAGATATTTCAGTATCATTTGAAAGGGTGTGCTCATCCATTATATCAATCATTATCTCTCTTAATACTTCCAAAAAGTCTCCCAATAAATCAAAATTTGCCATCTGGCCAAAGCGGGCTAAACCTTCTAATACTGATGCCATAAGATCACTTGCACTATTGTTAGGAGTTGATGAAGTGTGCGAGCCAGCTTTTAATATTTCTAAATACAAAGCCAATAACATTTTCAACACTTGTGCTTGATACTTTTCTCTTTCCTCGATGGTTATAGTTTGCTCAGCTTTACGCATTTCTTCCTCGATTTCTTTTCTTTCTTTTCTAGCCTTTCTCTCTTTCTTAGATAAATGGACCCTATCCTTTTTCTTTAATTTTTGCTTGGGGGAATCATCTTTATTATTATTAGGATCATAATCTTCTAAAAGAGACAATGATAAGAAAATATTTATAACTGATTCATCGACTCTAAACTTTTTATCTCTAATTGAATGACACAAAATTCTTATAACATCGAAGGTAATGTCACCATTTTCTTCATCGTCCTTCAACAAGGTTTCCAAAACTCTCAAACACTTGGTGAAGATTTCCAAATCTTCAGTATTATTAGGTTTTTTATTAAGACGGCGTACAACAATTGCGATTATCTCGCTTCTGTGATTGAAATGACGCAACGAAGATAAGCATAGCTCACAAGCAGCTTTAGCAGCTAGTTGCCCTTTTTTTATCTGTTCCGGGGTAATCTTTTTATTATTTTGAGAGTTCAGAAGAGACACTTTCGCTAATTTGGCCAAGTTATCAACGTACAAATTGTAATTACTTATCAAAGACTGTTCAAATTGACGCAAACGGGCAACTTCTTTACTCACTTTCTCCCTTTTCTCTGTGTCTGTTAAGGGTCTAATTTTATAAGTCGGAGCCAATGATTTAAATACTGGAATCAAAGCCATCATGGATAATTGGCAGGTGACCATATTACGTGATTCTGACATTTTTCTTAATCTTGCAAGACACAGTATATTCTCTTCCGGGTCTTCAATTAGCTTCGATGCCAAATCTGCAACTTCTTCCTTAATCTTATTTAATCGTTCTTGAGGAGACAAATCAGCATCTTCTTCGTCTTCGTCTTCTTCGTCTTCGTCTTCTTCGTCTTCTTCATCATTTTTCTCTTCCTTACTTTCCTCCAATTGTGTTTTCGTTGGTTCTTCTAGCTCGATCTCTTCCTCAGCAACTTCTCTCACAACTCTTTCAATCCTACCGTCTGCCATCTTTATCGGTAATCCCTCTACCATCTTATTATCGCTTTTTCTATTTCTTGGTCTCAATTCATAATCTTGTTCTTCATTATCCCAGTCTCTGATTTCATCATTTTCTTGTGAATCTTGGTTAGATGAAAATAATCCAGTCGAAAGCTGAGCATCTTGGTCTTGCTTAGCCTTCTTCCTTTTAGATTCAACTTCCTTATTTTGTTTTCTTTTACCCATCTTTCAATATCGCTACTAATCTATACGCTTTGGCGCTTCGTTCACTTTATATCGTTACGTACATAAAAAAATTAGTACCTCATCGCGACATTTTGCGATTATCTTTAGAACCACATTTCACCTCAAATCAAATGTCGTGTTATCGGTACGGTCGTATAGATATTATTACCGGATTGAAATTTTTCGGGCGCCCAGTTTTATTTTTTTTTCTGGTCCGTGTTTTTTTTTTTAAGGAAGAGATTCTTTTCGAGGTGTTTCACTTTTTGAAGTTGGAGTTGGTAGTAAGCGTATGTTAAAAACATGAGTACGAATTCTACGTCTGATATTGTTGATAACTTGTCTGGATCCTATGGGGACACAAGTTTTTTTATCAAAACTGTAACCGACCTTTACATGAACATGTCCTGGTTACAGTTGATTATCACCACAATCGTATTGGGGTTGTCTTATGATCAGATTATGTACCAAATCAGAAAGGGCAGTATTGCAGGCCCACGTTTGAAGATATGGCCAATCATTGGACCATTTTTGGAGTCTTTGGATCCCAAATTCGAGGAATATAAGGCCAAATGGGATTCTGGCCCTTTATCGTGTGTTTCAATTTTTCACAAATTTGTTGTTATTGCATCTTCAAGAGATTTGGCCAGAAAGATCTTAGGTTCTCCTAAATATGTTAAGCCATGTGTCGTTGATGTCGCGATTAAGATTTTAAGACCTACCAATTGGGTCTTCTTAGACGGTAAAGCCCATACTGATTACCGTAAATCCTTGAATGGTTTGTTCAGTCAAAAGGCTTTAGAATTATATATTCCAGTTCAAGAAAAGTATATGGATTTGTATCTTGAAAAATTCGTTAACTTGGATGGTCCAACTGAATTCTTCCCTGAGTTCAGAGAATTATTATGTGCTCTTTCTTTAAGAACCTTCTGTGGAGACTACATTACTGAAGAACAAATCGCCTTAATTACTGACAACTATTTCCGTATCACTGCAGCTTTAGAGTTAGTCAACTTTCCTATCATTATTCCTTACACTAAGACATGGTATGGTAAAAAAATTGCGGATGAAACTATGAAAATTTTCGAATCTTGTGCCGGTATGTCTAAGAAGCATATTAACGAAGATAGCGGTAAGCCAGGATGTGTCATGGATGAATGGATTTACTTAATGAAAGATGCAAGAGAAAAGCACTCTGATGATCCAGAATCTAAGTTATTAGTTCGTGAATTTTCGAACAAAGAAATCTCCGAGGTTATTTTCACTTTCCTCTTTGCTTCACAAGATGCGTCTTCCTCGTTAGCTTGTTGGTTGTTCCAAGTTGTAGCTGATCGTCCTGATATTGTTGCAAAAATAAGAGAAGAACAATTAAGAGTTCGTGATCAAGATCCTACCAAGCCATTGAATTTGGATTTAATTAATGAAATGACATACACTAATAATGTTGTTAAGGAATCTTTACGTTACCGTCCTCCAGTCTTGATGGTTCCTTATGTTGTTAAACAAAGTTTTCCTGTTACCGATACGTATACTGCTCCAAAGGGTTCTATGATTATTCCAACATTATACCCAGCTTTACATGATCCAGAAGTATATGAAGATCCAGATAGTTTTATCCCAGAGAGATGGGAGAATGCCACTGGTGATATGTACAAGCGTAACTGGTTAGTTTTCGGTACTGGTCCTCATATTTGTTTAGGTAAAACATATGTCTTGATGTTGTTTACCAGTATGTTAGGTAAATTTGTTATGAACTCTGACATTATTCATTATCCAACTCCTTTATCAGAAGAAATTAAGGTCTTTGCCACAATTTTCCCTAAAGATGATTTAATCTTAGAGTGGAAAAGAAGAAATCCACTTCAAGTCTAAACATAATAGATAATTAGACTGTATTATTTTTATTTAATTTTGTTCTGCGTTTTTTACTGTAGTTTTGATTTATTTTATTTTCAAAACTATCCTATTGATATATATAATAGTTTTCATTTCAATTGATTTAATATATGCTCCTTTTAAAAAAATTACATCTGATCTTGAATATCTTCTTTTATTTCAACTACGTCAATATTTAGAAACCATTATATAACTATAAAAATGGAGACACTTATGAATAATAAATATCCTAAGCATCGTAAGTAGAGGCAGAAACATTACCACCCTTACCGGTCCAGTTAACATGGATCCATTGGTCTTTCTTTAAGAAATCATTTTCTTCACCTGGTAACACTTGGAAAGTGTGGGCACCGAAGTAATCTCTTTGAGCTTGTAATAAGTTAGCTGGTAACTTAGCCGATCTGTAACCATCGTAGAAAGATAAAGCAGTGCTAAAAGCAGGAACTGGAACACCAAATTCAACAGCCTTACCAATAGTAGATCTCCAACCCTTTTGTGCCTTCTTGATAGCATCGTTGAAGAATGGGTGGAATAATAAGTTTTCTAACTCTGGGTTTTCACGGTAAGCAGCAGTGATTTCACCTAAGAAGACAGATCTGATGATACAACCACCTCTCCACATTAAAGCAATAGCAGGGTTGTTTAATTTCCAGCCGTATTCCTTAGCAGCTTCTCTAATCAACATGAAACCTTGAGCGTAAGAAATAATCTTTGAGGCATATAAAGCTTGTTCTAAGTCATCAACGAACTTTTGCTTATCTTGAATTGGAGATTCGTCACCTTCAACTGATGGGCCAGCTAATGATTTCGAAGCTCTAACTCTTTCATCCTTTAAAGCGGACAAACAACGAGAAAAAACGGCTTCACCAATTAAAGTAACTGGCATACCCAAATCTAAAGCATTGATAGCAGTCCACTTACCAGTACCCTTCTGACCAGCAGTATCCAAAATCTTTTCTAATAATGGCTTATTGTCAGTTGGGTCATTGAAGTATAAGATATCTCTGGTAATTTCAATTAAGAAAGAGTCTAAAACACCCTTGTTCCACTTAGCGAAGACATCACCAATTTCCTTGTTAGAGAATCTACCAACTCTCTTTAATAAATCATAAGCTTCACAAATCAATTGCATATCACCATATTCGATACCATTGTGGACCATCTTAACGTAATGACCAGCACCGGCATCACCAACCCAGTCACAACATGGTTCACCGTCAGATTTGGCAGCAATACTTTGGAAAATATCCTTGATGTGTGGCCAAGCATCCTTGTGACCACCTGGCATCAAAGATGGACCGTATCTAGCACCTTCTTCACCACCAGAAACACCAGAACCAACGAATAAGATACCCTTACCGTTTAATTCTTCGTAACGACGGTTAGAATCTGGGAAATGGGAGTTACCACCATCAATGATGATATCACCCTTTTCTAAGTGAGGTAATAATTGTTCAATAAAAGCATCAACTGGTTTACCAGCCTTGACTAATAAGATGATTCTTCTTGGTCTCTTTAAGTTAGCACATAATTCTTCAATGGAGTGAGCACCAATGATTGATTTACCCTTAGCCTCGTTGTCTAAGAATTCGTCGACCTTAGCAACAGTTCTGTTGTAAGCTACGACAGTGTAACCATTGTCAGCTGCGTTTAAGATCAAGTTTTGACCCATAACGGCTAAACCAATTAAACCAATATCACCACTATATTAATGGTTAGTATATCTTAATCGATTGAAATTGAAGTCAATCCGAACTCGGTAGTTGTTCAAATATAGGTCATTTCTCATCAATTCAAACAAATGTAGATGAAAATTATCAGAACACCATCCACTTACTTTATTGTGCTTCTCTGATATCAAATCTGCTACTTTATCCGCCTTGAAAGTTACAAAGGCTAAAAAACTAAACTGGGGAAAATTCGCCACATGCTTGATCCCTACCTTTCCGGCTTCACTTCAAATTAATCAACTGAAGAATACATACGTTGGAGCAGACATTTTATATTATAACCTTTGAAATTTTTATTACAATTGAAAACAATTAGAAATATAATAAATTACAGTTACTTTGGAAGTATTAAATATAAATTTTTCGACGTGTTTGCTTTGAGTCGTCTCGGATATGTGTGTACCGCAATTTTACTAATCTATACATTACATTATTATGACTCAATTAGTAAGGTCGTTCGTATAACCGGATGTTATATTTACCATTTAAACTAACGTGCTCGATTAAGTCGAGAAATTAGTTAGTAGACCGAGCTAATCATTGAAACAGATTATCATTATTACCTCGTATGTGGTATCCAAATAGAAACATAAATCAAAGTACATTAATTGATTTCGATAAATTCTAAGTTTTGGATATTACCGAAATACCCCACCAGTAACGACTAATCTACGTAAAAATGTAAATACGGAATTCTAGCACTAGTTGGATGAATAATTGGGCATACATTCTGGACCCAATAAAATTTTCTGGGTGTTGCGTTAATTATTGTTTACAATAGTGCTCAATACCAATATCCTAAAATCAAATAAACCCAAATGCTGCACAGTGATATTTGAGAGAATACCTTTCCCTATGGTTACCGAAGTATTCCTCGTGGGCGATATTTTCGATTTTAGCTACTTATCGTACATAAGACTTTTAAAAATGGCCATAAATCAACCCTTTAGCTGCTAAATAAGTCATGATCACGTGCGATTGTCTGATTTGGTATAATATATAGCAGGGTTCCAGCAGATTTTTCAACAAGAATTCATGTTCTATAGATCCAAGTTCCTATATATTTCGATCTTACTTTTAGATAACAATGCCTATTCCAGCTCCTCACGGTGGTAAATTACAAGACTTGGTCATTCGTGACAGTTCTATCAGATCCGATTTGTTAAAAGAAATCGCTGATAAGAAATACAACTCTTTGACTTTAACTCCAAGACAGTTGTGTGACTTGGAACTTATCTTAAATGGTGGTTTTTCTCCATTGACAGGATTTTTGAATGAAGAAGATTATAACAGTGTTGTTCATGACATGAGATTGTCTAGTGTTAAAGATGAAAAGACCGGTAAGGGTTTGTTATGGCCAATGCCAATCACTTTAGATGTTGCTCAAGAATTTGCTGGTGAACTCTCTAAAGGTGAAAAAATTGTCTTGAAGGATTTAAGAGATGAAAAGCCTTTGGCTTTGTTGACCGTGGAAACGATCTACAAGCCAAATAAGCAAACCGAAGCTGAAAAGGTCTTCAGAGGAGATCCTGAACATCCTGCTAATAAGTACTTATTTGAAACCGCTCAAGACTTCTATGTGGGTGGCTCTATCCAGGGTTTAGACTACCCAACCCATTATGATTACATTCCATTCCGTAAAACTCCAACTGAATTAAGAGAAGAATTCTCAAAATTAGGATGGGACCAACAAAAAGTTGTTGCTTTCCAAACTAGAAATCCAATGCACAGAGCCCATAGAGAATTAACTGTTCGTGCAGCCAATGATCTTGGAAGTGATGGCCATATTTTAATTCATCCAGTTGTGGGCTTAACAAAGCCTGGTGACATTGACCATCATACAAGAGTCAAAGTTTACCAACAAATCTTGAAAAAATATCCAGATGGTTTAGCCACCTTATCTTTATTGCCATTAGCTATGAGAATGGGTGGTGATCGTGAAGCTATGTGGCATAGTTTAATTCGTATGAACTACGGTGTCGATCACTTTATTGTTGGTAGAGACCACGCTGGTCCTGGTAAGAACTCTAAAGGTGTAGACTTCTATGGTCCATATGATGCTCAAGAATTATTGGCAAAATACAAAGATGAATTAGAACCAAAAATCAAGGTTGTTCCTTTCAGAATGGTTACTTATTTACCTGATGAAGACAGATATGCTCCAATTGATACTATTGACACTTCTAAAGTTAAAACTGCTAATATTTCTGGAACTGAATTAAGGCAACGTTTAAGAGATGGTACCGAGATTCCAGGCTGGTTCTCTTATCCTGAGGTTGTAAAAATCTTAAGAGAAAGTAACCCTCCAAGATTTAAGCAAGGTTTCGCTATTGTTATTGATTCATCTGATTCAAAACAAGGTGAATACTTATCTTTCGCGTTACAATCTACCTTGAATCAATTTTCAGGTGAGCGTCGTATTATCAAATTATCCAGCGAACAAGCTACTCCATTCATCGTGGATGAATTAGTTAAATCTGGTTCCGGTGTTATAGTACCAACAAAATCAAATCAATCTGAAATTATCAAGGCTGTTGGAAGTGGTAATTCTGTTGTCGTCAATATCAATGGCGAGCAAAGTGCTGAAAACGGTATATTTTCTTTAAATAATAGCAATGACTTTGATTTAACCACTGTCATTAGCGAGATAGTTGAGTATTTGGTCTCTCAAGGTTTTTACCAACAATCCTAGATTAGATTCGTATATTTATTTATAGAAGCTTCTTGTGTATAAATTAAAAACCAGACTGATTCGTTATTCTTATTAAAAAGTGTACAGTATTTCTTGCCTATTCCTTTTCCTAAAATACGGTAACAGAAAAACGAATAGTTGAATTTAATAATTTTTATTACTTCAAATGATATTAATTGTTGGTGTAGTTCTTGGTTGCAAAATATGCAAAAATGTGCGAAACTATCTTTTTGAATTAAATCTAAAGTATCATTAGTTTAGCACATTTAATCTAATTAAATGAATTTGAAGATATTCTACTGGGGATTCCTTTTTCAAAAAAGGATACCGAATTAAGCCAGACGTATAATTTTCACAATTCTAAACTATGTTTAATTCTTTTAAAGCTTAAACAGTAGTTTGCCCTGGGAAGTTCGAATAAACAAAATACATTACTTTAAATTGAAATCCATAAACCAGAACTTCCTATTTAACATAAATTAAAGGGTTTTCTCTGAATATGGAAAGATTTAATGTGAAATTAATTTTAAATCCCGATAGTACTCGTTTTAGCTATGACTAAGTTCCTGTTGTAGCCAACGCGACACTCAATCAAATAATGTCACCGATTGTGTGTAATATTAACAACGTATTGAGCAGTTCAAGAACGAAATGGGACACATTAGAATTGTAACAAACCATCAATTAACAAACTTAGAAATATTTAGTAGAACTTCAATATCACGTTTTGATAACCAATTCAAAGGAAATGAAGGAAACCGAAACTCTTCCGATATAGACGCCCCTATACAGCCCAGGCAAGACGCATGAAGATAAAATTGTTTATCAGTAAAACGAGGTCTTTGGACCTCAGAATATAGATGTTCGTTTATTAATTAAGTAAATATATATTATAATTGAGGTAATTTAAGAACAAATTAAAAGACCTACCAACTAAGGAATTGGACGATTTACTTCAAAAGGTTATGAGCCGCTTTGTGAACTTCACTGTCTGATCTGAGTAAGCTTCAAGGTGTTGCTAACTTCAAGAAATGGCATAACATTTTCATGAGCAAGATAAACACTATGCATTGCTACTTAGATTTATATCTCAGCGATAATTTTCAGTCCATTCCGAGTGTTCAGGGCTTGTCCGATATATCTCAAAACATGCTTCGGTCCAGATATGATGAGATCTTGGACATGCTTTATGATAAGTATCTTTTGAATGAGATTATTCAGACCTATATCTGGGAACGGGGTATGCTGGGTCTTGAATTATGGCGCGAGCTTTTAGAAGACTTTGGTACTGTTTCGTTCAAACAGTTTTTGGATATGTATTCCCTGTTGTTCGCCAAACTTCAGGATCCGGCAGTTTCGCTCGCCGATAAACTCCATCTCCTTGAACACGCTGATAATGATATCCTTCCATTGCCATTCATTCAAAGACTTGCCTTATTCAACTAATTTACTAATAATAGTAAAGTCAAAGCCACGCTTCTTCGTCTTCATGTTGAAAGTAAAGAGTGTGCCCCTATCACATGGGCCTCTGTGAAGGACGCTATTTCTGGCTCGTACTGTTCTGACGAAGCGTCCTAAGAGACTAAATCCAAGCTCGAGAGCCCTCGATATGGTCGTCTTGGTCACAAACTGCCCGAGTGTCGCACCTCCACTGAAGAATGCAGCCAACTACTGGCCTCTCTCTCTGATTCTGGATATATGGCTTCTACTGATAGTCCCTTTAGTGCCTTTTGTATTACTTTGACTTCTTCCCATAGTAATATGTTTTTTCGCGATTCGGGTGCGTCTGTTCACATTACGCATCAAAGGGATCTACTCAATGATTTATCCCTATTCATTCTGGCCATATCCTTGATCCTGTAACTTCGTTTCTGGTTCTTTGTACTGGAACCTTATAGTGGAATATTGAGATTACCCAATTCAACTCTTTACTTCTTGTAATAATTAATATGTGAATTTAATTAATATTAATTACTGAAAATAATAAAGGATAGCAAAATAAACTCGTTTATCAACTTTCCGATCATCCATTTGTATTAATGAGGGAATTTGAAACCAATTTGCATTTTCTCGAATTGATTAATACTCGCGAGAATAATAAATTGATAAATATTTCAACATCACCTCTTAATCCTAATATTCGTCATTCCAACTAGTCTACGTAGATTTGAGAACTTCACCTTGTTCAAACTTTTGGTTAGCATATCGGCAACTTGGTAATTAGTATCAATATGACATAACTTAATTTAATTTTGAATAATATGCTCCCTAATAAAATGATTGCGAATATCAATGTGTTTTGTAGGGTGATGGAACACTAGATGTTCTGCAAGGAGAATACATGAATCATTATCATCATAGATAGGAATTGGGAGACTCAAAGGTATATTCAATTATGAATTGCTGATCTATCCATAGCTTCTTTGATGGTTTCTGTTAATGCAAGATACTCAGCTTCCGTATTCAGAAGTGCTACAGTAGGTTGTTTCATGCCCTTCCATGAGATTGGAGCCCTCCATATTGTACAATATACCCAGTGATCGATTTTCTATCACTAGGGTCACTTTCCCAGTCACTGTCACAACATATCAGCAATCTGTTGTTTCTGTTATAGTTACGTCACATACCTTGAGTACCATTTAAATATCTAAGCACATGCTTAGCACATTTCATATGTTTCTCCGTTGGCTTTGACAAGTATCTACTAAACATTCCTACAACGTAGCTAATGTCATTTCTCACAGTCTTTGCCCCAAATAGCAACTTACCAACCAATGAACGGTAGCTACTGACATCACATTCTTGCGAATTACCACTTTTGTGTAGATCTTGTCCCACTATTGATGGAGTTGCAACGTTAGCATCACTCATATTAAATCCTTCAAGAAATTTGCCAATATAGTTGTTTAGACAAATGCTAATTCCGTCAGCTCTTTGCTCAATATTAAGAAACATCTTCGCAATTCCTAAGTCCTTCATTTTGAATTGTAAAGATAGAAGCTTCCTTACTCTCTCAGTCCCAATAATATTCTTTCCTGAAATAAGAACATCATCCCACATACATTTCTAGGATGATATCATCTTTTACATATAGCCCTTGTTAAAATATTTAACGCTAATTATTCTAATGAGCATCAATTTGAGAAAATGCGAATCGGTTGCAAAATAAAAGAAGTATTTAATTGAGTAAAAGGAATGGAATACAACATGTGAATATTCCCTCTTTAAAGCAAATGGACAACCGGAAGGTTGTTAAACGAGTCCATTAAACTATCCTTTACTATATTCAGTAATTAATATTGATTAAAGTTCAAGAAGTACTGAGTTGCCAAGTAATCTTCACCCGGAACCTGACTGAACCCTTGTAGTACAAGCCTAGCCTTATACCTACCATCGTCTTCTTTGGTAAATACTCATCTGTTTCCAATTGCCTTTCTATCCTTGGGCAAAGGTACTAAGTCCCATGTGTGATTTGAATAATGAGCACTCGTTATCTATTGCAGCTTTCTATTTTTCACATTGATCAATCTTCATGGCTTGTTTGTATGTGATTGGTACACCATCTTTCTTTGTGCTTACAACATATGCATGCGACATAAAATTAGCAGAGCCTCTGACAACAAGTGACGAGTCTGATATAAGGTTCCTCACACAGAGCCTTTTCTGTTTCTTGAAAGGTTCAGTTTCATCGTCAGAGTCTTCTTCATACGATACTTTGGATCTTCTACGCAACTTCTCTGTAGTAGTTTTTCTTTTCCTCCCAGGTCCTCACAGGCTTATCCATATAGTCCTCATCATCTGAACAGTCAACATTATCATGATGATGCTCGTAGCAAAAGGTTCTGTCATCTTCCCCTGAAACTGAAGCTTCGGAATCAGAAATATATTCAATGAGAGGACGATTCTTTGGCTTGGCAGTCACAGCAGGAGGTGATATAGGTTCAACAACAGACTACAGAAGGAGACGAATAGCGGAGACGAGACAGACCAGGTGGATTCGTAAGATGGGATTCAGAGGAAGCAAGCATGTTCTGACAAGTGAGTGGTCTTCGTAGGCAGCACAGAAGACAAAACAGGATCACACATCTCAATATCCAGAGAATGTACCATCACAGTCTCACCAGGTGGCAGAAGATCCTGAGTTGCTAACTTGATTCAAAGAAGAATCCAGCTCAGATACAGGAATTGAGTCAATCATGTTACTATCCAGTTCGGCTAGATCAATATTCATGCAGTGTCAGGTAATTCAATAGTAGCTAGAACACCAGGTGCTGAAAAGAATGAAGACACAGACAGAGGCTTCGATTCGGAAAGTTTCCGAGCAATGTTCTCGGCAGTCTGGAAGGGAAACGCAAATTCATCGAACTTTACATTATTACTATCAACCACCGTACCGGAGTCAAGGTCAAAAATACGGTATGCATGTTGTATAGGTGCATAACCCATCATAACACCTCGAATAGAGGTGACAATCTGGTGGAATGTTCTGCTGCAGGGATGTAAGCATGAGCCAAACAGCCAAATGGACATAAACCATCCAACAGAGGAAGACTTTTATGCCAGCGTTTATACCGAATATCATGCTTAATAGCGCGTGAGGGTGACCTATTGATGTGGAAAGCAGCACAACTAATAGCTTCAGCCCAGAACGAAAGTGGTGTGTTGGCTGCGAACATCATGACTCGCGCCTTTTCAGTAAGAGTCCTAATAACCCTTTCACTAACATCATTTTGATGGCTGTTATACCGAAATATACGGAAATGTAGTCTGGTGGGTGATTCCTCGATCAGCAAGATACTGATCAAAGCAAGAGGACATATATTCGCCTCCATTATCAGAACGAAGAGTTACCACTTTATGGCCACCATGAGTATGGAATGAAGGTTTAGCTTTCAAGATGAACTCAGAAATACAGGCAGGAACTGCAGCTTTGGTTGCAATAGGATACACCATCATGTAACGAGTATAATCATCAACAATAACCACAAAGTACCGATCATCAGTCAAACTCGGTTGAGGAAGAGGGCCACACATACCAGAATGTATAAGCACTAGTGGTGCCCGTACAGGACTTCTACCCGTAGTCGATTGTTTTGGAAGAGTGTGTCTAGCTTTACCGCGATACACCCTTCACACGTGGACTCAGAGGCACCAGATTTTGAAGCATTAACCTTTCTGTACGAGGCATATTGCTTTCCAACAGAGTTTTTGTTGAAATATTAGCGCCAGTTATTCTGGTGAGCATCAATTAATTTGAGAAAATGCAAATCGGTTGCAAAATCAAAGAAGTACTGTATTGAGTAAAAAGAACGGAATACAACATGTGAATATTCCTTTAAAGCAAATGGACAACCGGAAGATTGTTAAACAAGTCTAATAAACTATCCTTTACTGCTTTCAGTAATTAATACTGGTTAAAGTTCAATTAGTAATTACTACAAGAAGTATAATACTGGATTGGGTAATCCTAATATTCTAATATATAAGGAGACCGCATTGAAGGCTAATTAAGTTGTAGTTTCATTAGGTAGTAATTTTATATTGTTATAAGATATATACTGATTACACACTGTTTAAATTGAAAAGAATACACCTTTGGAAAAGTTACTACAAGAGAAATAGTTTAATTGTGCTCCTATATGTTTCTTTGAAAAATATCCAATTAGTTACTAGTTTGTTATTTTCATCAACTTGTTCTAATGTTCTTCCTATAGCAATATTCGACGTGTCAGTTTTCAATCTAAACTCCTTATTGAAATCTGGTAATACTAAAATTGGAGATGTAGTTAACTTTCAATATTTTGAAAGCTTCATCTTGTGTTTCTCCCCATTGAGAATGTTCAGCCACAAACTCATTAATTGGTGAACTTATTTTGGAAAATACTTTGACAAATTTCCTATAATAATTGCAGAGACCCATAAATCTCGTTGCTTCTTTAAAATTTTGGGGTTTTGCCAATCTATTATTGGTTTCATTTTTGCATCATTTGGTACAATTCCATTTGGTGTGATTGTGTGTCCTAAGAAATCTAGTTTATTCTTAAAGAATACACATTTCTTATTTTTCTCAATCAAATTATTATATCGCATGATCTGCATGCACATCCTTATCATGTTCTTCTTTGTTATGACTATAAATTAACATTAGGTGTATCTCCTAATATCTGATTCATAAATGATTGAAATGTACCAGGTCCTTTTACTTTACCAAAAGCATTACCTTCCATTCGGCGTCTTGCCCAATATTAATTCCTAAAAATTTGCTATCCCAAAGTTTTTCATTTGAAACATCAGAGTGATCATTTTCTTTACGTTTTCTATTTCCTTACTCTCCCTTCCTGATATAAGGATGTCATCGACATATAGAACAATAATTATATCTTGCCTGATATATAGGCTTAGCTCACTTTCAATTCTCTGAGAATTGTGTTCATAGAGAACAGTTGATATGGTAGCGTTCCAACATATGGGCACTTGTTTCGATCCGTATGTTTAATTTGCACACTTTTTCAGGTTCAGCTTCATTAATGAAGCCGGCAGGTTGCTTCATATAGAGGGTTTCTTCCACAGTTCTATTTAGGAATGCGGTATCCAAATCCATCTGGTGCACTATTCTCCTATCAACAGCACTATATGCTAGAAGAAGTTCACGGATTCGTATCTGATTAGCGGACTGAACGTGACCAAGTAATCTTTCTTCACCTGGAACCTGACTGAACACTTGTGCTACTAGTCTGGCTTTATATCTACCGTAATGTTTCTTGGTAAATACCCGTCTGTTACCTATTGCCTTTCTATCCTTGGGCAAAGGTACTAAGTCCCAAGTATTATTTTTTTTGAATATTGAGCACTCATCTCACTATTCATTGCGGTTTTCCAGTTTTCACATTCATCGCTCAGTATAGCTTGTTTTTATGTGACTGGAACACCATCGTTCTTTACATAATTGTTACTACAAACTCTTGAAAATGCCTTATGGTTTTACATATTCCATTGTGTTAACATGGAATGAACGGATTCGTAACCTTAATCCTGGCACTATAAAAGGAGGTCTTTCGGTCTCATATAGATGTTTATTTGGTGATCAAGTAAGTTGTATATTATAATTGAGATACTTAAAGAACTAATTAAAAGACGAACATAACAACTATGGAATTGGACGATTTACTTCAAAAATCAGAATAAATGTTTATATAGTTTGGCTGCGAAATACCAATACGACTACATATAAGAAATAAAGTAAATTATATAGATTATAAATGAGCTGAAGAACTATTTAAAACTACGTACAAATGAATTTATCATCTATGGAATTCGTTTGGTTCATGTGATGAGTGGTTAAGTGATTATGTTGAAATATTTTATTTGTTGGAATATTTAGCCATTAATTATTCTAGCGAGCATCAAATAATTAGAGAAAATGCAAATTGGATGGAAAAGACTTAAAGAGCTACTTACATACATAACGTATAAATGAATTCACCAACTATGGAATTGTATGATTTACTTCAAAACTTACTATGGGCCGTCGTCACATTCTTTATAATGCATATTTCCATTCTGAGTATTTGGCATCATCATTATCGTCTGCACCCAGTACGACGTATCTCTTCTGTCCCAATAGACGTGATTAGCACAGCTCCTGGCATCATCCCGTTTTTATATATGTTTGGCATACCAATCAGCCCAATTATTTAACTGACCCCAGTCATACCATCCCAATCTATTGTCCTTTGATTTACAACTATCAGATTTGATCATAGGGGCTTCAAACTCAGAGAACGGTTCCTGTAAATCACGTTTTATTCCATTACCTATTTCTTGTATCTACTGAGGCATGTATCCTGTGACCTCGTCGTGTTTGCGAAGTATCCATTACTTCCCGGGCTTCCAGAGTCCCAATAGATATGACTCGATATAACAACCTTCAAGTACTGCATAAACCAGAATTGAGCTGCTCCAATGGCTATGTAACCTTTGTAAACCTACTTCACTACACCAGATTTGGTATGCGTAGCAAAATTAAGTGTAACCCGTGTTAGTTATCATAGCATCATTAACTCCTACTATCCAATATTTATCCCCGACTTAAGTGGAGTTTAACTGATCTCGTAGCTCCGTCACATTATCACTACTTACCTACACAATGAATGTGCTAAGATTCTCAATTTTTCTGGACTCTTGTTTTATCGCCCAAGTTAGGATTACCTACATTAGATTGAAATATCTTTATAATATTAAGTTAGGTATCTCACGCTTTGTCATACCCTTATTTTTATTGAAATAACCAGCAGCATTTCGTGAGAAATCAGAACAAATTTATAATTTATATATTCTGGCTGCGAAATACTTATTTCAGTAAAACCATAATACCGTCACCAATGCCTTATACTAGAACAATCATTGCCTTACGATTGTTCTAGTCTTTAATGAGTTATCATTGGATAGTCTCCTACTAAACTCTTGAAAATGCCTTATGGTTTTATTTATTCCATTATCTACACATGGAATGAACGGTATCGTATCATTATAAAAGGAGGTCTTTGAACCTAAGAAAATAGATGTTTGTTTAGTAGTTAAGTAATTTATACTGTATATAAGACATATATACTGATTACACACTGTTTAAATTGAAAGGAATGTTGAAATGAATACACCTCTAGAAAGATTGCTTCAAGAATTTTCACTAAAGTATCACCTACAAATATTTCTATAGTATTTCTCTGAACGGTTATATTAGAGTGCGTATTTAAAGAAGAAGAAGGTTGTAGAAATATTCTACTATTGACTAATGGTGCATAAATATCCTTTTCACCCGAATTAGGCATTTTCTGGAACAATTTTTTAGACTTCATATTTTTGAGGGTCAACTTTGGATCGTTCCAATCTCTTAAACCAACATTATATTATTAAGTTAGGTATATTATTCTTTCTCGAAAGATGTTTTCTCGTATTCTTGTTTTTAGAATCAACTGTATGGGTAAAAGTTTGGTGTTTGGTGTTGAATCCTGTGTCGATACATATACTAATGCGACAATACAGAAATGGGATCGACTGGTCATATTTTCTAGCTACCCAAACACAGTTCATGTTGGTATATATATATATTTCCTCTTCTTAAGAGAATATTGGGCTATTGCGATTTGGGTTCAACTTCACTATATCCTCAACTTCTATCCCTGACATTTTGAATGGCTTTATAACAGAGATGATCCTTAATATTTCTCTATACTCTCGACTTAATCTATAAAAGTGTATTAGAAATTATTGAAATTTGGTATTTAAAGAGAGATGTAGTATGGAACTATGATGATCGCGAAAACAATCACAGTCAAATTGTCGCAATATGATGATGAATTCTGGTTTATATTACGATTGTTTCTTCTTCTCTACCATTACAAAGAATATGAAGGTTATTCTTTGAATAGAGAGATAAAATTATCAAAGAAATATTGAATAAAATTAAATTACGTCTTAGAATTTCTTATGTTAGATATCGGACATAATTACCAAAGTCGTGTACACACAAAACAGTCTTCCATCAGAAGGATGACCAACGATGATGATTGAATTATGTATAGCTTTTAAGCGATCATAGAATAGACTAATGAAGCTGGTACCATTCATAAGACAAAACTTTTCAAGAAGTATTCGGAAGTCACAAGTTCAATATAACATTTTTAGAAATTATGTAACAAGATCCGAGTTTGATTCTCCTTTTGATCATCTACCGAAACGTACTAAACCATTTGTTCGTTGGAAGACAACAGGAGTATTTTTTATAATTGGGGCATTTTTGGCATATAACGAGACACTCTTTGACTACTACGCTTCCTTTACGGACACTCAGAATGTAGACGAATTAATGCCGTTGCGATTAGAGTACGAATTGAAACATTTGCCAATATATGAAAGATTAGCACATCCGAAGAAGAACGAGAATTGGATCAAATTGGAATCCTGGGAAAATTTGGATAGAAATGTTTTAGATAACCAAAACGTTATTACTAAGACGAAGAAGCAAAAGGAATATAGCAAGCCTTCACTTCCTACTAAGACATTAGCCCAACCAGGAGGGATATGTATCAGACCTGTCATTTTTTTCAATCCTGATACGGGAGAGGGAGTAACTATTGTCCACGCTGGTTATAGATTATGTGGTTATCCATTCATTGTTCATGGTGGAATTCTTGCGACTCTTTTGAATGAAACTTTTAAAAGGAATGCATCATTGAGCAATTTCACTACCTCTAATTTGAAGGATGATTTTAAGGTTGAAAATTTATCAATATCCTACAAGTATCCATCTTTTGCTAATCAGTTTTTAATAATAAAAACTAAAAGAAGAGAAAGTAGCGGAAGAGATGACAGTAAAACCATTACTTTGGAAAGTGTAATTGAATCCCAGAAAGGTCAAGTTTGTGTAAAGGGCGAAGCAGTATTGCATGACACAGGTCGGGCAACAAATATCATGAAACAAGAACAGGCGAAAAGTAAAAAATGGTTTCTGTTATAGGTTATTTACAGGATCTGATTATAAATGTAATGCACGTAATAATGATTTAGGTTGTAGGTTCGATTCCTTTTTTTTTATCGCACGAGCACTGCGATCTTCGAGCTACTTCATCAGAATAAATTTTCATTTATTTTCAAAAAGTAGTCAACCATAGCGTAAATATAATGAAAAATGAATCTAATGTTAATACTGCTTCTTTAGTAAATAAGTTCGAAGTTGTGGATATCAATGACTACAAAGCTGAGTCGAAAGAACCTATTGTTCCCCATGAGAGGCAAATCGTTGATGATGTTATTGCAATTTGGAAGCAAGATCCTTCTACAGAAACCTTGGGAATAAGTAAATTGCATGCTTTGGTTAAGGAACGTCATCAGAATTGGTCCGTATCTGAAAAGAGAGTGAAAACGTTGTTGAAAAGTTTTGGTTTATTGACCAATAATGCCAACCAACAATTTACGTACGTTCACGAAATTAAGTCGCTGAACACGCCTCATATTGACCTACCAACTAAAGTGCACATAGTAATGACAGCTAAGAGAGGTAAAGGGTTGTATGCAAAAAATAAAATTTCTAAAGGTGATTTAATATGGGAAGAAAGTCAGCTCTTTTATATTCCTCCGTTGGCAAATGTCAACCTTATAAAAGCTGGAAAAGCTTGTTCTTACTGTGGAAAATTGCTTACACAATCTAGTAGTAATGCTGGTATATCTGTTTTGAAAGGATTAGATTGTAATGTTTGTTCTGAGATTTGGTGTTCTCAAACTTGCAAGAAGATTGATTTTCTCTTACATGGAATGTTGAAGCATAATCTATATAATCCAAACTCAAATGGAAGTTCGAAAAAATTGATAAATGCAAATGGATTTTTAGAGTTGCAAGATTATTGTTTAAAAGAACAATGGAATGCATTGTATGCGATCACAATTATATTTGCTAACATCATTACAGATAAGTCAGGCATAAAAGGAAAGCAATTTAAAGCGATGGCAAGGGTATCTCAAGATGTCAGGTATAAGGCTTTAAATTCTTCAGCTGGTGCGTTTGATAATTTGCAAGGTGGAGCTTTGTTTGTTGAGGAACAACAAGAAAGATTGTGGAAAGAAGGTTATGCAATGTTTAAAAATGTGTTTCCTAAATCAGAAGAAAGTGGAGACATTAACTATGAGGAATTTATGTACATGATGGGTACCTATAATATCAACAATTTGGATTCTTGTATCTATCTCATCCAGTCCCATTTGAACCATAATTGTGATCCAAACACTAGTGTTGAAACTTCTACTAGGGTAAGAACTGATGGGTTGAAAGTATTTGCTGCCAAAGATATAAAAGCTGGCGAAGAATTAACTACGACCTACGTAAATCCAGCGTATACAGTTCAACAGAGGCAACGGGAATTGCGAGTCAATTGGGGATTCAAGTGTGCATGTCAGAAATGTAAAGAAGATTTGAAATGTCAGCAACGAAGAAAATCGAGTTCTAAACTGGCTGCTAAAGACAGCAAAGGAATAAGAGAAATGTTAATCGACACTAAAAAGGAAATTGGTGACCAAGAGATTGAATTAGAAATTCCTAGTAACAACGGCGAGAGAAGAAAATCCGTTAGATTTGATGAAAAGGTTATTGCTGTAAGCGAATAGACCAGTATTTAATAGAGTTTTGCAAAATTAATTTTTTTAGCCTGTTGTCGTTCATATAGCTGTTTATATTCGTATGGAATGACACGATTTAAGTGAGCGTTCGCTGAAAAATATAGAGTAAAGTGTAGACACACTTAAGAATATAATGTCTAAAGAAACACTTATTAAGAGCGCCAAAAAACAACTCCGTACAGCATTAAAAAAGAAGCTAGGTGAATTAACTGCAGATTCCATTAACCTGCAGTCAATTGGTATTTCAAATTCATTATTTCAAGTTCCACAATTTAAAGATGCTAAAAAGATAGCGATTTACATGAATATGCCCAACCTGGAAGCTCAGACTATGGATATTATAAAGTACTGCTTTGATATGAAAAAGTCTTTGTATTTGCCGAAATGTAACGTTGAGCCATTAGGCGAAAGAAAGCGTAATTACTTGTCCATGCTTGAAATTCCAAGCTATGAAAATGTCTTACAGTTGGAACCACAAGGTAAATATAATTTACTTGAGCCAACTTGCGGAAAGGACATAATGGCAACTGGCGATCTTGATGTAATTATAGTT
Organism: Debaryomyces subglobosus; assembly: GCA_003708965.2. Classification (NCBI taxonomy): domain Eukaryota; kingdom Fungi; phylum Ascomycota; class Pichiomycetes; order Serinales; family Debaryomycetaceae; genus Debaryomyces; species Debaryomyces subglobosus. The sequence goes on along the minus strand of PPOW02000009.1, from coordinate 256,438 downwards.
CCAGGTGTAGCATTTACAAAACTGAAAAAAAGACTTGGTCATGGAGCTGGTTTTTACGACGAATTTTTGACTGTATATCACAAGAAGTTTGACAAATGTCCATATTTAATAGGAATCGGGTTAGAAGAACAACTAGTCGACGAGATACCAAAAGAGGAGCATGACTGGAATATGAATTGTTTAGTAATAGGTAATATTGGAGTTATTCATTGAAACGTAGAGGTGAAATAAACTAAAGGATATTGAACCGGAATTTGGATAATGAATGAATAAATATATAAATAAATAAGTAAGTATAAAGGAGGTTCTAAGCTCTTGATATGCCTGTCTTTTGGCATGCATTGTAGTTAGTTATTAACTAGCATTCCTATGAGACACTTTTCTAACATTCTATCAGCATTAACCCAACTGTGGTACTTATTAAATAGTACAGTACCATCCCTTCCAGCACATTTCATAATTTCATTAACACCTCCTGGATGAAAATCTATGTAAGGAGTAATATTAAACACCTTTCCATTTATGCAAGTCCAACAGTCTTCTTTTGTTTTATGTATTTGTAACTCATCTTTAGTTACCCTAACGTACTGTGGAGGTGGCGTTTGTTGTGGTACACCCCTTAATATGTGAAATGGAGTGTTTGAATTAAGATGTGCCCAATCTAGCGGTGAATGTCCTGGCTTTAATGCTACTTTTTGCCTTTGACCAGCTGGAAGATTATTTGAAACCCTTTGAACCGAATTTGATGGTGGAAATAACGAATTAGATGATGGTTTCTTATTCGGTAGACGATTATTGTTCATCTTCTTTTATCATATCAAGAGTTCACCTTCAGCAAAATTACTAGTAGAGAGTTTTTATTTTGTGAAATTGAGAAATATTTGAAATTGAGAAATATTTGAAATTGAGAAATATTTGAAATTGAGAAATATCGCAAAAATGGCTATGTATTCTGTGATCTATAAAACAACTATTTAAATTATGTGAACAACTGGGCGACTATTTATCGCCCTTAATTTGGCCTCTATCAACTCTCTCATAATAAAGCATATAAACAGTTGCATTTTCCCATAGAACCGTTGATCTTGAAACTTCGGTAATTTGGGAATCACTAATTCTCCAAAAAGGATGCTTAATTAACGATGGAATTTTTCTCATCTTGACCTTCTTTTGCTCCTTCTCTTCAGGAATTGTCTTTTGAGATCCCCCACCAAATGAAGAGAAATAATCCACTTCTGGTCCATCAACCAATAACTCAGCAGGCGTGTTTAAACCTGAATGAATAATTTCTTGGATATTCGCATTTGATGGATCTGCCTGGAAAACTGATGGTCGACGTCCCATCATCGTTGAAAGCTTACGACGAAAACCTGAGCCAGAATCTTCAAATTCATCTTCATTGATGTTCTTCAAATTGGGGGTTTCATCCGAAGTTTTGCTTGTTGGATCAGCATTATCGGATGTAGAAGAAGTCACAGAACTACGTCTATTATTGCTAAAAGAAAAGGAAAACTTCTTTCTTCTAGTGGCAGTTTCACTTGAGCTGTCCTCCTTAACGCTATTTAACGAAGTATTACGTTCCTCGTCTTTGAATGTGGGATCAGGTGCTGATATTCCAGTAACATCACACGTAATATCGCCAGTGACATCATCCATTATTTCTGGAGATAACTTGAAGATCACACCATCTTTATCCTTAACATACAAAGGTTTTCTTTTATAGCATTCATAATGGCCTTGACTATGTGATCCCTGATGTTTAATAAGAGCTCTCAATTTATATTTGTAAATGTCATTGTCATTAAATTTGAAACTTCTAAAATGTTTTCTTAACTTATCTGTCTGATCTTCAGTAATAGGAGCATTATTCAAAGTTTCCGGAGTTCTCAATGTGGTAGAGCTTGATGCAGCATCAGATTGTTTGTACTTTGTAATGGTTGGGGTCGTATGCGAAGTCTCAGTTGAAGTTAACGATGAATTATCCGAGTCATCATCATCATCAAATTCGTTATCAGAGGTAGTATTTTCACCGTTATCAGTCGTAGAAGTTTCCTCATTTTCTTCGTCCTCGTTGCCATTTTCATCAATATCTTCTCTTTGGTACTCTTCATCTTCCATGTCATCGATATCGTTAGTCAAAACGTTTGAGCTAAAATTCGCATCTTCTGATATTGATTCTTCATTCGCTGCATTCTGAAATTGTTTTAATTCCTCATGATAATCTTTACCAATAGATAAAGTCAAATGATCCTTAAAGGAAACACGACAAGGATTTCTAGTTACATCAACCCCGTTAAAACTAGATCTAGATAAATGAATTCCAAAAATCTTTGGAGGTTTTAAAATTTGCTGTCTTCTAAATACTGTTGATGTGACCTTCGCAATATCGAGACCATATTTGTTATATGACTTAATAAATTCTTCTAATTCAGGCGAAAGATCATCATTTATGCACAATTTCTTATCGTTATTTAAATCAAATAATGTATTAAGAATTTTCTCTTCCTCTTCGCTATTATTCGATTTCCCGATTTCCTTTAGATGATTCTCATTCTCCGTAATCTTTATCAAACGGCATTTCAAACATTGATAGCCTTCAATAGATTCTGATTCATTCTCATCTATAATAGTCTCCAATTCAGTTGAAGTCTTCTGTGGAGCATTCAAAGTCAACATTAAAAAGGGGGAAAAATTTGGCTTCGAAACAAAAGAACAAGAGAGACATTTCATCTGAGATAAAATTAATCCACTAAATGGGAATTCTGGTAATTGAATTGAGTCTAAATCATTTAGTAAGCTTGAATTGTTTGAAAGCTCTCTTCTTAACTGCTTCAATTTCTTCAAGATTTTGACATTTTCATTCTCTAATGTCTCATTGATCAATTGAGTTAACTCCTGGGCATCATGTTGTGATTTGGAAATCTTTGCATTGAATATATTCTCTAAAGCATGAAGGAATGTCCAAACTGAAATAGTTCTGGATGACATCCTAGTTTCTTGTAAGCTCTTCATCATTTTGCTTAACGCATAATGTAACGGAATTTCAAACTTGGAATTATTTGCCTTGAATTTGGAACTTCCATTTGGCTCGTCATGAGAGTTAATTTGAAGTTCTGAACTAATCCCATTCGTTACCATAAACTTTTTGAGTTGCTGGAAAGCAGTAATAAATTCATTTAAATACTCGGTTAATTTCGGTAGTGCCAGGTACGCCTGTAACGACGAGTTGGCAAAACAATCATTTCTTAGATTGATCAACCCAGTAGTATACTTATCCGGTCTTTTACTAAACATTTTGTCTTTCTGGTATGGAAAAAATGGAATACTAATGGATGGCAATAAAATATAAAAACTTAAGCCAACTAAAATTCCACTGATGAACAAATTTCTTTGTTGCTCTGATGTCCTAGAAAATATGAACTTTCTCACAAAATCTGTATTTCTACTTCCCACTGGTACCGGTGCAACTGCTATATCTCTATTAATGATTAAACAACGCAACTGCTCTAATAAAGACATAAATTTTGAGGTGTTTTCGAGTATACCTTATTAATATCGGTTTTTATGTCGCTTTCCGAATTCCCCCGCAAATATCGCTAGACACAAAAAGCCACGCCTCCAAGATTTACGTCAATGGCAAATAGAAAGTTTAATACGGGTTGAAACAATGATTTAATGAATATACATCGATCTTATACTTATTGTCTTTACCAAAATTACATTGATTACTTGCAATTTAAAGCAATCGCTTATCTCAAGGTCTCCTATACACAAGCATATTTTCCTATATTTATTTTATAGACATTCAAAAACATTCGTAACAGCAACAGAAATATAGATATAAGGTGAATTGAAAAAGTAGATGCCGTAAATCAGATGTCTAATTAGTAAATACATCAATTGCATTTGTAATTATGTTGTTGTAGCGATCACCATGACAGTCCTTCAAAAGATGACCAAAACTTTGTGAGAAATCACCCCAATAACAAACTATGTTTATCTACACTCTTGACACCAATGTTCTATTATCCTGATTGTATGGTCATTTTGGGATATGATATGATTACCTCTCGTTGTAACCCAATTTTGCACCAAGAGAAAGATAGAGCGTGCAAGAACCAACTTTCGACATGCTCTACGAAGCAGATTGGAATTGACCAAAATCTTAGGAAGAGATAAGGACAGACATCAGATACAATGAAGTTTTCACATTCATTACAGTTCAACGCTGTTCCAGAATGGTCTTCAAAGTATATAGCATATACTACTTTAAAGAAGTTAATCTACTCGCTTCAAAGGGATAGTCTAAAACCTGAAAGAAGCGACTTAGAGTCTGCCCATCTTATTACCAACGAAAGCCGTGCAGATCAGGATCCTTCTACGGTATTTTTGGCCGCTCTAGATGCAGAATTGACGAAGGTGGATGACTTCTATCAGGTCCAAGAGTCATTTATTTTTAAAGGTATCGAGGAATTAATTGTTGACATTGAAAACTTCGAAGCAGAGCTTGACGGGGTTGATTTTAACAGGCCTGGAGACTTTGGAAATTTTTCGCTTAATAGAAAGAAGCTGAGTGGTAGTGGAGGTGGAGGTGTTGCGCCTTCTGATACTTCTTTTGAGCATTACCAAACCGATACTGATCGTGAAGTTCAGGAGGAAAACGAGAATGACGACGAGGAATCCGGAGAAGAAAGAGGCCGCCTGAAGAATGGACCGCTGAAGAATACAAAATCCATTGATCATTATTTAAAGTCACCAAAGACTCCAGACGTATGGACTAATTTGAACAACTATACCTCCAATTTACCACCTCAATTACTCATCCTTTCTGAAAATAGGGTCATTTTAAGGAAAAGAATTATTGGATTATTTACAACTTTATCCGAATTGAAGTCTTACATAGAATTGAATCAAACTGGGTTCAAAAAAGCATTAAAGAAATTTGACAAATCCTTGAATACCAATTTAAAGGATGGTTACTTGAATAATTTACCTCAAAGAACATATATATTTCAAGATTCTACTATTGCAAAAGTCGAAGATAATATTAATTCGTTAATTAAATTATATGCATTGATATGTAATCATGGAAATGATTTAGAGGCCGCCAAATCAGAGTTATCGATTCACTTAAGAGAGCATGTTATTTGGGAAAGAAATACCATTTGGAGAGATATGATAGGTTTAGAAAGAAAGACTTATGCTGCCAACTCGAAAGTATCAAATTCTGAGAATACTAACAATGAGAAGTCAACTGGTCATATATCATCCAATTTTAATATATCGTTCAAGAATCCTATAATTGCAAAATTGATACTAATAGTGTCAATAACTTTGGTATTATTGAACTTCTCTCCATTTGACGACCCTCAACAGAAAAATTGTTTTGCATTATTGATATGTGCATCGTTACTCTGGGCCACTGAAACTATTCCTTTGTTTGTAACTTCGCTTTTAATACCTATATTAATTGTGGTATTACAAGTATTGAAGAATGATGATGGCTCATTAATGGATTCAGTATCTTCATCTAAATTCATTTTGTCAACAATGTGGAATTCAGTTATTTTGTTATTATTGGGGGGGTTTACTTTAGCTGCAGCCTTATCAAAATATCATATCGCAAAAGTAATTTCGACCTGGATTTTATCAAAGGCTGGTACAAATCCGTCTGTTGTTTTATTGACAATTATGGGTGTAGCCTTATTTGCGTCAATGTGGGTATCTAACGTTGCAGCCCCTGTGTTATGTTACTCATTAATTCAACCTATTTTACGTACGTTACCTAAAGGATCTCAATTTATAAATGCATTGATTTTGGGAATTGCGTTAGCTTCAAATATTGGTGGTATGGCTTCTCCGATTGCTTCCCCTCAAAATATGATTGCAATTGGCTCAATGGAACCACAGCCATCATGGGGACAATGGTTCGTTATTGCATTACCAATATGTATTATTTCCCTTTTTGCTGTGTGGGTATTTTTGTTACTTACATTTAATTGTAATTCAAAGAATACGCAATTGGTGAGCATCAGAACTATTGATGATAAATTCACTGGCATTCAATGGTACATAATAGGTGTTACAATGTTTACTATATTTTTATGGTGTATTGCATCAAAATTGGAAGGCATATTTGGTGAGATGGGAATAATAGCCTTAATTCCATTAATATTGTTTTTTGGGACTGGATTGTTAACAACAGAAGATTTTAATAATTACCCATGGAATATAGTTGTATTGGCAATGGGTGGGACTGCTTTAGGTAAGGCAGTTGCGTCTTCAGGACTTCTAGCGACTATAGCTGTGGCAATAAAACAACAAGTTGAAGATTTTTCATTATTTGGTGTAACGTTAACGTTTGGTATTTTAATCTTGACTATGGCTACTTTTGTTTCTCATACAGTAGCTGCGTTAATCATAATTCCTTTAGTTACGGAAATAGGTAACGAATTGCCAGAGCCACATCCAAGATTATTAATTATGGCAAGTGCATTATTATGTTCTGCAGCCATGGGCTTACCTACGTCAGGATTTCCTAATGTTACTGCCATTTGCATGACTGATGAATTTGGTAAGCCTTATTTGACTGTTGGTACATTTATCTCAAGAGGTGTTCCAAGTTCAGTAATTGTTTATTTTATTACTGTTACTATTGGTTACGCAACCATGAGAATAATTAATTTCTAGACGATGTATTTTTGATTTAAAATACTCCTTTTTAACTCAAAGTCAAATCGATTGCTTTTTTGTTATTAGACGCTCACTCTTGTCACATATAAAACTTAGCATAATCACGTTAGATATATTGTGGACATATTGCGATATATAAATTATTTAGTATTAATTATTAGGTATTAGGTGTTGTTCAGGTAGATTATTATAAGACCAATAAAACTATCAAGCAAAATCAAATCAAACTAGATTCATGCTTCGCATGCTATACTAGCTCCAAGTATTTTCAAACTTGTTCTTCTTCAATAGGACGATCAGTTATTGGAGCTGCTTCGTTCTCAACCTCAGGTCTATCATAATTGGAAGGAGGAACCGCAGTATCACCACTATGTCTTGGTGTTTCCTCTACTGGCTTTTCGTGCCTTGAGTTCCTACGTAAATTGAAGTGCATTGCTTTATGGAAGAAATCTTCGTCCACTCCCGATGCGTTGACCCAAGTTAATATTATAGGCACGAAGGAAAACGTTACCAAATCAAGAATCCCGTAGAACACAGCTTCAGAGTCTGGTTGAATACGATTACCTCCTTCACTAAGACCCCAACATATTGGATACAAGATCCATACTACTAACTCGAACGCAATCAACATGATTGCAATCTTATTGGTATTAACAGATTTCATAGCCGCAATCATCGAAACCAATATCAAAGACATGGCGAACAATTGGGCAGACACTGCAAACGTAAAATAACCCCATCTATAGGACGAAGGAATTAAGATACCAATCAATAAACCCAACACATAAATTTCGGTAGCGAAGGTTTTAACGATCAACCCCGAAAGCAACGAGAGTATGCCAGTGACAGTTTCACCACCGTTTGCAAGATTGTTAGACTCCAATGTATGAGTAGCTACTTCCATAGCAAACAAAACAAATGGCCATGCCAAAAACCATCCGATATATTTAACATAAAATACTTGTCTCACACCAAGATTTCTGCTTGTCAGCACATGGTCGAATTCAACTCTTGTCGAAGTCCAACCTAAGTTCGATGCATATGTAAAGTAGCAGTATGCCATTATTGCATTAGTAAATAATGGCACAATAAATAAAATCTTCTTAAGTCTGTGGGTTCTAGAGCTAGTAAAACTAAAGATGAATGCATGAATTACTGCCAAAGTTGCGAAAATTGAGAAAACAGCCCATAACCAACTGGAACCATGGTTGGTCAAATGGATATCCGTAGTAAGGCTCGGTCTATTAACCGATACAGCTTGATTACCACCACGAGGTTGTAAATTGTCGATTGAAATCATCTTGCACGTATTAGAAACTAATGAAAAATGACCTACTACTTAAAATGCCGATATGCGTATTATTTATATTTGCTAGACTCTCAAGCAATACGACACCTGATGATATTGATCAATCCGAATATCTGGTCATGAATTCATATAAGGTTATCGGAATATTAATAAGCACTTCCTGGTATGGTAACATGGTGGTCATAAACGGATAATACTAAGTAGGTTCAAGCAGCACCTTTGGTTCATGATCTAGATTACTACTTTGGTAAACATTAGACTGACCTATAATTAAGGTTGGGCTAGCCGAATTTTAAACTTTTTATTGGAACATTAAAAGCGTTAATATGCCAATAGTATGATTAAACGACGTTTTCATGTATATTCGTGTATAAATAAATAAATAGAGTAGCAATTTCCTAACCATAGAAAAGCTAAACCATCCAAGTTACAGCAGAACATGCAACTATCTATCCTATAGCAACCGCCTGACCCTGTTTCATTTTTTCCATAGTGGCCTTATCCATATCTCCCGACGCACCACAAATAGAGCATTTTAGCCGTTTCGAATAGTAGAACGGTAAAACTGGGATGAAAAATAAGGTTACACAATTGATGGTTCTAATAGCATTTGCCGATTGATTATGGCAATTTCCACAGTAGCAACTAATATTACCAATATCCGGTAATGGCTTGTTGAATTCTTTAACTAGAGTTTGCTGTTAGTATTGAAAAGTTGCAATTTCATCCCAATTCGAGGGTTTCAAGTTCATTTTGTACATACACCCGATGAGAAAGAAGCAGAAATCCATTATGGGTGATTTTTAATGTTTATCTCTGCTTTTTGGCTAGAAATACTGGGTTTCTTTACTACTGGCAAGCACTTATAAACTGCCGAATCCTTGGGTTTCATGACCCTTTTGTAGACGTGGAACAACCTGCAAAACGTATAATGGCAATTTTCCGCAACCTGTAAAAATTGATTATCTTTGATTGCGGTGAAAACCTACCATATTAACAATAGCCTAAGTGAAGAGGAAGAATACTCCACTAAGGATTGCAATAAGAAAGACTAAATCGAGGGTTCTATACCGCAATGGCAGGAAAACAAAACAAATTACAGGCTAAGTCATTGGGACAAACAATTGCAACATTAGCACTGTCGAAGCAATTCTACTGGTTTGTGGGCCATGTGTTAGAGATTACTTTCTTCATTTTAAACATGATCAGTTCGTTTTTTAGCCGGTCGGCAAAATTCTATAACTGTGCATTGGTTGCAGTGTTGTTTACATACGGAATAGTAATCAAACAGATTCATTTTAAGAAAACTGGTATTTTGGGACTTGGTCAGGTGGTGCGTGATCGGGACTTGAGGGCCAGGATGATCAGAGACGATAATGTTCAATACTTTTTACTTGCATTAGTGTTTCTCTTGAGCAGTGGAACAATTGGTGGGGTTGCCGGAGGATTATACTCGTTCACGATATTCTCGGTTTTCCATGTGTTGACGTACTTTCAGACTAATTTGTTGGCATCAATGCCATTCAACAAAGAGCAGCAACAGAACTTGAATGCAAGAATCAACCACTTTACTACAACATATAATCAGCAGGCGTTGTTAATGGCCGCCAATGCCGAATTTTTGTTACTCAGTGGATTCATTTTTACTGTTCCTCTCATGTTTGTTCAAATCTTTAGGATGCCACTCTTCGTTATCGTGAACACTTCGGTATTCGCAGCAATCGTTGTGTTTTTGAAACTAAGGTACATTTCAAACAGATACACTCAAGAAATTGTGAGCCAATGGGATATGAAGATCAATCAGGTTCTTTTGAGTGGTAAATTGCCTGCTTCTTTAAACGAGTACTACAACATAAGGTTGAAGGGTTTGATACAAAAGTTCACTGATCCAATTCAATTGCCAACAATTGCTTCAACGAAGAAATCTAATTAGGTACTAGCACTTGCATCTGCGACTATATATTTAGTATAATTCGTCACTTGGATAATTTATAAACGTAATTTATAATATAAATAATGCTTAAATTGGATGTAAGTTTCGGTGTAGGTTTCTCAGTGCTCATCATACCCATATTGCCGATGTGCTTTAAGATTTATTATTCTTGGCCACTTTTACCACACCCAATTACATGATTTTGCAGCAAATGTGCAAATATGTACAAAATACCTAAATTTCTGTAATAATTATAAAATTACTTAAATATTCAAAAATTATAAATTAGATATAAGCAACTACAAGATCTAGAGAGCCTTCCATTTCACCTCGTAACTGGTTTTGAGCTAATTTCATGACTGTTCCAGCAAGTTTGTAGCTTCAATATTTGTTAGGATGAACGCTCGTTCAATTTTTTTTCTCGAGAAATATTAGGTGAATTTGTTACCTTTTGTTGAGTCCTTAGAAAAGATCTACAGCATTAAATTGAAATTATTCATATAATCGGGACAAATTTAATAGGCATACTTTAAAAAAATGGCTTCACAAAGTACTAAAAAGTTAGCGGCTGCCAATACAGAAATACTTAATCAAACCCATCTAATTGCAGTGATAATAAATTTACTTGTAATTGTGATATTGGTCGTTTTTAAGAGACCAAAATCGTTCATTCCATACCTGATATTTTCCTTCCCTGCTTTCTTATGTCAGTTTATTATAGAACAATCAGCAAGACCGGTATATGTTGAAGATAAATTGTCAGGTCAAAGAAAATTGATTAAGGCTGGTGAGGATGTTAAGCATGAAGGGTTGTATGAATACATGTTTGATACTATGTACATTACATGGATTATTGATGTATTAATGATTGTCTTAGGAACCAATAAAGTATGGTGGTTGTACACCATTATTCCGGGCTTTGCTATTTTCAAAATTGTAGGATTAGTTAAAGGTTTCAAGGGTAGCAGCAAAGCTGAAAAAAAGCCAGAAGAACAAGAAACTCCTCAAAAGAGTAAGAGACAAGCTAAAAGAGAAGCTAACAAAAACAAGGTGGTAAGAAATGTTCGTTAATTTCCCTTTTAGTTGAATCTAATTAACAACTGTAATAACCCATGACCAATATATCTAAATAATTATATAGAATCACTATCTATGATAATACAAATGCAATTTAAAGGATATTTATCAAAAAAAGTCTTAGCTTTAGTATTCATCGGGAGTTTATCAAAACGCATACTATCAAGCACCTATAAAATGCGAGCTAATGATAAAAATGAAAAAATTGAAAACTACATCAATTATAGATCTAATGTATAAAAGTTCTATACATACTGTATTTAAGCAATATACAAGTTTAAATCGTGCTATGTCTACTAGTATTAAGAGACAAATATACCCTTCCGAGGTTGATGGTCCAATCGAACGTGTGATGATCACTAAGATTGTTGAGAACTTGAAGCCATCTTTATTGAAAGTTTCTAATGATTCAGCTAAACATGCCCATCATGCGGGTGTAAGAAATGCTACCAATAAAACAGAATCCCATTTCACCATGGAAATTGTAAGCGATGAATTTATTGGTAAATCAATGCCATCCAGACATAGAATTGTGTACCAAATTTTGGATGATGAATTCAAAACTAAGGGCCTTCATGCATTAACGATGAAAACTAAGACCGTAGAAGAAAGTAATAAACAGGCTAATAAATAATACCAGGAGAATACTATAAGTTATATAATAAACATTGTATATTAATATCACATCAACATAAAAACTACTTTATACACTATACTTGGGTTGTAGAAGGAACTTCATTTTCATATCCGTTCATTTCTTCTTCCTTCTCATCGAGATTACTCGACTCTTGGACAGACGCATTCTTAGCTACTAATTCGACAATTCTTCTTATTACTGGCAAACTTAACCATGCTGGTACATATGCTTCGACTCTGGAAAATGGTCTCAAGTTTACTGATCTGAATGGATCATTGAAATGTCCATCAGTGGATACTAATTCGAACAAATCATCGTTATTTGTACCATCATTAGCTTTAACTCTATCTGCAACAGCTTGCAAAACATTTGGTGCTATAGGAGTTTCGTAATCAGCAACATAGTATTGCGAGATCAACTTTTGAATTTGGATTGGTTTCAAGGCGTAACAGATTTCATAAATAATTTCAATATCATCAGGGGTATTTTTACGTAATTGCAATAATTTTGCTGCCTGCAATAAGTGATTTAAATATCCAGAACCTTCTTGGATTTCATGTCCCTTGCACCATTCTTCTAACCTCGTCACATTATAATTTAATTGCAAACCTCTCTTCCATGACAAGAAATTACGTCTCATGATCAAATCGTTAAAACATAAGGCATCAACGAACCTTAATAATTCGATTATGACTTCATTCATAACTTCATATTCAATGAAGTACGACTTCATAGACCAGTACACTGAATTGAAAAAGCTCAATATATCATCCATCTTATATTGCACACCTGGGGAAAAGACTTTTGCCAAAAATGGGGAATTTTCAGGTGCCATAAATCCTGGCAAAGATTGAGACAAAACCACCGCAGAAACTGCTTTCTTTTCTAAATCTTTTTCCATTTTTTTCATCCACATATTGTAAATGTTATATGAAAGTGACTCAAAATCTTCTTTCACCACTGCTACTAATTTCAAATATTCGTCAAATTCTTCTTCGCTCATCTCATGAGACAATGTATCATTTGCAATAATTGTCTGCTGAGCGTACGAAACAAATGAATACAATTCATGGGTGTTTGATAACCAAAAGGCTCCATTTGAAATGACTTCATCATCCTTTAAAGTTGATACAATTTGTTGGATAGCTGCCAAAACTTCACCCAAGAATTCTTCGCTTTCTTTGGTTAAGCCAAGTCTCCACATATCAGACAATATAATGATTATAATTCTCGCAGGGAATAAGACTTCTTTTCTAGTCAAATCAGCAGCAACACCGGCAGGAGGAATTTTCAAACCCTTTAATAAACCTTCAACGATTTCTCTATGTAATTGTCTTGAATCTCTTAACAATCTGAACAATTCGTCATTGATATCATCAACATTAGCATCATCATCATTTGAAACAGCAATTACAGATACAGGTCTATTGCCATTCTGATCTAATGATGCTGGGGAGTTCCAAGCTAATGCACTGCTATGACGTTTGTTACTAACATTTCTTGATTTTGGATTAGAAATAACGCCCTTTTGTTGTTGTGATTGCAAGTTCGCGATTTCAGATTTCAATTGCTCAATATGAGATTTCAAGTCAACTTCAATTGTATCACGCTTAACAAGAGCATCTTTAGCTTGATTCAATTCTTCGATATTACGATGTACTTCTTGTCTTAAATCAGCTTGCTCTTTCGTCAATTGTTCTATCTTTTGTTCGGCAGAAGCATATTCGGATTTAATGGATTCTAATTCCTTATTCAAGTTTTCGATCTCTTGTTGATGTCCCACATTTTGAGAGTCAAACTTTTCGTTGAATTCAAGCTCTCTAGTTTTCAAGGTTTCATGAACGTTATTTGATTGGTCTAACAAGACCTTCAACCCTGCAATTTCGCTGACCAATTTCTTATTGTCTTGAATTTTAGAGGTTAAGGATTGAGTTAATTCAATAACTTTGTTTTCTAACTTATAAGAAACTTCTTTCAAGTGGTTCACCGATTTAGCATTAACCTTCAATTCCTTTAATTCACCAATAGCCAATTTTCTTCTAAAACAGGACTGAAGTAAGACAACTGCCTTCATAGTCTTCTTATAATCACGTCTAGCAGTATGACCTCTCCAAGCATTCTGTAAAGTAACAGCCGACCTTTCGGTTCTTGCACGTTTGAAGTTCCTTCTTCCTTGCAAACCTCTGATAGATTTCTGTAAAACGATAATAGATGAAAGGGTGTCTTTTAATTGCTTTCTTGCCATAAATCCTCTTACAGCAGTTTGGATCTTAGTGGCTGCCTTATCTTCAGTCTCTTTCTTGATTTGCAATCTCTTTGTATGCCCACGTACCAAAGCTTGCAAACTAATATGTGATTGTCTAATATTTGAATAGTTGTTTTGGTGATAACGTCTTCTTAAGTTCTTTTGGATCATAACAGCTGATTGATATAACTTATCAGATCTTAATTTTTCAAAATGTGCTAACATACCAGCTTTGAAGAAAATTTTAGTGTTACCCAATTGATACTTACTTTTATCTTCGATATTCGTATCTAAGATTTTATTGCATAAATCACTGACAGATTCTTGTGTCGTTTCACCGCTCATTACTTCCATCCATAAACTTGAAGGAACTAAGATGTGATATCTATCAGCAAATTCAACGTATGGCCATCTTGATGGGAATCCAGCACATGAAATTCTAATAGTTTCTAACACACCACAAGCCCGCAACTGAGATAAGACCATTAGTGAATCAAATTCCCAAGCTTTCTTCTCTTCGTTTGGCTTAATACATCTAATATAATGAACATTTGTTGAATCAATAGTCTTCATTAATTCAATCAAAGAGTTCTTGAACATAGAACCCAAAGTTGGCTTCTTGCTTGCCACAGATCTCACTCTGGAGTTAGTTTCAGGTTTCGAAGCTTCTAAAGCTTTCGCATTCTTATCTATAATATCAAGAACAGATTGTAACAATTCATTCGAAGATTGTTTCATGACATCCAAATGGCCTTCACCAACCGTGTCTCTATTTTTTTCAATAAAACCATCAATATCATATTGTACATCAAGGGCATAGTGGCTGACAATGAATTTAGTTTGACCAAATCTTGGCTTTTTGAAAACTTTATTAGTTGGTTCTTTATCGAGTGTTTGATACATCTTTTCAATCCATGATTGGTCATTACCGGCAGGTAATCTTGATTCTTCATCTAATAAAGATAAGATACCTAACTTATTTTCGATCAAGTTAATACATGGCTGATTGTCTGCAAAATCAATGAATGACCATTCAATTTCTTCCTTAATATATTCTTCTTGTTCAAGCTTAAAAACGTGCTGATTAAATTCTTGTTGCAATTTTTCATTGGCATAATTAATACAGAATTGTTCAAACGAATTCTTCTCAAAATGTTCAAACCCATAGATATCTAAAACACCGATAAATGATTTAATTTTTTCACTTACTTCCGGTGGACATAAATCAGTATTCACGTAATTTACTAACCAATCAAACAATGCAGAATAAATATATTTGGCAAAAGAATCTCTAGCCACAATGGCTTGGTTGTGGTTTAAGTTACTCACAATCTTTTCTGATCTTGTAGTAATCTGTTTCTTAACACACCATTTACTGAAGTTCATAGGATCAATTCCTAATAATTCACACGCCTTAACCAAATTTGGTTCGTCTGACGATAAATGAGCATCGTTTCTAGTAGCACTAATTTCAATATTACCAATATGTAATAAGGCTGCTAAAATCTTATAAATTTCCATTTGCTTTTCTTCACCAACTCCAATTAATGATAAAGCATCTTTAGTAATGTGAAACTCTTCGGCGTCATCCACCCCATCAATACGGGGAAAGCCACCTTGATTGGTATATTTGTAATCTTCAGCATTAGTTAAACCTAAAGTGGCTTTATCGTCATCTTTCATACCGGCTAATATTTGGTAAAAAATATGATAATTTCTCTCACTCTTAGGTTGAAAGACCAATCTTGATCTTTCCAATAAATATGTCCTAATCCTAGCACCAATGATCGATGTTGTGTTGTCGAATAAAATTTCTAAATATTTACCGAATCTTGAAGAATTGTCATTTCTAGTTGTCTTAGCATTACCGAATGCTTCCATAATTGGATTAGTAGCTAAAATTTGCTTTTCGACATCAGACATATCAGATTTATGTTCAGTACCAATATTTGAAACTAATTCAGAATCTTCTTCGACAGAAGCAAAGTACCTCATAATGTACTTTGCGCTAACTGTTTTACCAGCACCTGATTCACCACTTACCACAATGGTTTGGTTCTTACCGTCGATCTTCATGCATCTATAAGCATCTTCGGCAATTGCAAACAAATGTGGATCTAACTCACCTCTTGTTTTACCCGCATAGGCTTGAATAATATCTTGCGAATACAATTGATCAACCCTTTGAAAAGGGTTTGTCGCAATCAAGACTATTCCAGAATAGGTATAAATATTCAATTGCGAGTAACGAAGTTTGATTGCATGCAAAACAGCTGGTTCATTCAAATAAGACAAACTGGTCAAATCTTCGGCCGCTTCCAAAATAGGTGGGTTTCGTAACGGTGGTAGTTTGTCATTATCGTCATTTAAATCATCCGTTTCTATAGTGAAGGTCTGAGACTCATCAGTGTCCGAAACTAATTCCAATACATATTTATTATTATCCTTCTTCTTATTAGAGGTAACTGAAGCTCCTATCCACCCGAGCTTTTCGTCAGGGTACCAACAACGAGTACCAACATCATATGACAAAACCATTTTTCCTTTGATGTTTCAATATGTTATGCTTTCAAATAAAAAAAACTCCGCTGATATAACAGAAGCTAATCTGCACCTATAAGATGAATTCAACAGAAGATATTAGAATAAATCAACAAACTAAAAAAAATTTGTTACTACTCAAAAAAAAAACACTCGTAGCGATTCAGGGTAGAATGGGTATTAAAATATTAAATAAATCCAAGTTTCAATCAGATTTCAACGTGATTGTATGTATTCGAATACGCTTGATGGATCTGAAGAGTGTTAATTTATAAATTAATTCAATATGTTTTAGAAGTGTTTAGCCTTTAGAAGTCAATAATTCTCGTTGATTTGAACAACAAAACGCGTTCGGAAATAAAATTTATATACCGGACGTAAATAACATAATAGAATTGAAGAATAATCTATATTAGAATAATTATCCATATATAAGTATCTAAAGCTTTGAATCTTTGAACGATGGAGAGACTAATGGCTCGTAGACCTTGCCAAATAATTTATCCTCAGGAACGTATCTTGAAATAGTTCTTGTGTCGACGTAATTTTCGTTTAGTTGATCAATTGAAGTAGTTCCTAATAATCTCATGTTCATGATCATTTCGTCTTTCAAGATTTGGATAGCCTTCACGACACCATCATCTCCGTATGTAGACATTGCATAGAGGAAGGGTCTACCAATACCCACACCCTTAGCCCCGAGACAAATGGCCTTCAAGATATCTGAGGCTCTACGAACACCTCCGTCAGTGTAAACCTCCATCTTATTGTGCAAGTTACGTTTTCTCAAGATAGGCATCAATTCTGCTAATAATTCGATAGGGGGCTTCGAGTATTCCAATTGTCTACCACCGTGGTTTGATAAGACAATACCGTCGACACCGTGTTCGACAGCTAACAATGAATCCTCGACTGTCTGTACACCCTTTAAAATAATTGGCATCTTTGTAATTGACCTGAACCACTTAATGTCTTTCCAATTAAGACCTGTATCAATGAAGGATGAAATGGCTCTTGCAGCCCCCTGGGTCCGGTCAGCGTCGTCACCTTCACCTTGAACATGACTCAAATCTTCCACATTTTTCAGTCTCATATCCTTTTCTCTTCTACCTAATTGTGGTGCATCTACTGTAATAAATAACCCCTTGATGCCTCGTTTCTCTGCATGCTGGACAATGCCCTTACAAATTTCACGGTCAGAATTGACGTATAATTGAAGCCACTGAGTTTGCTTGTCTGTAGCCTCATCTACAATCTCATCAAATGAACAAGATGCTAAGGTAGGAATCATTTGAATGACATCCTGTTTTGCAGCTGATCTTGTAAGAACCTTTTCCCCATCCTTGTGACCAAGCTTACCCAACGCAGTTGCAGTAATATAGAATGGAACAGAAGTCCTTGTACCAAGCATTGTGGTCGAAAGATCAATGTTAGTAACATCCACCATAACTCTAGGCTTGAAGAGAATACGTTGGTATGACAAGTGATTATCTCTAAGGGTGATTTCATCATCACTTCCGGATGAATAATACCCCCAAGCAACCTTTTCCATTGTATGTCTGGCTACAAACTCAAAGTCATTCAAATTGTATATCTGTCCAAGTTCAGGCTTCCTTTTGACCATTTGACGCCTATTCAACTCCTCTTCAGTGGGTGGTTCATCATCGTCATCATCATACTCGTCTTCTTCCGCCTCGTCAGCTTGCTGCAAGTTTTGCTGCAAATTCTGCAGAACAGGGATCGGTGCCTTGTCATCCTGTTCGTCATATTCAACATCAAACTCATCAACAACTTGTTGACCTTCCGAATATGTGGCCGGAGTTTGGATCAGTTCCGAAGAGTCTGCTGGGGGTGAACCTTTAGCCTTCTTCTTACTGGGCGGTGGCTTGCTTACCTCTCCCAAATGATACTTTGGTGCCAAATACTTGGTTAAAGTATCTGGAGGATGAATTGGGTCAAACGCCTTCGTAGCATTCTTGCCTGCGTACTTTAAGATAATAGCAGAACCCCCCGGATGCTCATCAACAAAATCGCTAACATCGTACACCTTATTGTGGATTATAACCCAGCAATCCTCCTTAGTATTGTGCTTCTTAACCTCTTCGTAGTCAATCATTTTTACCGTCTTATATTGTCTCTAGTGTCTATCTTGTGTGTTTATCGGTTTCTTTCTCCCCATGGAAATTCCATTTCCCCAAGATTGCAAGGAATCCTGGTCCCTCGTGTACTGCATATAAAACGATACCCCAAAATGGTATTGTTCTCTGTATATTCAGCTAATGAGAGATCAAAGATTTATAATGAATCCACATGCTCTTAGATCGAAGGTGTTTTATCCATACCAGTGTTCGGAATTAAACCTAAGTGCGAGTAGAGATATAATTTTGTAGAAATGTTGCAAGTAGGCACCTAGTTTTGGGCGAGAATTCGACATAATTACAATTGCCCCAACTAGATGCAAATTATTTATATAAAGAGTGAAAGGGATGCAATTCATATTGGCTAATAATACGCAATAAGGGTGAGGTTAAGGTCTTGTATTCTACATGATATGAAAAGAGGAATAGATAATTATATATTGTATGATAAAAATAAGATTACATCATTTATCTCAAGAACACAAGATTATATGACGAGGTATAGTAACGAAAAGGTTGCACATGTATAGATCTTGAGAAGGGTGGCAGGAGGCCAGGACGGAACGACACGACATTATACACGACATTATACTTGACAAGTGCCTCGGTGGAAGAATGTCGCGTAGCCAAAACAATTTGATTTTCACACGACCGGACTTTAATGTAGAACATAATTATGGCCAAAACTCATTAATAAGACCCATTTGACAGAACCATAAATTGGGTGCTAGTTCGGATATAACAAAGAAAGGTATCTAAGTCATAAAGAGGAAGGTTTTGGACCATGGTTCTTATTAATGGAGTCAAATATGCCTGCGAGCGTTGTATAAGAGGCCATAGAGTCACGACATGTACCCACACCGATCAGCCATTGACTATGATCAAACCAAAGGGGAGACCTGCGACGCAATGTCAGCATTGCAGAGAACAGAGAAAGAACAAGAACTTACATACGGTGTGTACGTGTGGGAAAAAGGGGAAATCACCTGGGATGCATCTTGCGCTGTGCCAGTGCCATAAGAATTCGCATTGCACCTGCTCGAGCAATGCATCTAAGAAGAGTGATACCAAGAAGAAATTACAAAAAAGCATGTCCGAGTTGAGCATACGGAAGGATCAAGACGCAGTGGGTGATACGGCAGTGGCTTACGAGCGTCCTAGTGGAAGCGGAATGGATGCAGAAAAGCCGTTTGAAATGGGACATGGATTATTTGACATGTTTTCGCCGTCATCAGATAGCTTTTCTACGGCCCTGGTTCCTGGCACAAATAGTGATGTTAATAATAGTACTAATTCTCATGTTCCTAAATTTGAATCTAGATCCTTAGAGTCACAATCGTCCGCATTCCCACGAGATTCGTCGAGGCAAACTAATACCACCATCAACACAAATACGAACACGAATGCTCCTACCAAGGAAAGCGCCAATAAAATGCCTCCAGGCTCCGACTTGGCGGATAATATGTTTCCTTTATTCCCTTTGGTCGGTAATTCTAGCTTCAACAATAGTAAGGACCAGCCGATGTCTCCTATACCTGACCATATCAGAGCAAAACTTGACTCGTCTCTGAATTTATCAGGACCACCGGTTAACGATAATGATAATGGAAACAATGGAAATAATGGAATACCTCATTATCAACAGATACGACCTAAGAGGCCCGAAAGTTCCCTTTCAATCACGTCCAGCTCTTCAACAGGAAGCAGACCGAACGTTAATATGGACAACTTCAATTACCTGAATATCCAACCAACATCTGCATATCCACCAAAGGACTTCGCTTTCTCTGGTGACAGCAATGATATTGCGTCGAATAGTTTATTTGATGACCAGTACGGACTGTTCATAAACTCATCAAGCCAAGACGAAAAAAGAGATACGCCTCAATTAATTCCAGAATTGGATAGGAAGAGTAGTCAGAATCAACAGAACATGGATCTTGATCTTCATTCAATGTTTACGGAGCTAATGCTACCCATGAATTATAATAATTCCAAAAGTGACCAATAGGAGTTTTTATCCATAATGACGACTTTGTTTTATAATTATATTTGCCAATTATGAAGGCAATTATGTGCGTATTATTATATAATATGTAAAATACATATGATTACTTATCAATTTTCAAATTCTCTAATCTGTTTATGTTCGAATTCATAGTTAGCAAACCCTCGGTTTTCTTGTTATCAGATATTTGTTTGATTTGCAGCTTCTTACTAGCAGGGACTATTGGAGTATAAATTGAATTTGAATTTTCATCCCTTAAGTATAATGATAATCTCTCATCATGAACTTCCAATATAGATTTTTGGTCATTCTGCTGCAAAATACTCAACCGAACCAAGTACTCCAATAATGACAATGATGTATTTTTGACTTCTTCAGCATTATCTCTTGAATCATGGAAATCATCTTCATCATCATCATCCTCATTGTCGTCGTCACTGTCATCAAATTCACCGTATTTCACTTCGCCTAATGCAATCCACTCCTCATTATCTTGTTCATCCATAAATTTCAATATCAAAACAGGAGAACTCCTGCTTTCTAACCTAAGCAACTTCCCTGATGCACTAAAGAATAACCTCCTCAATTGTTTGATACTATACTTTCTCACTTGTGCTTCCGTATCTTCGTGATATCTTCCATCGTTAAAGTCTTCTTCAAATTCTAGGCTATACGAATATTCTTTGTCAAAATTCCTCATAATGCGCCCCAGACATCTTGCAAATTCTTCTTTCCAAGATATACTAGACAATTCACTTGTTTGCTCATTCTTCTCAATATATTTTAACCTACTTGGGTTATAAAAGATCGAATACAACACCAAATCAAATTTTGGCCCTACTTGCAAAGATTCTTGTTTGAATTGGCTATTTGATTTGTTTATTAAATCAGATGCTTGTAACAACCTTCCGGGTGAAATATGATCAGGTAAGTTGCCGTTTAAGTTAACTCCAGAGGTGCTCAATGATAAATTCAATAAAGGTATAGCTTCATCTATCTTTTCCAATAGCTCTTTCATATAGACATTAACTCTCAATATGGACTCTTTTTCATTCACATTTGTGAGATCATTCGTGATTTTCACTAATGTCTCATCGAATACATCAAATTCTTTGGTTAATTCATCAATATAAATACTGGTTGCTTCCAATGATGTATTACCTCTAGCACTTGCTAACTTTATTAAATCAATAGAAATAGATAATATATCTATTTTTGTTTGTATCTTGTTTTTAATTACAGTAATTTTCTTCTTTTCGGTTTCTGGTATCTTATCTAAGAACTTACTTACCCTTTTAATGGCAAATCCAGATGCCAAAGAAATACCTGATCTAATTGCAAATGTAACTGCTTGACTGCCTGCTTTAGCCAAAATCTCTTCCATGCTATTACGTATATTCAAATTAGGTACCGGGTTTTTTCCTTATCATTACTCATCTGAAGGATATATTTAATTTTCATTAGTGTGCAGCGCGTTGTTTATGTTTTTTATGATCTTAGTAATTAAGTTCTTTTGATACCATAGTGATTTAAGATATTATACAATGGGTAGAAAGCTATTAACAGAGTATACTACACCACTAGGATCAGGGGCAGGTGTTCCAAAAGAAAAGAGGCCTGCAATGGTCACCGACGGAGCAGTTAGATTATCGAGACCCTTCAGAGTGCCATTTGCTAACAGAGGGCAAACAATAGGAGCAGGAAGTTCCAATACTACTAATAGATTACCTTTGCGGAATGCAAGAAGTAAAGTAACTAACTATTCCGATATGGACAATATGAATGGGGACGAAGATATTGGCGTGGATGAGGAAGGTAATTTGATTCGAGGCAGCAAGAGATTTGGAGCGTTATTACCAAGACTGATGTTGAAAGGAAACAATTTGACTAATAATGAAAATAAGTTTCGGAAGTCTTTCACAATTCCCTTTTCAAAAAACAACGAAAAACTGGCCCAGTTTGATAATAAGGGACCACCACCGCCCTTAGGAACTAGACGTAAGACCATACTTCCACCAAGAGCTTTACATGATCCAACAAACGAGTTTGCTATCGTTTTGTATGACCCTACGGTTGATGTAATACCTACTATTGAAGAACCAAAGGGGGATACGAAGGAGAAGGAATTAGAAGAAAATAAAGAAAATATAGATGAAAGGCCCGCTAAAAGGCAAAGAACTCATAAATCGTTAGCAGAAATATTGGGAATATGTAAAAATCCCGAAGAGTCATTGGCTAAATACCCCGATGTTCCTGTTGTTATTGATCCAAGATTAGCAAAGATATTAAGACCCCATCAAATCGCAGGTGTCAAATTCTTGTACCGTTGCACTGCTGGTTTAATTGATCCAAGAGCCAAAGGTTGTATAATGGCGGACGAAATGGGATTGGGTAAAACATTACAATGTTTGGCATTAATGTGGACTTTATTGAAACAAAGTCCGCGGGGTAAACGAACGATTGAAAAATGTATAATCGTTTGTCCATCGTCATTAGTTAGAAATTGGGCGAATGAAATAGTAAAATGGTTAGGAGAAGGTGTTTTGACTCCATTAGCCGTTGATGGTAAATCTACAAAATCTTCAGACTTAGGACAGGCATTACAACAATGGTCCGTAGCTACTGGAAGAAATATTGTACGACCAGTATTAATAATTTCGTATGAAACATTGAGAAGAAATGTCGATAAACTAGCAGGTACGGAAGTAGGACTTATGTTGGCAGATGAAGGTCATAGATTGAAGAATGGAGACTCTTTAACATTTACAGCATTAAATTCATTAAGATGCGAGAGAAGAGTTATATTGTCAGGAACACCAATTCAGAATGATTTGTCTGAATACTTTTCTTTATTAAATTTTGCCAATCCAGGATATTTAGGAACAAGAAATGATTTCCGTAAAAATTTTGAAAGCGCCATTTTGAGAGGAAGGGATGCTGATGCCACTGACAAAGAGAAAGAGATAAGTGATAAAAAATTAACTGAATTATCACAAATGGTTTCCAAATTTATTATAAGAAGAACGAATGACATTCTTTCCAAATACTTACCTGTCAAATATGAGTATGTTGTATTTGTCGAATTGTCACCGATGCAAAAGAAGCTTTATGAATACTTCGTAACATCACCTGAAATTAAGAAATTGCTAAAGGGTGTGGGATCTCAACCTTTGAAGGCAATTGGTATGTTGAAAAAGCTATGTAATCATCCTGATTTATTGAACTTACCTGATGACTTGGATGGATGCGAAAGCTTAATACCGGAAGACTACGTACCTGCCATTGGCAATGGTAATAGATCTAAAGAAATCCAAACTTGGTTTAGCGGGAAGTTTATGATGTTAGAGAGATTTTTGCACAAAATAAGAACTGAAACCAATGATAAAATTGTATTGATTTCAAATTATACCCAAACATTAGACTTGATTGAAAAGATGTGTAGGTATAAGAAATATGGTAACGTTAGATTGGACGGTACAATGAACATTAACAAGCGGCAAAAACTAGTAGATAGATTCAATGACCCAGAAGGATCTGAGTTTATCTTTTTACTTTCATCTAAAGCTGGTGGATGTGGGATCAATTTAATTGGGGCCAACAGATTGATTTTGATAGACCCCGATTGGAACCCGGCATCCGATCAGCAAGCGTTAGCAAGAGTGTGGAGAGATGGCCAAAAGAAAGACTGTTTCATCTATAGGTTCATTTCAACCGGAACTATTGAAGAAAAGATTTTCCAGAGACAATCAATGAAGTTATCGTTGTCGAGTTGCGTCGTAGACGAGAAGGAAGATGTTGAGAGATTATTTAGTGCTGATAATTTAAGACAATTATTTGAATTTCAACCGAACACTGCTTGTGATACCCATGATACTTATAACTGTAAAAGATGTCGTTCTGATACAGGCCAGTTTATTAAATCACCTGCTATGCTTTATGGTGATTCTACTACATGGAATCATTTAAACCACAATGCATTAAACGAGAATGAAGACATTTTATTGCGGAATGAAAGCGAATTCAACGATGTGACATTCACTTTCCAATACATCTCCCATTGACCCTATCATAGCCTTATCTGTGAGTATGTTGTTGAGCTATAAGCTGAAATTTCAGAATCCTTCGGACTTTGAATCACATGTGACCCCACATTTTCACGCAGCCAATTACAAAAGCAAATTAATAATGAACTTTTACTTGTTTATAAGGGGGTCTATCCTATTATACATATATATCATACACATATCTATATAAATAGAAAATACAGTCAATTGAATTAACATGTCTAGTTTTCCAGAAAATCCAGTAATTATAGTTGGTGGTGGGCTCGCAGGCTTATCAGCTGCTCATCAAGCATATCTAAGAGGAGCCAATATTATTTTGCTCGACAAGCAGGGTTTTTTGAGTGGAAATAGCGGAAAAGCAACGTCAGGGATCAATGGAGCATTAACAAGAACACAAGTTAATTTGTCTATTAAGGATTCTGTTGAACAATTTTATGAAGACACTTTGAAAACAGCCAAAGATAGAGCGAACCCTGAATTGATCAAGGTTTTGACCTATAACTCAGCAGATGCGGTACATTGGTTACAAGAGGTTTTTAACTTAGATTTGTCAGTTGTGTCGAGATTAGGAGGTCATTCGCAACCTAGAACTCATAGAGGAAAGGATGCAAAGTTCCCAGGAATGGCGATCACCTATAAGCTCTTAGAACATTTAGAAAACTTGTCAGAAAGTGAACCTGACAGAGTAAAGATTATGAAAAAGTGTCAAGTTATTGATTTACTTAAGCTGGATGACAATGAATTCAATATTTTGGGTGTTAAGTATAAAGACTTAACTGACAAGCTGAAGCATGAGTTGCTGGGACCAGTTATTATGGCAACGGGTGGTTATGCGGCAGATTTCACCAAAAACTCGTTGTTAAGAAAATACAGACCAGATATAATTGATTTACCATCTACCAATGGTAACCATGCTACAGGTGATGGTCAAAAGATTGTTATGAAAAACAAAGGTATTGGCATCGATATGGATAAAGTTCAGGTCCACCCAACTGGGTTAATCGACTTAAATGACAAAGACGTCATAAGCGGTAAGACTTCACCCAGGTTCTTATTCTTGGGAGCAGAAGCTTTGAGAGGTGAAGGTGGTATTATTTTAAATAACAAGGGTGAAAGATTTGTGGATGAACTAGGAACAAGAGATTATGTTAGTGGTGAGATGGAAAAGCAAATCAAAGCAGGGAATGGACCATTAAGATTGGTTTTAAGCACGAAGAGTGAACAGAATTTGCTGTTTCATATTAAACATTATACTCAAAGAAACTTAATGAAAACCATCACTGGTGATGAATTGTTAAAAGAAATTGGATGTGACAAAGACACCTTAGTCAATCAATTCGAAAAGTATAATAAGGCTGCTTCTGGTGAAACAGAGGATGAGTTTGGAAAGAAGTACTTTCCAAATACTCCATTTGAATTTGCAGCTGATAATAAATTCCATGTTTCGTTTATTACAAGAGTATTGCATTTTACTATGGGAGGAGTTAAGATTAATGATAAGACTCAAGTATTATATGATGATAATGAACCATTTAGTGGCTTGTACGCGTGTGGTGAAGTAGCAGGTGGTATCCACGGACATAACAGATTAGGAGGTTCTTCATTATTAGCTTGCGTTGTTTATGGTAGAGTTGCAGCAGATCAAGCTTCTGGGCATCTCTTACAAAGATTAGCTGCTGCTAGCAAAGCCGCAATCAGTGCTACAAAAGAGGGCAATGGAAGTGGCCCAGTTAGTAGGTTACAACAAATCAGTTTCCATCTAGATCCAAATCACCCACAGCGGATTACAATCGATTGGCTGGATGATAAACAGGAACTGACCTCCAGCGTTGAACAGCTATCGCAACAAGAGAATCAACAGACTCAGAAGCAACCTGAACCGCAAAATCAACAACAGCAATCAAAAGAAAAAAGGAGTGATTCAGGGCCATTCCAAATTCCTTCAAAAGAATTTACAGCGGAAGAAGTGTCTAAACATAACGAAAAGGAAGACTGTTGGTGTATTGTCAAAAATGTTGTATTGGATTTAACACCATTTTTAAAAGATCACCCAGGAGGAGAACAATCCATTTTGAACTTTGCAGGTAAAGATGCCACTGAAAGTTTTGATATGCTTCATGAAGACAACGTTATCGTTAGATACGCCAAGAGCTGTGTTTTAGGTAGACTTAAGGGCAAGACACCAGAGCTTGACATTTAGAAGTACATTTTTATATATATATATATATAGATATATTAAACATAATATACATATATACATAGATTTACATATGATAACAAGAATACATAAATGTTTTTAAAAGAAATATATAAAACAAAATTCTAAATAAAGACAATCAAAAGTACTCATCCAAACGATCTTTTTGTTTTAATTAGGTACAAAAAAACTTCACAACGAAATTTCTTTAGAGCAGGTTAATTAACAAAAAAAAATGACCGGGTGAATTCGATCCCGCATCTAATAGACAATGAACCTAATTCGATTAGAAACACTTATGATGAACGATTGAAGGTCCAGATTCATCATATTCTTGTTTTGAGATCCACATTTGTTGGAAAGTAGATAAGGAAGCCAAGATAGAACCACCAATCCAGACAGAGTATTTTCTTTCTGGAGGAGCAATGATCTTGACCTTCATAGAGGAAGGAGCCAAAGCAGTAATTTCCTTTTGCATTCTCTCAGCAATACCTGGGAACATGGTAGTACCACCAGACATAACAATGTTACCATATAATTCCCTTCTGACATCGACATCACACTTAATAATAGAGTTGTAAGTGGTTTGGTCAATACCAGCAGCTTCTAAACCTAAGTCAGCAGGACGGAACAAAGCTTCGGAAGCTCTAAATCTTTCGTTACCGATAGTAATAACTTGACCATCTGGTAATTCGTAAGACTTTTCGATGGCGGAGGATTGAGAGGAGGTTTGCATTTCTTGTTCAAAGTCCAAGGCAACATAACATAATTTTTCTTTGATGTCACGGACAATTTCTCTTTCAGCAGTGGTAGAGAAAGTGTAACCTCTTTCAGACAAGATCTTCATCAAGTAGTCGGTCAAGTCTCTACCGGCTAAGTCGATTCTTAAAATACCGTGTGGTAAGGAGAAACCAGCGTAGATTGGAACAACGTGGGTAACACCATCACCGGAATCTAAAACGATACCGGTGGTTCTACCAGACGAGTATAAAGATAAGACGGCCTGGATGGAAACGTAGAAGGCTGGAACGTTGAAGGTTTCGAACATGATTTGGGTCATCTTTTCACGGTTAGATTTAGGGTTCATAGGGGCTTCGGTCAACAAAACTGGGTGTTCTTCTGGGGCAACTCTCAATTCGTT
Source organism: Debaryomyces subglobosus (assembly GCA_003708965.2). NCBI lineage: Eukaryota > Fungi > Ascomycota > Pichiomycetes > Serinales > Debaryomycetaceae > Debaryomyces > Debaryomyces subglobosus. The sequence continues at coordinate 228,455 of PPOW02000009.1, read as the reverse complement.
GTAGAAGGTGTGATGCCAGATCTTTTCCATATCGTCCCAGTTGGTGACAATACCGTGTTCAATTGGGTATCTTAAAGTTAAGATACCTCTCTTGGATTGGGCTTCGTCCCCAACGTAAGAGTCCTTTTGTCCCATACCGACCATGATACCTTGATGTCTTGGTCTACCAACAATCGATGGGAAAACAGCACGAGGAGCGTCATCACCGGCGAAACCGGCTTTACACATACCTGAACCGTTATCAATAACTAAAGCAGCAACTTCTTCTGTTAGGTGTTAGTACTGGTCTTTTGCATGTTTGGATTGGCGTCTCGCTGTGGATCATGTCCGACGGATCATAGCTGACGTGGCGACTATCATAATCACTTCAATCTCGCTTTCGGCACCTTCTGAATCGTCGATCTGTCTCTCCGGCATCTATCTACATCTCCCACATCCTCTTGGTGTTTGCCGCCCACCCTCGACGCTCAGGAGCCCCTTGAGCAACCGTGATCCATTAGCCGCCGCTCACAATTCGATCCCCGTTTCTAATCCAATCAATCAATTGAATCATCGCAGAATTTCAAATCGACTCATATCGCTTTATACATACCACCGTCCATTATAAATTGTAATTAATATTAATATATATCCTAATTAAACAAGACTGAAATAAACAGAGTGTTAAATTTCAACTACTTTTTTTGAAAGGGGTGAGGATACTTGATGAAAATCGAAAATTGGTCGAATCGACTTTTAAGTGTTACCCGGAACACGCGGTTGTCGTCAGTCGTAATGAAATCGTCAATGTCGTATTAAGAGAAGGATTGTATGGTCGGTTAGTCTCGTTTTCTGTGGTGCTGGTTTGCTGGTTTGCGGGTTACTGGTTATTCGTTATTCGATTAATTGATTTACATATGAATGCATACTAGTATAGGTGGACAATAACCAGTGTTGTAGTTCACCAGTGTGTTTCTTTAGATTTTGTAGTAGGATTCTTAGCTGGGTTTGCAACTAAACTCAAACGTCGAACCTCGAACCTCGAACCTCGAACCTCGGTACTAGTACATATTATATGTTGGTTCTATGTCTTGCTAATACTTCGATTGCAATTGAACATTGCTAGTTGGAATATATCGGAGATAGATTGGTACATGCGGACCGAGTGACATGCGTTTGTGACTAGCTATAACTTGAACTAGTAGGATTACAATAGTGCGGTTGCGATAGTCGCGAGACCATTCTGACAGAGGAAATATGTTAGGCTAGATGGGATGTATAGATAGTAAGCAGGCTACAGACGCAAAAACGGACCCCATCCAATAACTAGGCAAGTCTCAAGGAGCGGATAATATGAAATTAATGCTTTGGAGTAGACAATAGTAAAGAAATGGGAGGTGGTTTTGTGTCACCGAAATGGGACATAATCGAGAATGTTTGAGGATAAATGAGATCAATAAAGACTGAAAGGGCAAATTTAAATAGTTTATATCAGAGAATAGAAATGTCATCATCTGTACCATACGATCCATACATTCCCAATCAGACAACGGGAGAGCAATCTGCATCAAGAACGGCAGCTATCCAAGCGGTAAGTAACAAGATTAAAAAGGGGCTCAGCACATGATGCCAGATAGCCCAGACAACGTACGAGACCCACAAACAGACTATAGGGGCCTACGGATCAGATCAGAGACGATTAGAAGGGCCTAATGAATAGGAAATACTAACTAGCGCAGCAAATCGATGACACTGTGGGTGTTATGCGAGACAACATCAACAAGGTTGCCGAAAGAGGCGAGAGGTTAGACTCGATCGAAAACAAGACCGATAACTTGGCTATCAGTGCCCAGGGGTTCAGAAGAGGTGCTAACAGAGTGAGAAAAGATATGTGGTGGAAAGATATGAAGATGAGAATGTGTCTCATTTTGGGGGTTATTATTGTATTGATTGTGATTATTGTGCCTATCGCAGTCCATTTTTCATAGGTTTAATGTGTATTTAATTATATGTACGAGAGAATAACATCGGTGTAGATTAGTTACTGTCCAATAACTCTTCGTATTGAGTTTCGTTCAATAACGATTCTTGACCTTCTACGATTTCAGCTGGTTCATTCAATTTGATTTGAGCAATCCAAGCATTTCCCATAGGATCATCGTTGATGAGTTGGGGGTTAGATTCTAATTCTTGGTTAACAGCGACAATTTCACCGGCAACTGGTGAGTAGATTTCGGATGCAGATTTGACCGACTCAACAGAACCAATAGATTCACCTACTTCGACAGTATCACCAACTTCTGGTAATTCAACATAAGTGGTTTCCCCTAATGCTTCACTAGCATATTGGGTAATACCAACGAACACACTATCATCTCTTTGGAATGCAACCCACTCGTGTTCTTCAGTGAACTTGATAAACTTAGGACCGGCTTCCTTGTACTTGTAGACAAAGGATTCAGTGTTCAACTTGAAATTGCTGGAGTTGAATCTCATGAAACTAACCCCTGGTGCGACCTTAGCGGTGTTAATTCTGGCACCAATAGTATTTTTGGCTAATTGAGAGCCTAATCTAGTTGAGAATCTGGCGTTTATTAAGTTTCTAAACATCTTGCTGATGAAATTTCCTACTAATTGATTTATGTCCTTCTTCTTCGACATTTTAAATGGTTTTTGGAAGTCAAGAAGAGTCAAAAAATCGGAGTCAAACGACGTGCGATACACAACTCTAATACTCTTACTCTATTACATCTACATTTGAAGCATAACAAACTTCATAATAGTGTTAGTCCTGTTTATTGAGTACATGATATGGAATTAGGAGAACCGAAGTCGATGATAGCTGATTGGCGTTGATTTATGGCACCTTTTACACTAAACTGTACTCCACGTTAAGAATGAGTGTGCGCGATAATTGTAGCCAATATAGTTGGTTCCTGTGAATGTGGGCAACCTTTGAAACTAAGAGCAAGCACTTCAATAGAAAATATATAGCCTTGGCCCGTTAAGAACTATATATAAGTTTAAAAACATGGCTAGCATGTTCGCACGCATTGGTGTGTTTGCAAGAAACCGATGCCGTAGGCTGCGAAAAACCAGGCTCGTTTATAACCCAAGCTCGAAGGATGTCGGTAAAGAACTTAATATGCTACAAACCCATATATTGTACATAATAAGACTATCTTTTAGACTATTCTTTACTCTTCAATCTTGTGGATGCACTATTACTTCAAAATTCACTATATAGTACTCTTGGACCGATATTTAGCCCAAACCATACATATCCACAAAAAGGATTTTATGACTCCCCACCGCCTACAGTCTTAAAAAATAGCCCACTGGTCCACAATCATGACAAACAAATACTTACACAGAAGGCTTCCTAATAAACTGAATTTGTGGAAATAGTTTATCTTCGCCGGTTCGGCCGTATCTTCCGATGATCTGCGAAGCAGCCATATCTTACGAAATACTACTACATAAAACATATCAAATATCTTTATACCTCTTCAGCATTTCTAATTGACCTTACATAGTTCTCCATATTCACCCAATCCTAGATATTGTCCTATCATATTACAATAATAGAACCATCATTTCAACGTCTCTGCATATAGTCTCAGATTATACGGTTGCAACGTAATTAGATCAAACATGCAACGTCAAGAGGTATCTCGATATCATAACGGGTTGGTATATTGACTATTTGGAGATGTTAACCAGATCAGTACATATTTCATAACTCAATTGTGCTAGTATATTCTAGAACTTGTCCGCAATTTTTGGAAAGCAATAGAAGGTCCCTGCCGAAAGTTCTCGAAAAATCGGACTGATTATGAACCCATCCCGCATTTAGCAACTTTTTGTAGTATATAAGAGGGAGAAACCCTTCAAGTGAATTAAACTTTCTTTTAGCACTATAATTAAGAATAATAAAGATGTCAAAAGCTATTGGAATTGATTTAGGAACAACTTACTCATGTGTTGCACATTTCACAAATGATAGGGTAGAAATTATTGCTAACGATCAAGGTAATAGAACTACTCCCTCATATGTTGCATTTACAGACACTGAAAGATTAATTGGTGATGCTGCTAAAAATCAGGCGGCAATGAACCCAAGTAATACTGTATTTGATGCTAAGAGATTGATCGGTAGAAAATTTAACGATGAAGAAGTTCAAAGTGATCTTAAGCACTTCCCCTTCAAGATCATAGACAAGGCTGGTAAGCCACAAATCCAGGTTGAATTTAAGGGTGAGACTAAAACTTTTACCCCAGAAGAAATTTCCTCCATGGTTTTGGTTAAGATGAAGGAAACAGCCGAAGCTTATTTAGGTGGTGAAGTTAAGGATGCAGTTGTAACTGTTCCAGCTTACTTTAATGATTCGCAAAGACAGGCTACGAAAGATGCAGGTTTAATTGCAGGTTTGAATGTTACAAGAATCATCAATGAGCCAACTGCAGCTGCCATTGCGTACGGTTTAGACAAGAAGGGAACATCTGCTCACGAAAAAAATGTGTTGATTTTCGATTTGGGTGGTGGTACTTTTGATGTTTCATTGTTAGCCATTGATGAAGGTATTTTCGAAGTCAAGGCCACTGCTGGTGATACACACTTGGGTGGTGAAGATTTTGATAACAGATTAGTGAACCACTTCGTCAATGAATTTAAGAGAAAGAACAAGAAAGATTTGTCTTCCAACCAAAGAGCATTGAGAAGATTGAGAACTGCTTGTGAAAGAGCCAAGAGATCTTTATCTTCTTCGGCTCAAACATCGATTGAAATCGACTCTTTGTATGAAGGTATCGATTTCTACACATCTATTACTAGAGCTAGATTTGAAGAATTATGTGCTGATTTATTTAGAACTACTATTGATCCAGTTGAAAAGGTTTTGAAAGATGCTAAGGTTGATAAATCACAGATACACGATATAGTTCTTGTTGGTGGTTCTACCAGAATTCCAAAGATTCAAAAGTTAGTTTCTGATTTTTTCAATGGTAAGGAACCAAGTAAGTCTATTAACCCAGATGAAGCCGTTGCATACGGTGCTGCAGTTCAAGCCGCTATTTTATCTGGTGACACTTCGTCTAAGACTCAGGACTTGTTGTTATTAGATGTTGCTCCATTATCCTTAGGTATTGAAACTGCTGGTGGAGTAATGACTAAATTAATTACAAGAAATGCAACAATCCCAACCAAGAAGTCTGAAACTTTCTCCACTTATGCGGACAACCAACCAGGTGTTTTGATTCAAGTCTTCGAAGGTGAAAGAGCTAAGACCAAAGATAACAACTTATTAGGTAAGTTCGAATTATCTGGTATTCCTCCAGCTCCAAGAGGTGTTCCACAAATTGAAGTTACTTTTGATATTGATGCCAATGGTATCTTGAATGTTTCTGCCTTAGAAAAGGGTACTGGTAAGACTCAGAAGATTACTATTACTAATGACAAGGGTAGATTATCTAAAGAGGAAATTGAGAGAATGGTTTCAGAAGCCGAAAAGTACAAGGAAGAAGACGAAAAAGAAGCCGCAAGAATTCAATCCAAGAATACTTTAGAATCCTACACTTATTCATTAAAGAACACTATCAATGATGGTGAAATGAAAGATAAGATTGGAGAAGATGACAAAGAAAAGTTAACAAAGAGTATCGAAGAAACCATCGCATGGTTAGATTCTTCACAAGCAGCAACCCAAGAAGAATATGATGACAAGCATAAGGAATTAGAAGGTATTGCTAATCCAATTATTTCTGCTGCATATTCTGCTGCAGGTGGTGCTCCTCCAGGTGGTGCGCCTCCAGGAGGTAACCACCCAGGAGGGTTCTCTGCTGGTGATGCAGCTGGTGGAGCAGGTGGTGAAGGTCCTACTGTCGAGGAAGTCGATTAATGATTTTAATTCTTTTTATATGAAATTTTTGGTTATTTAAATAATGTTTTAATGAATGTGATATGTATATGCAGTTTTGTTGTAAATTATGTAGATAACCAACCTATATAGAGCTAGCTGAGTGTTTCGAATAACACACAAATCGTGGTTGCTAAAACCCAAGTGAAAATCAAAATGATGCCAATTTTTCTATCTATAACCCAATTATTTCTGGGGATCATTATAAGTAGAATTGCAATACTTGATATTATACCCAATCCTGTTACAATTAACGTCTTTGAGATATCAACTCTATAACCGTTTATATGTTTTTTATTCCTGGGTATAATTAGTAAACCGCTTATTCCCATAGACGAAAGTGATAAAAGGGGACCACCAAAACAGGCACCAAATGCCATTAAAGGCATTCCCATTTTAGCAATAGTAAAATTTGAGATAAAGTCTCCGATAGAATTACCTAGTGCAAAAACAGTGATTCCTAATATATCATCGCTCAAGTCATAAATAATAGATACTGTTCTCAAAATGCTTATAATTTCTGTTGCGAATAGCGATATCCATGATATGGAAATTGCAAAACCTATAAAAGATGCAATATAATTAGCATTCTTCAAGGATATAAATTTACGATCATAATTCAAGTTCATTAGGCTTGATAGTATAATTGATAATAATGACCCAACTAAAACATGATGGCCCATTATATTGCTTATTAAATTAATGGCCATAAATGTTTGAATTGTTAATAGCATTTTATCAAATCTGTAATCAAAAGCATCGTCTTCTGTAGATTCATTAGATTGACTAAAGGGAAAATTCTTCAGCTTTTTCTCTAGCTTATTCAACATTTGGATAATTGAATGGTCTCTCACGGGCGTAGTGATTCTTAATAATATTGATATAGGAAAAGATATTATCAAATATAATTTGTTTGTTAAATTATAATCACAAAAATTAAGTAAGTTCGGTGCAATAAGCTTGATCAATTCAATATCTTTGAAGTAAAACTTAGGTTTATATGCTATATTTTGAGGTTCCGACTCAGGTCTTTCAAAATGTAATTGATTACTGCTTGTTAATTCTGGCAAAACCTGAGCTACGTTTTCTTCTCCTTCTGGTTGTCCTTCTTCATCTCTATAAGGTTTATACATTGGGAAGGTTTGCGGTTGATCAGTATCAGAAAATAATTGTGGACTATGAGAAATGACAGGTGCTGTTATTGGACGTTCATTCATATCAGACAAGCTTATACTTCCATGATTAGAATGCTTACTTAATTCCCGCAATAGTACTTTCAATCCATAAGAGCCAGTCTCAACGGGAATGCCATCTGATGTTTGATGTCTCATGAATTCATCATATTGATTATTCATGACGCCTCCATCTTGATCTCTTATGTTATTAAAATTTAATTCTTCGATTGTAGGAAGATCATCAAAAGTATCTAAGAATATATCGTCTGTACGATAGTTATCTTGGGGTCGAGCTAACGAATAGTTTCCCCTGGATCTTTCTTCCCTAGCCCATCGCCTCATCTTTGATTTTAAAAGCGAATGATTCAACACAACTATCACCACGTACATCACGTACACGCCAATCAAAAAGATACAGTTGACCATGCTAAGGTATGAATTCAACAATGAAATTAGTACCAATACAATGACCCCTAAGAAGAATCCTGCATCTCTTATAAACAGATCTCGTGGAACTTTAAATGGGTGAATTACTGCCATAGATCCAACAACCACTGTTATAATAAACAACGCGGCACCCATTAATTCAGAGATAGCCAAGCTACCCGAATCCAAACTCATAGCTTTGTAGGTACTTAACATATCAGGGGAACCATTTCCAAATGCTAACAACGTTAAACCGGCTAAATTATCTGACAATTCTAGAAATTTTGAAATTGTGTATAAATTGGGACAAAGGTAGTCTGAGGCTGTCGTACCTAAGGCAATAAAAAATAGACTTAAACAACTTAGCAACGGTACAACAGAAAATGACTTGAGGATTGGAAACTTGCAGTAGTATAAATCTAAGTAGTTGAATCGTCCTATTTCGGTTTCGGAAGCACAATTCTCTTTTATAAATGAACATTGGTCCCCCGCTGGCACTTTGAGTACTTGGGAACAGGTGGAATTATCTCTTTTACTTAATTGACTTAAGCCTTTTCCAAAATGACTAAAACAATTAGCATTACTAGCAATACCTAATAGTAGTATTACACATATCAATCGCATATTTTATCATCCATACGGTACTATCAACTTGCCTCTACAATCAATTAGGAATCTAATACTGATAACCTTGAAAGGCTACATGCAGGTCAATATTAAGTCGATGAGTTCAAATATAGAATAGAGTAATACTAGTTAAGACTTAACTAGTTGGATAAGTCTGTTTTGACGTTTACTTAGAATAAATTTATCGGTGTTCATATTATTATTAAATGCTACAAGAAAAGGACGAAAATTATTGCATTCGATAGTTTGTACTGTAACTAATCCACTTCATATCAAAAATATAAACTGTCCTTTTAGTACTACAAATAGATGTACAGCTGATCATTGCACCACTCCCCATTCGGGCACACGAAGGTAATCCCTTAGAAATAAATAAATTATTCAACAGATGGAGTGCTGCACCCAAGATCAACCAAGTTTTTCTCCAGTCCATTCAGCGAAAGAAACACAACTATATTCCGATGGTCATGGGTCAAGAACGCCATAATGGGTTCAACCTCAAGGGAATGCATTAACGTTGTGAATGGCTGTGGTTTTGCGTTAAAGAAGAAAAAGGTAAAATGAAAAATTTTAACGCTTCTATCGATTATATAGTACAAAAGAAGTGCGGGTAACCCCGGTATAGTAAGGGTTGCAATATGATAAATACCTATTACTGCAAATTCATTAAGATCTATGTATTTCTCTATAAAATTAGAAGCTTTCAGAGCTACTTTCGTCTAGGGTATTCTGAGTTATCATCACTCCATTGACTTTTGGCTCGTGATGAACTGTTTCCATAGTATCTATGACTTTTGTGAAGACATCATCCACGACGTTCTTCCCCCATAATGTATCCATATGTTCGTACCCAGGACAATTCACTATATCTATAATGTTGTTTTTCATTTTATCGTTAATATTTAGAATTAATTCCTTTGTATTTTCCATATCGATCAATATGTCACTATCACCGTAAACCAAAAACGTAGGGACATTCAAATGGTGTGCTATGGGAAAGGGAGCTACCCTGTTAGATTTCGATCTCGATACGCTCGAAAGATTCGACAATTTGGTCATTCCGATGTTGCATGTTTCGTCAAACATCTGAAATCGTTTACTGTTGATTATTTGAAACCAGTGAATCAATGATTTGACGGAAGAGTTTGAAAACATATGCGGATAACCTATTTTTTTTTGGGATTTTGTCATGTTTTTTCCTGACCATCCAAATAAATAGACAAGTGAAGTATCAACCACTTTTTCATATAGGCTGGAGCCTAGAAAATAGCTCCAGAATGCAACTGACGGAAGTATGGCCTTATTTCCAAACATGCTGTATAAAAATTCGTTGTTGTTTGCTGATTGAATAACAATAGCTTTGAAAATGGGATGGTTTAAGTTTCTGGGGATTATTGCAGGTGATAACCCAATAAATAAATTCAACTTTGAATTCAATTCTGGCTTCAAACTCAAACTGGCGAATAACTGAGAGCAACCCTGAGAGAATCCAATATAAGTTATCTTAGCTGATTCGTCATAATTCGATGAGATATAGTCAATAGAGTTAGGAATATCGTATAACGCATATTCGTCCAACGAGAAATCCCAGAATTTAGCATCGTCAATTGACAATTTGGTATGTTTCATAGAATACTTATTTCCCCGATTGTTACCCAACCACACATCATATCCCATATCAACCAACACAAACGGTAAAATCCTCTCTTTTGTACCACCAAGCAAGAATAACTCTGAGTTAGTAAGCAACCCATGGTGAAAATAAACTATTTTTCTACTGGGTGTATACCGTATTCCTTTTTTTTCAAGTTTATGAATAACTAGTACATATTCATCCTCTGTAGTAATAACATGTTCTCTAACAATATAACCATATATGTCTGCAATCTCTGTTATATCCTTAGACTTGATGATTCTTTCGTAGATAGTTGAACTTTTGTTGTTGTCAACATCCACGTTATCAAATTCTAACCCAAGAAACTTCCTTATAAGCTTGTATAAAATAGATATCGATATACTAATTACAAGAAAACTAATATTCAAGATGGTGTTTCCTATAGTCAACTTTTTAACAGAAGCCATCTCTAAGATCACTATCTATCATGTATGTTATTTACTATTCTAACCAGCATGTGTTATAGCGTTCTAATATCACGGACACGTGATTCTCATCGTAAAGATTATGGAGTAGTAATGAATGCTGATACAAGATATTGCATGATTATGTTCTATATACAACTAGTTGAAGGGGAAATATACAAGTACATGGAGATTTGAAATAGCCTATGAAAAAAATTAATTCAATTAATCATCGTGAAATCTATGTTGAAAATTTCAAAAAATTCCAAACCATTTCTTTCTCTTATCAGGCTTTTCCTCTTCGCCATTCATAAAAGACATTGCAAACTTTTTGTGTTCGTCCATTTCTCTTAGCATTTGCTCTTCTTGTTGTTGTTGGATCCGTTGTGCTTCTAAAACATGTCTTTCAGATGGTCTGTTCAATGCATATTCACCTTCGACCGTCTTTCTCAAGTTTTCGGGAATATAGTCCGAATCTTTGACATTCTTTACTACTATGTTGGCGCCCTTTGGATAATGCAAATCGTCGTATTCCTGATCATTTAGGCCGATCAACCGCTCTTTAAGACGCAATCTGGCACGATAGAAGTCCGACATGACATTTTCCCTTCCATCATTCCATCTATGGAAGAATGCACAATATACTACCACACTTGCAGCAAGAAACGACCCAAACCACCGTGTTCCGGTATTCAATCTCTGGTTGGTATCGATTCTACGTAACACTTTATATTGGCCTGGATACACCTCAGACGGCGGTCTTGGTGTGTAATTCAACCTTTTCATGGTCTCATTGACTTTCTTGTACTGTGTTGGATTTCTGGGTATAGACGAAAATCCCGATGGCTGATTTCCTGGTATTTTGAATTCAGATGGATATCCTTCTGGTGGTCTTAAATCAGTTGGATCATATGGATTATACGGTGCCTTTGGAGGAGTCCATCCCTTAGGATTAGGTCTTCTTTGAAAATCATCCTCCTCCTTCTTTGCTTTATCTCCATTCATTCTGTTGATAAAACTATTTCTTCATTATATAGTAGTAATTTTCCAAAATTTAGGTCATTTTTACAACCTGCACTATTTACCAATTTTACAGGTTAAGCCGCTTAGTATCAAATCATTCATACTGGATAAAACCTAACTACACCGTATACAGCTATCTCTTTTATTAATTGATCCATAATGACTGATTATAGTACTGAAATACTGGAAGCATTCGCTCATATTCAGTCTTTTTTTTCTTTAGAGACGCTTGATACCCGACTTCACCCTCCTACAAATACGTCTAAGAAACAATCAGTTATAAAGAAAGCAAATCCAAGGTCTAAATGGTCCACATTAGAATTCAGATTTTACATATTGGTGTTTATTGTAGTAATTCCACTAATGCTCAAAGCAGCAATGGATGCTTCTAATGAAAATAATCCTAACTTCCCCAGGTACGTACATTTATTGAGTCAAGGTTGGATGTTTGGACGGAAAGTTGATAATTCAGATCAACAGTATAGGTTCTTCAGAGACAATTTTCCTATGATATGTGGGTTGATTATTATACATATTGCTGTCCGCAAAGCTGCCACTTCTTTATTGCAAATCAATAAACGGACGTACTTCGATTGTGGATTTGGACTCTTGTTCTTATTTGCTGCCCATGGTACCAATTGTTTACGAATTCTAATCCATATTTCGATAGCTTATGCGATTTCTAGATACGTTCCTTCTAGGAAGACTGCGGTTTGTCTTACGTGGATTTACGGAATACTGACGTTGTTTATAAACGATAATTTTCGTGCTATTCCATTTGGCATCCACGCAATTGACCATGGTTTCAAAGGAATAATTGCCAGATGGGACGTTTTTTTCAATTTCACTTTACTTAGAATGTTATCCTTCAACTTGGATTATTTGGAGAAGTTGAAGGAAATTGATAACAACGATAAAGAGGCTTCAAGGCTCAATTCGCTGAAACTCTCGGATCTCGATGACAGACAACGTCTTGATGCCCCTTTGCCTATGTCTGACTATAATATTGTCAACTACATTGCATATATTACTTATGCTCCATTGTTCATTGCTGGCCCAATCATTACATTTAATGATTTCATCTATCAATCTAATTATCAACAATTACCTTCAGTCAAGGACTACAAAAGGACTTTTGTCTACTTTATAAGGTTCTTGTTCTGCTTATTTGTGATGGAATTCTTGTTACATTTTACTTACGTTGTCGCTGTGTCTAAAACAAAAGCTTGGGACGGTGATACCCCCTTTCAGATTTCGATGTTAGGTATGTTCAATTTAAACATTATTTGGCTCAAATTATTAATACCGTGGAGATTGTTCCGTTTCTGGAGTTTGTTAGATGGTATTGATCCCCCAGAAAATATGATTAGATGTATGGACAATAACTATTCTGCGTTGGCATTTTGGAGAGCGTGGCACAGATCCTTCAACAAGTGGGTTATAAGATATATATATGTTCCTTTAGGTGGAGGTGGTAAGTACCGTATCTTAAACAGTTTGTGTGTGTTCAGTTTCGTTGCCATCTGGCATGACATTGAATTGAAATTACTCATGTGGGGCTGGCTAGTGGTCGTTTTCTTGTTACCAGAAATCGCCTCTACAATCTATTTTAAACGGTACGAAAATGAATGGTGGTACAGATATTTGTGTAGCGTTGGAGCCGTTTTAAATATCTGGATGATGATGCTTGCAAACTTATTCGGATTCTGTTTGGGTAAAGACGGTACGGTTGCATTATTACTGGAAATGTTTAATACTGTATCTGGAATCGAATTCTTTATTTTATCTCTGGGTGCTTTATTCGTCGGTGTCCAAGTGATGTACGAATTAAGAGAATCAGAAAAGAGAAAAGGCGTCAATGTTAGATGTTAGTTTTATAGCGTAAGGCATATTTGGTGTATAAGTTTAAATATTGCGCACATAAAATTTCATGAAATATCGTACTAGTACTACTAAAACCTTTTCACCATATGGCTCCCCCAACTCCCGTATATTCAAGATCAGATATACTTTCAAGGTATGATGATGTATTAGCCAACCCTGAGAAATATAAATGTCATTTAAAGTCGATAACACAACATGAATGTACATTCAGAGTATCTCAAGATAGACTGCATCCTCCAGAGATAATTTGTTTACCCTTCAAAAGAATATTTCAAAGATGCTTATATCCCACAATAATAAAGGAGAATGGAAAGAAAAAGAAAGTTGATAAGTGGACAAATATTGAAATCACAGATCAGAATTCTAATAGAGATTTGATGGTAGTTCCAAAATATGGTAAGGATGTTAAAGATTTTTTGAATGCTGATAAGGAATTGAAACGACTTATGGAATCAGAGATGAATGAGAATTCGTAAAGGATGGGTGTTTTAATGGTATTAGAGTCAATATTAATGATAGTAATAAATAATCATGTATATTAAAGGATTATGATAGATAAGTGCATCAGATGATTTGTGCTATATACGATAACAAATATTGCAAGTAGAGCTACACTAGTGGAAGCGCACAATACGATCTCACAAGTCACGGCGAGTGTACAAGTGGCTGTTCTGTAGCAAAGGCTAGTTAATACGTGGTCCCCTCACTAGGTTGTGCCAATTTCTTATTAGTTGGAGCGGCCATACTTTTTCTTAATTCTAATAAAACTGTTTCCATAGAATATGATCTTTTCCAATTCTTCAAAATGTCGAATACGGAGTCCATAACTTTTCCCTGTTCATCTACACAAGGCAAATTGATCTTCGAAATAAATTGTACTTTTGGTGGCTTTTCAGGATAGCTTTCGTCACAAACTATGGTTAACGAATAAATTCTGTTTTCATGAGTAGAATGTGGAGGTCCCAAGATCGTACCGTTCCAATAAGTCATGGTTATATCATCTTGATTTGTTAATCCGTATGAAATGGATTCAGCACCCAATCCTTTTTCTCCTTTTTCTAATTCTTCTAATAATTTAAAGTTTCTAGGACTAAATCATGTTAGTTATGATCTACTATAGTAGTACGAACTATTCAGTTACTTACATCTTGGACATATTCTGCTTTGGTGTTAAGAGAATGAAATATATAATACTCCTTTCTTAAAACTGAATCTCGAATAGGGTCTCAATTTCACACGACTGTATTATTGTTTACAAAAATATTGTTAATAGAGATAGTAAGACAGATAAATTAGAACTATTACAGAGCAAATGTCAGATACTGGTTCTTCTCCCTTCATCGATCGACCAAGATCGATGTTAGATGAAGATTCAGATTTTAATTCAAGGCAAATAATATCGAATTTGCAATTTCAAATTTCGTCACTTAAAACAGAAAAGAGTTTATTACAACAAAGCAAGGAGTCCATGGCTGAGACATATGAAGCATTATTAAAAAGGAAGAATGAAGAGGTTGTGTCTTTGCAGAATGATTTTGATTATGTATTTAAGCAAAAAGATGAATTACAATCTAAGTACGATAATATTCAACAAATTAATTCAAAAAACGTTGAATCATTACAGACTCAATTAAACGATACTACAGAAAGGTACGATGAATTGAAAAACAAAAATGAAATGCTAAGCTCCGACTTGAAAAGACTTTTTCGTGAAAATAATCAAATGAAATCAGAAATAGAATTCCAAAAAAACTCAAGAGAACAAATAAACGAAAAAATTGTTAGCTTGCAAGATGAGAACAAAAATTTATACAAATCTAATGATGAATTGATTGAAAAGTTAAATAGCGTTTCTGAGCAGTTAGTTCAAAAGAGCGAAGATAAGTTCAGCAAAAATTTATCGGATCAAAATGCTAAACTTCAGAAAGCTAACAATCAATTACAATTGAAGGTAGATCAACTATTACAACATAAGACATCATTAGAGTTATTAAGGCAAAAAAATGTTTCTTTAACTAATAAACTAGCCTCTTTGTCAAACTTGGAAGAAAAGTGTTGCAAGCTAGAAATTGAAAATATGGAGTTATCAGATAAGTTTGATACTTTTTTCAAAACTATAGAGGATTCAGTTAATGATGATACAAATAGAACGAATGAATCTGTTATTATTGAATTTATGGATAATTATAATCGATTAAGAAACCTTAATTTGGTGCTTCAAGACAAATATAATCAATCGGTAAGCAATGTTTCAAGTATACAAACTGAGTTATCCAATATAAAAGAAAAATATTCAGAAGCTCTTTCAAACATAGAATCATTGAAAAAAACTGTTTCTACACGGAAAGAATTGATTGAAAAACTTGAAAGACAAAAATTACTCAATGTCAAAGAAATCGAATATCTCCGAGGCCTGTTGAAGAAGTTAGAAGAATTAAATTTAAAACATACTAAAAAAGAAACGAACGATAAGTCAACAGAACAGTATATGACAAATTTAGAAAAGTTAGTGGATGAATATAGAACTGAAATCAATACTCTCCAGAAACAAGTGCTGTCACAAGACATACAATCCAATATTCAAGCCGGAAACAAAAGGCCTCGAATAATAGATAATGGTATACAGAATGATTTCAAGTCCCAAGTTTCAGTATTGGAAAAGGAAAATCTTAAGTTACTATCGACAATTAAAAATTTAGAATATAACAATAAAACTTTAGGAGAAAAATTACAGAATTTGGAAAGCTTAGATAATAAAAAGAAGGAATTACATATTTTACAACTAAAATCGAACCCAGCATCTCAAGATCAGCTCATTAAACAGGAAACCTTAGATTTGCTTTTTAAAGAAAATCAAGATATGATAGAAAAATTTGTCAAAAACAAAAATCTTGATGAGTTGATTCCTAAATCACTTTTTGAAAGGCAGGAAAACGATAAATTACAGTTGCAAACAAAAATTGACCAGTTAAATAAAAGAATAAACCGTTTAAGAGAAATTTATAGCCAAAAAAGTCGTGATATTTTATCAGTTATATCAAAATTCTTTGGGTACACGATTGAATTTTTACCAAGTCCAATAAATTCTAATGACTTATCGTCCAGAATTAAGCTTGTATCGAAGTACATGAATAATAAGGATGAATCAAACTCTGCATATTTAATACTAGATGTCAATTCAAAATCATTGAAAGCAAATGGGAGCTTAGAATTTAAATCATTATGTGAAGACTTAGTAACTAATTGGATTAGTGATAAAGATCAAATACCCTGCTTCTTGAGTGCGTTGAATTTAAGCATATATGATAAATATGCAACTTGAAAATAGTTCTATAATGTAAATTAATAATATAAATCTATACAGTTGATGCAGTGACTAATTGTTTGGCTACAAGCAGAAGTAGCTCAGTAGGTGTCTTTTCGAAATTTTCCACCTTCTTAACTAACGAATTCCATGTCCTACCTTTATTTATCTCTTCATATTGCTTTTCGAAATTCTCTAATAGAGCCCCTTTCTCTGAATCGGAGCCATGCTTATCTATAAAGTTGAATAGCCATCCCCAGCAATCACCGTTATTTTTATCGCCATTCAAGGCTCTTTCAAACCACGATTTAGCTTTCATGAATTTTCCGTCTAACCAGAAAAATATTCCAATATGAAGCAAGACTAATGGTGAATTATCTGTCTGTTTTAAAGCATCTAGGAATGCATTTTTCCTCTGCGACATCTTCGGAATCATTTGTAAATTTTGAATCCAAAGAAGAGGAGAATTGGGAAAATCTCTGAGGGCTTTATTACAAATTTGCCTTGCCGTTATATTATCATTATTTCTTCTCTCAATTGCAATTTTTTCATTCCAAAGCTCTTCACTTGCAGGATTATTTAAAATGGCCATATCTAACATTGATCTCGCTCTAATCAAAATCTTAAACTCACTTTCATCCATCCTTACGAGTGAAAGCCATAAGTCAACGGATTTTGGACATTTGTTTACACCAATAGAATAAACTTCCCTTGCATTTTGTATGCTCTTTAAATCGTGCTGAAGTATTTGACCTTTCTGTAAGTAAAGCTTGTCACAATCAGGGAATCTTTCTAAAGATTCATTACTCAATGACAAAATACACTCCCTATACTTGTTATCAGGAGTTTTCATATTCAACAACCTCTTAAGGTGAATATGTTTATACCATACACGAGGGGAGGAATCGGGTAACAATTCAATAGTTTCAGTTGATATTTTATTTGCAGCTTCATAATTCAAATTTTTGATTTCTAGTTTAATTTGAGCTAGTAAAATAGCCTCGCTGTCTGGAATTGCTTTATTAGCAGACTTCAAGATTTCTCTTGCTCCATCCACATCTTTACCTAAAATCCATTTATCCTTGGCGTACATCAATGCAAATAATTCAAACTGTGGATTTAGTTTAACAGCCTGTTCATAGAAACTGAATAATCTATCTAAATTCAAAGGAGAAATTTGTTTGAGAGATTTAAATAACCTCATCCAACACTCTGAATTATTTGGAAACTGCTCGATGATATATTGATAAATAGAATTTGATGTTTCAAATCTTGATTGATTTGCAAGATGGCCCGCCTCCTTAAACCAGATAGATAACTTTTCTTTGGGGTCTGACGGAATATCAATATTCAAAACGTTATTTACAATAGCCTGGCAAGTCTTGTTGAAGCCCTCGAGTTCTGTGTTTGCAGCTGCTTCCAACCATTCCTGTCTAGATAATAATTTGGACTTATCACTAACATTATCCTCTAGTTTTTTAATTCCCTTTTGTATTAACGTGCTTAATTTCTTTACTGAGATATTCTCATGCTCCCGCTCTTCTAACTTTGCTGCTGCAATCCAAACTTTATGATTATCACTCATGGATTTCCTAGCTTTATTAAGTAGATTCTTTGATTCATCGTAATCAGACAAATTTATTAAAGAGATCCAGAAAGTCCATTCAGTTGGACATAGCTCAATTGCCTTGCGTAACAATTTTGCAACATCATTTTGATCCTCCTCCAAATCAATGAGTCTTTCCCATAATTTTACATTCTGCGGAAGGAATTCAAGAGCTTTCATTAATATTCGGCGTCTTGACACAACATCTGATGCATTCTCTAATTCAAATGCTTTAATCCATAACTTTTCTGATGTATTATTGAATTTGAGTGCCTCTGTAACTATAATTTTGCACATTTTTGTCCCTTCAGTAGATTTTTGATGAATATGAATGCTTTCAAGCCATATATCTTCACTATGAGGAACCTTTCTACACCCTTCAACAATGAAATTTTTGGCTGCTGTGTAATTTTTTGCTTGTTCTTCCAATCTAGCTGACGCAATCCAGGAATTAGCCTTGTAAGGATTAGTTTTTCTCAAAGACGATAAAATTAGTCGGCCCTTTTTTATATCACCCACTTGACTAACTGTTTCTTCTTCTGCAATTATATCATTTTGTATATCCTCAGTAGCATCTCGAGCATTTTGTGGGATTAAACTATCAAGCTGCTTACTCAATAGCTTGTCTTTTGCTCCAGAAATTGACTGAAAGTCAGTATCACTATTTTTAGTAATTGAACCACCCCCAAGAGTCCCTGCTCCCGCTATAACACTGTCCGGCATCGCATAGAATCGTTGCTGTTGCTGTTCTAGAAGTCTTGCCCTCTTATTTCTTCTGGTTAAATCCCCAACTTCAGGCAAATTTTCCCATTGTTCATCACTAACTCCGGAAAGTGCTCTCTTTAAATCTGCAAATTGTTCCTTTGTAGTATTTACATTTGCCAATTCCATTTCTTCTCCATTCGGTGTTCTATCTTTACGTTTTCTTTTCATTCTTTGGTCAATTTCTTCGTATATTCTATCAGCCTCTTCGTCATCCTTGTCTCTATTCAGCTTTTTACCTAGCAATCCATCATCATTCTCATCTCCTTCTCCATTGCTTCCGTTTATGTCTTCATCTTCGTTATCCAGAACAATAATACCCGGCTGAATTCTGACCGACCCTGCATCAGCACTTGTTGTAAATCCAGTAGCACCTCTCCCTATACCAGCAATATATCCTGCCGGAGGCTCTTGATCAAGGAACGCTTTTCTGTCCATTTAGTACTGTCTTATCGGTATGCTTCTAGTGTTGTCTATACTGGTCTTTAAGGTGTTTATATATCGTGTCACGTGCGCATCTCTATTTCGTGCGGCTTAAAAATTTTGAAAATCTTTTTAAGTGAATAAGGTCCATGAAGTGCTTATTCTTTTAATCAAATAACTAGTACCAAAATGTCTAAAAGATCTGCATCTGATGAATTGGCACAGTCAGTGAATTCTGCTGTGAAAACCACCAAAGATTCATTACCTCCGGCAAATGCTGTAGAAGAAGAAGGAGATGTGGATATGGGTGAATTTGAAGACCCATATGGGGATGAATTCGAAAGTGACGGAGAAATCATTGAAGTGGACTCTGCAAATGAAGACGATGATATGGATGAAGAAGGTAAAAGTAAAAAGATCGAAGAATTGGAAAGAGAGGAAGAAAAGCAACCAGAATCGACTATTTACTTACCACACAAGTCTAAACCTTTAGGTCCCGATGAAGTGTTAGAAGCGGACCCTAGTGTGTATGAAATGTTGCACAACGTCAACTTACCATGGCCATGTTTGACAGTAGATGTTTTACCTGATAATCTTGGTAATGAGAGAAGAACATACCCAGCTTCGTTGTATGTTACTACTGCTACCCAAGCATCTCGTGCTAAAGACAACGAACTCATCACTATGAAATTATCATCATTATCCAAGACTTTAGTCAAAGATGACGATGACGATGACCAAGAAGATGAAGATGACGACAATGAGGATGTGGACCCTATTATGGACAGTGAAACCATTCCTTTGAAGCATACAACTAATAGAATCAGAGTTTCACCTCATGCATCTGAAACCGGTGAGTATTTGACTGCTACGATGTCTGAAAGTGGTGAAGTTTTAATTTATGACTTGTCTTCTCAATTTAAAGCATTCGATACCCCAGGTTACATGATTCCTAAATCAAGCAAAAGGCCTATTCATACTATAAGAAACCATGGTAATGTCGAAGGTTACGGATTAGACTGGTCACCATTAATTAATACTGGCTCTTTGTTAAGTGGTGATTGTTCTGGTAGAATATACGCTACTTCAAGAACATCATCAAACTGGGTTACTGACAAGACTCCATTTTTCGCATCTGATTCTTCAATTGAAGATATCCAGTGGTCTACCGGAGAAAACACAGTCTTCGCTACCGCAGGCTGTGATGGTTATGTGCGTGTCTGGGATACAAGATCTAAGAAGCATAAGCCAGCAATTTCAGTAGCAGCATCAAAAACTGATGTTAATGTAATTTCCTGGAGTGATAAGATAAATTACTTATTGGCATCAGGCCATGACGACGGTTCGTGGGGTGTGTGGGATTTGCGTAACTTCAATGCTCAGACTACTCCTTCTCCAGTTGCCCACTACGACTTCCACAAGTCTGCTATCACTTCGATCTCCTTCAACCCATTAGATGAGTCTATCATTGCTGTTTCCTCCGAGGATAACACTGTTACTTTGTGGGATTTGGCTGTTGAGGCTGATGATGAAGAAATCACCGAACAGAGAAAAGAATTACAAGAATTGCACGATATTCCACCTCAATTATTATTTGTTCATTGGCAAAGAGATGTTAAAGACGTCAGATGGCATAAGCAAATTCCAGGATGTTTGGTCTCTACTGGTGGTGATGGGTTAAATATCTGGAAGACTATTTCTGTTTAATCGTAAAATGCATCTTTTATTAGCAAATCCGTATTTCCAAAGTACATTAAATTTGCCAGAGGTAGTAAAGCATTCTTTTGTATATTAGTTTAGATAATACATTTTGACACTTAAGTGATATCTGTAAGCATTAGGTACTAGTAAAGCCGTACTAAGCGATGAGCCCAATTTGTGTAAAGTTTGATTTACAGGTTATTTGTAGCTGAAAAATTATTGATTTTTTTTGATATCAACAAAATCATTGATTAGAATGGCTAAGAAGGATAAGAAATCGAAGGATGCCAAGAAGGCTCGTACAGCAGAAAAGCAGAAGAAGAATTTATCCAAAGCGGAACAAAAAAGTAAAAAGCTTTCGAAGAAATTAGGCGAAGAAGAGGAAGAAGAACAAGATATAGATGAGATTTTAGAACAATATGCCAAGGAGCAAGAAAGATTCCAGGCTATCACCGTAGAAGTATGTAAAAGACCATCTAAAAGATTAAACCCGGCCATGGTTTCCAACCCAGCCCAAGGTAAAAGAGAATTGATCTTATTTGGGGGAGAGAATACTGAGGGTTCAATTTCACATTTTTACAATGATTTGTATACTTATTCAATTGACAATGATACATGGAGGAAGATCTCATCAAAGAATTCTCCATTACCACGTTCATCACATGCTATGTGTGCACATCCTTCTGGAGTAATTTTGATGTTTGGGGGTGAGTTTTCATCTCCTAAACAATCGACTTTCTATCATTACGGTGATACTTGGATTTTAGAGGCTGACACTAAAGAATGGACTAAAATTGATCAAAAAAAGGGTCCCTCTGCGAGATCTGGTCACAGATTAGCATGCTGGAAAAATTATATCATGATGCATGGTGGTTTCCGTGATTTGGGAAATATGTCTACATACATGAACGATTTATGGTTATTCGACATTACTTCTTATAAGTGGATTCAGGTAGAATTTCCTCCAAACCATCCTATTCCTGATGCCAGGTCAGGTCACTCGTTGATTCCTTGTGCAGATGGTGCCGTTATATATGGTGGTTATTGTAAAGTTAAGGCTAGAAAAGGTTTGCAGAAGGGTAAAGTTTTGACAGACTGCTGGATGTTGAAAATGAAGTCCGACCCTACCGCGATTAGGTTTGAAAGAAGACGGAAACAAGGATTTGTTCCATCCCCTCGTGTAGGATGCTCACTTGTGTTCCATAAGAACAGAGGTATTTTGTTTGGTGGTGTCTATGATTATGAAGAAAGTGAGGAACAAATTGATTCAGAATTTTATAACAATTTATACTCTTACCAAATCGAAACTAATAGATGGTATAATTTATCATTAAAGCCACAAAGAAAACAAAAACAACAGCAGGTCAAAGATAAATCAAGAGATGAAGATTTAGAAGATATCTTAAATTCTATTTTAGCTAAAGCGAAATTGAATGATGATGATGACGAAGACTCTCATGAATTATCCCAAATTGAAAAGTTGAAGGAAGAGGAAGAACGTGAAGAGGAAAATGAAAATGTAACTGAATATCCAATAATGAACCAGTTGCCGCACCCAAGATTTAATGCCACCACAACTGTTGTTGATGATGTATTATATATCTTTGGCGGTATCTATGAGAAAGGAGACCACGAATTCAATTTGGATTCTCTATACGCTATAGACTTGAGTAAGTTGGATGGTGTAAAAGTTCTATGGGAAGATTTAACTGAATTGGAACAAGAACTCGAAGATTCAGATGAAGAAGACTATGATGATTTTGAATATGAAGGTGAAGGTGAAGATGACGACTCAGAAAGAAATACAGATACTAAATTAGAAGTAGAGGAAGAAGACGAAGAGGAAGAGGAAGAGGAGGCCGAAGACGAAATGGAAATACCAGATCCAAGACCTTGGTTACCACATCCAAAACCATTTGAAACATTGCGAGCTTTCTACGTCCGTACTGGTGCTCAATTTTTAGAATGGGCCATATCTAGTAATAGAGAGAAGAGAGGGAAATATTTGAAAAAAGCTTCGTTTGATTTATGTGAAGGAAGATTTTGGGAGAGAAGAGAACAAGTCAGTATTTCTGAAGATTCTTTGGAAGAATTAGGTGGTGTCGGTGACATTATTGAAAAGGATAATTCGAAAGTTACGAAGAGGAGATAAACCATATAGATTTATATTATATTATGTTATATTATTTAATCGTGTCTAATAGAAATCTTAGGCTAATGTACATTAAAATGTTAGAAGTAAAAGCAACTATGCAAAATGAATACCAACTTGATGGAATGCGTATAATAATTTTAAGAAATCAGTTTGATCTAATTTAGCAGCTCTCTTATCTGAAAAGCCCGTCTCTGTCAAAACCTGTTCTATCTTACTTTTAACAATATCAGACATTGAAGATTTATCATCAACCATCATAGAATCGTCTCCATTTGCATCGGCATTTAAAGTAGACAAGTAAGTCTTATAGTTCTTCTCTAATATATCAAGTATGTTATTAGACTTAAAACCAGCAGCGATCGTTTTATTCTTTCTCACAAAACATATACGTAATAACCCATCCCACTCATTGAAGTCGATGTTTGGTCTTGGAGTCTTCACCTCAATTCTCACAACAGATGATTCGACTTGTGGCGGAGGGCGGAAATTGTTCTTACCCACTTTCATAATATGTGTCACGTTAGCCCACATTTGTACGTTTGCAGATAATCTACAGTATAATGCATCACCTGGTCTTGCAAGTAATCTCATTGCAAATTCTCTTTGAAACATAAGAATCGATACTCTAGGAGGTCTAGGTTGATTCAACAATTTGAAAACCAACGGAGACGAAATCTGATATGGCGTATTAGAGATACACACATCGAAGTATGGTAAATCGGTCTTTATAAAATCTCCCAACAAGATTTCTAATTTCTTCTGGTTAGGAGTACCGTGAACTCTCTTGGTCAACTCAGCGGCCATTCTAGGATCCATTTCACTGGCAATAACTTTTCTAGCTTGTTCTAAAATACGAACAGTTAAGTTACCCGTACCCGGACCTACTTCCAACACTATGTCACTGGGTTTTAATCCTGCTTTATCGACAATACCTTGTGCAACTAAAGGATTCTTTAAAATATGTTGACCCAAATTAGTATTAAACTTAAATACCGAATTTAAATGTTTTTCTGCAGAAACCGTGGTACCTGTTGGGTCAGCAGTGGTACTGAACTTCTTTCTTGCTGCTTTAGCCATTTTCTATCCTTTCACCTATGTTTTACTCCCTTTATCCTGGTCCTTAAAACTCAAGCTCATCACTTTAAAAAAAATATTATCGCAAAAAAATTGGTCCGTTTTTGCGTTAGATTTTTTACGCTCCACAGATCATTAAGATTATAAACAAAACAAAGTCCATCTTTTAGGACCTGATGAAACTGTCCTGATCTATGTATATTAAGAAATATATATACTGAAATATCAATTCACATAAATTGAGGTATATAAAAATATTGCTAAGAAAATCAAATTCTTTTGTAAGCGCTACATAAAGCTATTGGATATAGGGACCGACAAGAATGCAAATATGACTTATCAGGAGAATAATATAGTATTATCACAAATTGTGAATTCTACGCCTAGATCATCATTTTTTGATGAATTGATTGAAATACCGAACACTACAATATTGCTGTCTCATGACTTGTTCAAAATCAATAAAATAGTGGATGATATATTTGGTTACTTATCACAATTGATAGGAATGTTTAAAGAACTCCGGGATTCAGAGATGAAGGGGGCGGACGACATAAGATGGTTTTATGAAGGCAAAGATGGAATATACGAGTTGGTCCGAAACGTGGAAAATATTGACTCTATTATATCACAGCTATTAGGAACCGTGGATGCCCACGCTGACCGTCTTCCTGATTTCACGAGCTTGCTCTGCAGATTTGAGGAGACGAGTGACCTATTATTGGAGGTGAAGAAATATCTAATTGTTTTGAAGAAGAAAGTAGATATTGCCATAAATTTTGTGGAGATAAACGATAATATAATAGGGACCCTTATTCGGGAGATAGAACAGTGCATTGATATTTATCTGAATTTACTGGAATTGAAATTGTCCAGCCCCAAACGGCATCTCAGCAAGTTTAATTTGGAAGTAATTATATCTAAGATGAAGATAAATAATCTTACATCAACTAATTTTTCGACAAAATCGTTGCGACTTCCAACATTTAATGAATTAGATGAACATTTATATAACGAGTACCTCAAATTAGAAGCCAGAATATCACCCCTCAAAGTATCGCTAGAATATTTGCCACTTAGAATCGAAGAGTTCAATATATTCTGTAAATCAATATCAGTTGCAAACTTATTTCCTCATTCGCTATCTACAATTGAAGATAATCATACTAAGCTTATCAAAAGGTGGGAATATTTACAGAAGGGATTAAAAATAATAAAAAGGGATTCATTGGATACCAAATGGAACGATATATTTACATACCTAATTCACGAAATCATTTCCAAATGTGATTTTCTTATCGAAAGTTTGCAGGACAAACATGATGAGCAAAAGTTAATAACGGATGAAATAGGATCTACCTATAAACTATGCTCTAATTCTATTACATTGATTACTAAAGCATTTGCAGAGTCTACTATTTATGAACCATCTTTGGTGTCGTTATTTAACGAAAGTCTTGTACCTAAATGGCAAATTCTAAATGAATTACTTTCCCGCCCATTGGATTCATCAAGTACGATAATGCCAAGCTATTCTTCTTTTTCAGGTTTAAATGGTAGTACTTTAAAATCTTATCATATGTTTAAAAAATCACCATCCCCAGAGGACTCGAATAAAGAAAATTTTCCAAAAAAATCTGACCATGGATTAGGAATAGATTTGGGTGTGGATGTTGCTTCCACAAGAGTCCCTTTCAGTATTGAAAAGAAGGACAGAATAAGGAATTTCCTTAGTCTGGAACCTAATAATGATAACACGAAGAGAAACTTGCAGCAATCCTTAACTAATATAGAGGATGAGGCAGATCTGAAATTGGAATTCTTAGATAATGGTGATAATGAAAACATGAAGGAAGATGATGAAATAACATTGGTTAATTCGAAAACGCCTAAGCTTCCATATGATAATGATCATATTAACCACAAAATCTCGAAGCTTAAAATTCAAGATAATTACGAATCTGGGAACATCTGGTACTATGTATTGAGCGCTAAATCCAATTTGCCTTCACGAATTCCATTTATTTCTGAAGACTATGTAAGTCGAGGTTTGCCTATCATAAAAAAGAAATACCTTACCAAAATTAAGCGTTCAAGGATTCCTACGATCAGCCCTAATCATCCCATATTCAATGATTCTCCTGAAAGACAAAATGAGATAATTTCTTTGAAACCACCATTATTCTTAATAAGCAGATCAAACACAATACAGCATCCTTCACCAACACCGACCAGATCACGAATTCAATCGGAAGACGAAGATGTATTCCGTAAGCCTTCTAGAAAACCATCCATTATTCAAAATTCGAACAGCATAATCCCTAGTCATCTATCAAGAACATCATCTTTAAGCGAGACTACAACTCCGAATCTTGGTTATCAACAATCACCTGCTTATAGATCTACATCCCCTGACAGACCATCGTCTTCAATAGGCTCAAGATTCGATGATAAGCATCTAATACAGCCTCTAAAATGCGGAAAACCTGACTGGAAATAATATTAACATGTCGTTACTTCATCATATTTATTTACATAGTATTCAATAGTTGTAATATTACTTTGGATTTTTTTCATTACCTTTCTCGGGGTTCATGGTCTTACTAGTAAACCCATCTAGGAAAAAGTCTCTGCCAAATATCTTATACATCAAACTATTTTTCTCCACTTGCCATTTTTCAACTTCATCAAACTTCCGTACCTCATTACCTTCTAATAATTCACCTTCTTGAACTCTCTTCGTCGATTTCCCTTCTAGCCTTCTGTAAATTTCATACGAGGGTATCAATATCACTGGGATCGAAAACATTATCATATATATACCATAGTATCTAGTTTTGACTGCCTTTGGTGCTTTTTTCCAATTGGCTCTTCCGGTTTCAACTAATTCTTGAATAAACTCTGAATCCTTTGATTTAGGTTTAGGTTTAGGTTTAATATAAGCCAGTTTTCCCTCTCTATGAAACGGCGAATTATCAAACTTACTAGGTTTACTTGACATTTGAATAAGTGTATAAAGTCTGCTATATCTTATTATATATTTTGATTTTTTCCTAAAATCGAAAACTAAAAATAACAGCCGCTTTTAAATTTCAGAAATTGATCTGTTACAAAAAGTTAATTTACATTAAGACTGTCAGTCAATTACGAGAATAATGTCTCTTGAAGAAGCTTTATCGCAATATTTGCCCAAACACCCAAAGCCTGAAGGCTTAAAATTTGCTTATGGAACTGCTGGATTTCGTATGAAGGCCCAGAATTTGGATTATGTCAACTATACTGTGGGTATAATTGCCACGTTACGTTCCAAATATCTTAAGGGAAAGACGATCGGCGTTATGGTTACAGCATCGCATAATCCTCCAGAAGATAATGGTGTTAAGGTTGTTGATCCTTATGGAAGTATGTTAGAATCTTCTTGGGAAGCATATGCAACAAAGTTAGCCAATTCTACCCATGAAGAATTAAGTTCAAACATTAAGCTGATCTGTTCCGAGTTAGGAATTGATTTGAGCCAAAAGTCGCATACTATAATTGGTAGAGACTCTAGGGACTCAAGTCCAGCTTTATCAAATTCTACCATTGATGGCATCAAATCGATTCCGAACTCAACATACAAAGATTATGGATTAAATACGACGCCTCAATTGCATTATTTAACCAGAACAATCAATGATGCAGCTTTTGGTGAGCCATCTGAAGACGGCTACTACTCAAAAATGGCAAAAGCATTTAAAAATATTTATGAAATCAGTAATAATAATGACAAGCTTGATATCACCATTGATGCTGCAAATGGGGTGGGTGCTCCTAAAGTTACCGATTTATTACGAAAGTACTTATCTGATGAAATTTCTTTTACGTTGGTCAATGATGCCTATAATAAACCAAACTTATTGAACTGGGATTGTGGTGCAGATTTTGTCAAAACCAATCAAAAATTACCATTAAATGTCGATCCAATCTCAAATAAGTTATACGCTTCGTTTGACGGCGATGCTGACAGACTTATTTGCTACTACCAAAACGATAAAGGTGAATTTAAGTTATTTGATGGAGATAAAATGTCTACTTTGATTGCATTGTTCTTTCAACAATTATTTGACAAGATTAGCTCTGAAAAATTGAATTTAAATATCGGCGTAATCCAAACTGCTTATGCTAATGGCTCTTCGACAGCTTATGTCGAAAATGTTTTAAAAATTCCTGTTCGTTGTACTCCAACAGGTGTGAAACATTTGCATCACGAAGCAGAAAAATTTGACATTGGTATTTATTTTGAAGCAAATGGACATGGTACAGTGACCTTTTCCAAAGAAGCGGAGAAACAAATTTTTGAATATAAGGCTGATAGCTCGAATGCAAAAGAAGCAGAGGCTATCAAAGTCTTACAAAATCTTACGCAGTTGATTAACCAAACTGTTGGAGATGCGATTTCTGATTTATTGACTATTTTGATTATCGTCCATTTCTTAAAATTGAGTCCTGATGACTGGGACAAAGCTTACACAGATTTACCTAATCGCTTAATAAAAGTTGTTGTACCAGATAGATCGATATTTAAAACTACAAATGCTGAAAGAACTTTAGTAGAACCGTTCGGATTACAAAACAAAATTGACGACCTTGTTGAAAAATACCCTAAGGGAAGGTCTTTTGTTAGAGCATCCGGCACTGAAGATGCTGTCAGAGTCTATGCAGAAGCAGATACTAAAGAAAATGCTGTTGAATTATCGCAGTTAGTAGGCGATTTGGTTAAATAGTTTATTTACAGTAACATGCAAATGGCATTTAGTAATCTAAGAATCGCCTCTGTAGTGAACTTTTTTGAACTCGCCAGGTGTAGTCATACTACTTCCAAGAGACCAAAGGCCTCTTCGTAACCACTTTGCCCTAGCTTCCAATTTCCTATACCACGACTCATTATCCCCAAACTCTGCTCCTATTTTCCCCTCATATACCACCCCTAGTCCATTTCGAAGCATCTCTGCACTTACATCCTTTTTACCAGTCCATTTCCAAACCTGCGCTTTTCCAACTAATCTCTTATATTGGTCGATCAGATACGGTGTAACCACTACATTTCTTCCAAGCACGTAGTTTTTCAACCATAATAATGCCTCTTCGGAGTATGGCTGTGCTGGTTTTCCCCAATGTGCTCTCTCTGGCGCATCAACACCACACAATCTGACCATTAAGGTCTCATCTTTCAATTCAGTTCTATTCGTCGGAACATGTCTCAACCATCCCCAACCGAACAATATTCCCCCCGGAGTATGATAAAACCTGAAATTATCCCCATCTCCGACTCTAGTCACCCTACCATATAATGGAGTTTGCTTCTCGAGAATCTCCGGTGTTAAATCAAGGTAATTGCGAATACGACGTACATATCGCTTATAAAACCTGTATGACAAAAATAAGGACGTTGTTACTCCTGCGGAAAGTAGTAATACTTTTGGATGTATGAGTGATATACTCTCCGGTTCAGACGGTATAGGAGGCATGATTTCACTAATATTTTAGTTCATATACGAAGAATGGAATGAACGTAGTTGATCTCTATTTATATTTTTTTCGATTATGGGGACGGTGTGTATATAGTAAAGGCCTTAAAAGATGAAGAATTCCTTAGTGATAATGAACCAAGTTCTTCTTAGTGATAGAGGTTAAATTTCAATTATTTACTATTCTAGAGAATGTCGATAGCAGATGGAGAGTATGAGATTGATCTTTCGGCTTTTTTGGGAAAAGGCCATGTCTCTGGACAAGATAATTCACTAGGCATAAGATACGGGTTTATTCCTGATTCAATGGATCAGACTAGTCCACTTACATTGTATCAGACGGAACAGGAAAGCTTAATACGAGCTAAGACTATGGAAAGCTCAGGGAGTAATGTTATCATATTTGAAGGGAATCCAAAGAGGCTGGGACCTTCCAAGAATCCTGCAAATGAAACGTTTTTCCTCACTGTGTCACCAGAGGGAGAAAACCAGGTTGTGTTGAAAAAGTTGAACAGCACCATTCGGGTTTCTAAATCACGAAATGTTGCGAAGTGGGAGAGAAAAATCGAAACGTGGGATAAGGAGAGTAATAGTCGACAAAGCAGTAATATATATATTCCAAAAATGGATGAGAGGCCTTCGCAGACCAACGACGTCAAGCCGGCCAAGGCATCTAAAAGGCCACCAGTTGCCAATTACAAAATCAAAAGCAATGAAGTCATTATCGATTCTGATGAAGAATCAGGCTTCATAGATGATGGCATGAATGACTCGGAATTTCCTGATATTCAGTTTGATATTACACCTCAGGAAGCCAAAATAACAAAGAAACCTTCGACCTCCCAGACACCTGTACAAAGTACGTCCAAGATACGCTCTGAAATAAAACCAGACAAAGAAGATAAGCAAAAAGCTTCTTCGAAGCTACCATCTAAACCGGAACCAAAGTCAGGACTGAAGCCAGTACTGAATCCGGGCACTAAGCCTAAGCCCAAGATGAATGTGGAATCCAGTACAAAGACCGTACCACAACCATCTTCAAAGACAAACGTAAAAGATATGAAACCCGTCAACCCACAGGATAATTATTCAGATTTGGATATTGATGATGATTTTAAAGATTTAGAAGACCAATTGCGAGAGGTATTAGAAGAAGACGGGCAAGTTGCAAATAAGCCACAGACTACTGTGGTTGATGATGATGATGACGATGAAAGTGATGCAGACGATTATCATTTTCCTTCTCTGGCCCCAATTAAGATCAATTTTGAAGAAGGTGGTTTGAGTAAAGACAGTCGCCCCATTTTAAATAAATCATTCTCAGGAAACTCTCAGAGTAAGCCAATGAGTTTGAAGGATTTAGTAGGTAGCAGAAGAAAGGTCGATGAGGACCCAAGCAGCGAAGAAGAATAACTTCTTAATTATATCATTGTTCAATTCATTTAATTTCCCGGCTATGTTTAATCATATAATAGTATATACATTTTTCTTTATAGATAGTCGAGAATACATCTCATTCACTCTTATCTGCGCACTGAAAAATCAATTTATTGTACTTACTTACTACTGATAAATAATACCCAAACGATGAAAAGGAATGTGGAAGAAGAGAGTTCTTCATCATCAGATAGTAGTGATGATGATTTAGTTGGACCTTCATTAAATGATACACCTTCTGATTTGGTGAAACAGAAACCATTAAAGAAACGGAAAAGAAAAACGATAATCGATGAATCAAAACTTATAGAAAATATACAATTCAATGAAGAATACGGTTCTTCGTATTTGCAAGAGTCGAATGTGAGCTGCATTGCTTTAAATCCTACAGATGATTCGATTCTAATTGTAGGGTTAAAAAATGGTTCAGTGAATTTTTGGCGCAAGAAGACTAGTACAGGTGATGAAGAAAGTAAAGCTAAGGATATAGACAACAAGGATCCTGATACAGGGCAACTTGAATTTATTAAACAATTCTCGGCTCACCCTCAGAAAGAAGTTTCCCAATTGATAATAGATAATGATGGTACAAGATTAGCTAGTATTGCAAAAAATGATTCGAATGTTAAGATTTTTGATTTGGTAACATTAGACATGATTCAAGTCGTCAACTTAAATTTTATACCCAACACTAAGTCTAATTACGTTAGCTGTTGGTATAAGTCTGGGAACATAAATCATATAGTAGTTAACGAACAGGATACTAATAGAATTCATATTTTAAATCCTGATGATGACGACTCAGAAGTAATCAAAACCATTCATAGAAACCCGTTGAACGTCATATCTTATAATTCTAAATACCAATGTATTGTATCGGCTGACGTTAAGGGTATTGTTGAATATTGGACGCTTCATGAGGAGAATACTCCAAAATCTGTGCAATTCAAATATAAATCAGAGACAGATTTACTTGAATTTGCTAAGAATAAATCACCACCATCGTGCATAAGTTTTTCTCCTGATTTTGAAATGTTTGCTACTGTTTCATATCCTGATAATTGCATAAGATTATTTGATTTCAAGTCTGGAAAGTTGTTGAAATCGTACGATGAATCTATCAAGATATATGAAAAAAAAGAAGCAAATATTCAACTGAAACTTATAAATTCAGAAAGAAAATTATACATAGATAATCCAGAAGATATACTCGGGCAAAGAAATATTATTTTTGATGAAAGTGGTAAATTTTTACTTTTTGGCACTCTAGTAGGCATTAAAATCATAAGCTTGCAAACTAATAAAGTGATCAAGATTTTAGGTACTGATGACCAATTGCAACTTAATCTAAGATTTCTTCATCTATTATTGTCAAATAAATCCTCCATTAGTAATTTTAGTATGGAAATGTTATCATCCAATAATTCCATACTTATTTCTAGTTTGAATAAAGTCCCGATTTTGATTTGTTCGGCTGTCAATTCAGATAAAATCTTTTTGTTTAACAATTTGCAAGAATCAAGTCATAATGACGTTGATTTTACTATTAAACCCAAAGTTAAGAAACAAATTCCTACCAAGGAGAATAAATCGTCAAAAATAATATTGCATACTACATCAGGAGATATCAAATTAAAATTGTTTAATTATTTAACTCCTAAAACAACTGAAAATTTCATCAAACTTTGTGAAAAAGGTTACTACAATTCTACTATTTTTCATCGTGTTATTAAGGATTTCATGATTCAAGCAGGTGACCCATTAGGAAATGGAACAGGGGGAGAATCATATTGGGGTGGATATTTTAACGATGAATTTAATTCGCTCTTAAGACACTCGAAACCCTTCATGGTAAGCATGGCTAACTCAGGCCCCAATACAAACGGTTCTCAATTTTTCATCACTACAGAAAAGGCTCCGTGGCTCGATGATAAGCATACAATTTTTGGAGAAGTTACAGGCGGTTTTGAAGCCGTGAAGTCAATTGAAAATATGGAAACTGACGCCGATGATAAACCTTTGGATCAAGTTGTTTTACTCTCTACTAGTGTAGAAGAATAAAAATGTAAATTAAATAGATCAGATTTCGCGATATAAAATATTTATCAATATTATCCTAGTGTTTATACTGTAAATACTCAGTAATGGATCAATATACATACAAAGAACTCGAAGAACGGATAATTGGCCTTGAGTTGCAACTAGGCATAGATAATGAAATAAAGAAGGTTTCAAATGATACCGTGATATCGCAATTAACTCAAATACAAATAAAGTTAAATAAGCTCTATGACTCCAATGCAGAATTAGAAACGTTGAATAGAATTATAAGTGACCTACAAATATGGGATAAAATAAAAGAAGCTCCAACAAAACTTCCTTCAGGCAAAAGCATTGAAAAAGATCCATCGAACGAACTTACCATAGATATGAAACAAAAATTGGTGCTCATGAAATATCCTGCTATTAAGGAAGCATACAATAATCTAATTCAACTATCCAATATGGATATTCTGAAGCTAATTAATTACATTGAAACGAGTCAAGAAAAGACTCACAACTTCAATAATGACAATTATGAACTTCTACAAAAGAAGCAAATAATACAAGATATAACAAGTAATTTTCATTTGCTTGTCACGAAGAATATGGTTGTATTCGAGAAATACGTTAACTTAATGGTTCGTGAAAACAAATACTGGGTAAGTGTGGATGAACAAGTTCAAACTTTACGTAGAAAGCTATTGAATGTTGAGAATAATCATAACGTACAAAATAAATACTAAGATATGTAATATACGTATCAATTGCTTGCTAAGCTCCTTGGCTTTGATTTGCTTATAACATTATTATTGGTAGATACTGGTTGTCTCCGATATAATTATATAGAATAAGTAAAATATGCAATAATCTATTATCATTATCTTGTAAGCCATCAATGCCTTTGAAAGTATCTAAATGGAATAACTTTATTTAAATTTGCTGCGTCTACGACTATACCATGTTCTCAATCTCGAGTTTCTATTTATCTTGAAGACATATATTTTTTATATTTTTGAAAGTTTCTATAAATCATTTTAAGCTAGTTATAATACTAACTCTATTTCGCAATCAATATTTAATTTGCAAGTTTTTGAACTTTTTGTCAAGATCTATAAATTAACTAAAAAAAGAAAGAAAAAGCACAAGTTAAACTCAAGACAGGGAATCTCAACGGTTTCATATACTCATTCCTAGAATTTTTAGTAGTCAAAACTTAATGAAAGTAACACCTGAGACGACTAAGGCTCTTTGATGTAGTAAAAAAAATGGACGAGTCCGGAGTCGAACCGGAGACCTCTCCCATGCTAAGGGAGCGCGCTACCAACTACGCCACACGCCCGTTGTATTTTTAGAGAAATGGTCCCTAGCAGGATCGAACTGCTGATCTTGGCGTTATTAGCACCACGCCTTAACCAACTGGGCCAAGGGACCGAATTTCTGGAAGTAACTTTTTGAGAAACAATATAAGAGACACATTAAATAAATTACGATATCTATTCTCTACAAAAAATTTCAAAATTGCAAATCACATATTATCTAGTTGGAAGTAGTCATGTTCGTTCTTCGACATATAACCAAGTTATTGAATAAGAACCCGAATGTTACGAGAAGATATCTTCATGATGGTAGTCTTCTGAAGCTTATGACAAATGAATTATCCTCCGAATATGTACAACCAGTACCAAATGAGAATGATGAGATTATAGTCGCTATGAGTTCGGGAGTAGATTCATCAGTATGTGCCGCTCTATATGCTCAGAAATATAAGAACGTAAGAGGAATTTATATGGCAAATTGGTCTCAGACTGCTAAGTGTACAGAATCAGATTGGAATGATGTGAAAAAAATTTGTAATGATTTGAAAATCCCTTGTGAAAGGGTAAACTTTGAAAAGGAATACTGGAATGAAGTTTTTCAACCAATGGTTCAAATGTATGAAAGAGGCTTTACTCCGAACCCAGATGTTGGGTGTAATAAATACGTAAAGTTTGGGAAAATGATTGAACATCTAACCAATAAATTTCTGAATAATCAAAAATGGTGGTTGGTGACGGGCCATTATGCTAGAATAATGAAGTGCCAAAAGAATGGTGAATATCATTTATTGAGAGGATATTACAAGTCAAAAGACCAATCTTACTATTTAGCTAATATTCCAAAGAGTGTTTTACTGAGGGTTTTGATGCCAATAGGACATTTAACTAAGCCTAATGTTAGGGAATTAGCCAAATCATACAACCTTCATACAGCGAAGAAACCGGATTCTCAAGGTCTTTGCTTTGTATCCCAAGATGAGAACAATTTTAGAAATTTTCTTAACGAATACATTGCCCCAAATCCTGGTAACATTATTACAGAAGATGGAAAGATATGGGGACAACATCAAGGGTTATGGCATGCGACCATAGGACAGAAACTGGGTATATCAATGCCTCAAGGTGATCCAAGATATAAAGGAGTTTGGTTCGTCAGCGAGAAACGGTACGATACGAATGAATTGGTAATTGTAAAAGGTAACAACAATGAACGTTTATTCAAGAAAGGGCTCAAAGTAAAGGAATGGAACTGGCTTACAGATGACATTACTAGAATTTCAGAAAACTGTCAAAATGGCAGATTAAGTATACAATATAGATCGTTACAAGAGCCTGAAATAATCAATTCAATCAATATAGTGGAGAGTGAGGTAGAAACAGAATTGGTCAAGAAAGCAAGAGCGATGGCACCTGGACAGAATATAGTATTATACGAGGGAAATAGAGTTTTAGGATCTGGCATTTTAGCACAAACATATTTTTAGACAACTGGAGTGAACATCTTTAACTCAAAAAGAATGATATGTTGACCTACAAGCTGATTCCAGTTCCAACATGTATTATATATTGTAAATAATCTAATCATAAGGGGGTAAATAATAAGTTTAAATCAAAAGCTTCAGTAGAAATAGTTTTAAGACTTTACATGAGAAGCAATATGTTCGTGGATATTGTATGTATATCCTTTAATTGAAAACCTATAAATGAAATAATAAATATTCGTAAAAACCCAAAACAGAACCAAAGAACGCATAATAATAAAAGGGACAGAAAAAGAATTGAAACAAAATGTAACAGAATGATGATATGTAAACTTAAAAATTGCAATTAAAATGAAGCAATCTTTGGGTATAAGCTCCTCAGCAAGCTTTCTTTCTCAGATAACTGGGAGGACGGATAAGATTCTGTAGGAGACGCTTTCCTTTCAATCTCTTTACTCCTTTCTAAGATTTCCTTCAATTTGGCTAAGTAAGCTATAACCGAATCAACCATTTGTTTATGCTTTGCAACATCGTCCAATTTGAATTCATTAATTGATAATTTACTAAGAGATTCGATGGCATCATCTGTTTGTTGATCTTCAGAAGAATCTTTGAGTGGTTTGGCTGACTTCTGGAAGTTACTGACACCGCCGAATTCCATAGATACAGGATGATTAGCTTGATAGTTGAATGATCTATTGACTTGAGGGAAGTTAGGAGGCACTCCTACATTATGGCCGCTCATGATATCATTTGTCTTAGAAATTTGTGGAATTGAAGGATATAATTGTTGTGGTTGTGGTTTGTATTGATAATTTGTAGATAATTTTTGATATTGTAAATCGATCGACGAAGATAATGAATTGAAAAACTTTTCTGCTTCAAGCAAGTTTTGCGAATTGATGTTGCTGGGGTGTTGTTGATGCTGTGGATGTGTACTATATTGTTGATGCTGTGGTGGTTGTGGTTGGGGTGGTTGTGGTTGCTGTGGTTGTTGTTGTGGTGGTTGTGGTTGTACTTGTTGTTGATATGGATGTGATGGCATATAACGATCCTCGAAGCTGTTCAATTTATTAAACATATCCAAATTGTAGTTTGGCTCAACTTTCACCTTCTTGTTACTGTAATCCGGGGCCGTAGTTGAGATATTATGGAAATTAAAGTCATTCAAAATATTATTAACCATGTTAGTGTTACCGTTATCAAATCTTCTCTTACGGTCAGCACCGTCATTCACCAATGACATGTCAGATTGCATTGTAGGATACATCTGATAATTGATGTCATAATTCAACATGTTATCAAAAGGATAAGGTTGCATGTTTTGATATTGTTGAGGTTGCAGTTGTGGTTGTGAGTAAGAGGAATTGTGATAGTTTGGTTGGGGATATGTTTCCTGTTCTTGTTCTTCTTGCTGTCTACGGTGGGCCTTCTTTAACTTCTTTGGGTGGTCATCAGCATGTATTTTCGAGTGCTTCTTCAAATCCTGAGGTCTCTTGAAAGACTTAGGACAAACATTGCAATGGAATGGCTTGAGTGGAACATGCACCCTCAAATGAGACGTGATATGGTCCCTCTTGACCGTAGTAACCAAACAATTGTCCCAGTAGCATGTTAACGACAAATTGTTGGACGATTTTCTCCCAACATGATCATCACACAAGTGATCGTATAACAACTCAGGGGTATCGAAAATAATAGCACAGTCGTTCCAATGACATCTGAAAGGACCTTTCATGTCCTCATCCTTCACCTTGCGGTATATCTTCTTTGGTTTGACACTTCCATCATGTCGGTCGGCCCCTGCTCTTTCGTCTTCACCCACTATTTTGGCCTCTACACCGTCTTCTTCAATTCTCATTGTGGGAACATCGTAACTGTCTTGGTCAAATCCCAATCCACGTCCATCTTTGACTCCTTCTCCAAAGAACTTCATGTAATCACCCTTCTGGTGCGGCGAGTTTTCGCATGATTGCGACGTAAAAGACGACTGGGGTGAATCGTTGGTGCTCTGAGAGCTCGTAAGTGGCGATCCCGTCGAAATACCATCTATATCTAAGTTGAGGTCCGAATCAAACATTCTGCACCCATTTCCATGTTCGTGTCCATTACCAGCTGTTTGATTGTTTCTAGCTCCTCCCCCATTCGTATCGGCATCTAAATATGATATTGGATGTAAATTATAAGTCATTTTACACTTTTCTTCTACAAAGGACTTAAACTGTCATTAATTAGCTAATAGTGTACTTTTAATCCGCTTAAATAGAAGTCATAGCGCCAAGAAACAAAAAATTGCTAACAAAAAGGGTCATTTACAGATTAGATCAAAACGTGTCACTTTCTTACGTCATTTTGCAATTTGAACCAATGTTATGTCATTTTTTCCATCGTTTGCGACAAAGGCGCAATTTTGAGCCTTCAATCGTAAATGTCAATTTATCCGAGGGGGTTATGACAAGAAAAAATATTCAAGAAAAAAAAACGTGTGCCTCTCAAAAAGATCGTAAAAAAATGCCTTCAGCCAGATTCGAACTGACGATCTCCTCATTACTAGTGAGGTGCCTTACCAACTTGGCCATAAAGGCAGATTTAATTATTAGGAAATCTCCCGGGGGTGAGTCGAACACCCGATCTCAAGATTACTTTGAGGTACTCATTACAGTCTCGCGCCTTAGCCAGCTTGGCCACCGAGAGGATTTCTTGTTTGTGTAGCTTGGATTTAGCGGATATAAGATGTGGAGGGAGTCAAATATAAAGCCACCACGTGACTTGAATGGTTGCTCTATCATTCGACTACAAATGGGACATAATTAGGGTGGAAGGTGGCCATGGAAAGGAGGTTTCTGATAGT
This sequence comes from Debaryomyces subglobosus, assembly GCA_003708965.2. NCBI lineage: Eukaryota > Fungi > Ascomycota > Pichiomycetes > Serinales > Debaryomycetaceae > Debaryomyces > Debaryomyces subglobosus. Next base: position 189,687 of record PPOW02000009.1, on the reverse strand, counting down.
AACAAGATAGATAAGAGTGATGTCGGGGAACCAGTCTAATACCACGACGACGAGTACCGAGACGAATTCGGAAACGAGGCCGATATTGCACCTCCGTAATAACAAGAAGGACAAGAAGGCCAAACCCAAGGTGAGATGGACCAACGATGTGGTGGACAACGAGAATATGGACAAGAAGAAGTCGAAAATATGCTGCATATTCCACCCGCAACGAGAGTTTGGGGAGCTGTCGTCGGAATCGAGTGATTCGTCGAGCGACGAGTCTGACCAGTCGGACGATGGGACAGGAGAAGGAGAGCCTAATGCATCGAATGGAACACCTGGGCCCAATGTATGCTGTGGAAACCACAAACGGAAGCAGAGGAAACATAAGAAGTCTACACCTAATGCGTATGAGAAGCAGCCTACACATAAGAACAAGTAGAAGAAAACATATCAAGACTAACTGGCGATTCAGACGGAGAAAGTTAAGCAGTTTAATGTGGTGATGGGGTAAAGCGAAAATGCGGCCTTAAATAGCCAAATATGGTTTGGAAAGACTACCTCTGGAGCACCTGAGTGAAACGCACGCTGAATGTTTAACACGATCGTATGTCTTTGCAAGATATGAGGTTCGATTCAAAAGCGTTGATTATATGATCCGTCCATTTAGATTCATACAGTTTCGTATTGAAAATGCTCCTGTATTTTATAGATCAATAAAAATTATACTGTCAAATACATAAACATTAATTACATGTAGGTTGCATTTGAAAACGATAAGCATATCAATGGTAAAGTACATAATAAATAAAAAGAGCAAAATAAGGTAATGCTAATTTAAACCTAGGCAAGCCAAACATACTTGAATTCTTATTGTTTGGTAGCGGTATATTGTTTGATTATAGACCCAATAGACCCTTTTTTTATAAGATATGTTTATTAGTAGAATTGAAAATTAAGCTTCATTTGAATATCTTAATATTATGCCATAAAGTTATATAAGTATAGCCCACGCTCTATAGAGAATTATTCTGGATTTGCAACAGTTAATATCTTCCGAGAGTAATCATTCTCATCGCCAAAGGATTTCTTTGATTCGTTATTATTCATAAACATTGTATTCGGATCTAGTCTTGAATCAAACTCCGTGATAGGGAACATTAATTGACCTCCTAAAATTGGATCTTGACTTTGTACCAGATCATTCCTACTGTGCTTGGTAAGTTTCTTTCTTGAAGAACTTCTTGTTACACCACTATTGTTGTTATTTGCGGCGGTGAAATAAGAAAAGATCGACTTACTTGAATTATCACGTTTCAAATTAGATGAAACAGTCGACGAATTCTTAGAACCAGGTACCACAGCAGGCATCATTGCCTTTTCATTATTCAATGAATATTCATCTGATGAATATTGATTCTCTTCGTCAGCATAATCATGCGACTTCTTAAAGCAGCAATACCCTATTGCCAATAGAAGACCAAAAACAACCACTCCTACTGCTGTGAATGTACCTGCCACTTTACCAGTAGAGTCAAAAAATGAATTGCTTTCCTTTGATTTATTCTCATCCGTACCGGCCTCATTTGATGAACCAGACGATGCGGCGGAATCCGAGTCTTCAGTCGACGATGGAGAGTCTGTCACGTATTGTGTTTTAACAATCTCAGTGGGGCTTCCATTCACTGTTTTTACCGAGAACACAGTTGTAGCTTTATGCGTCTCTGAGCTCGATGATGATGATGATGATGATGATGATGATGATGATGATGATGATGATGATGATGATGATGATGACGTCGTTTGAGGAGCGGATGATGATGAGGAAATTGGAGATGATGAAGATGATGGAGGTTGTGTTGACGTGAGCCAATTTGATGAAGGAGATGAAGATGATGAAGATGACGACGAAAATGAGGATGAAGAAGATTCTGTAGCTTCGTTCCAGGCTGATGATGATGAGGGGGGTACTGTAGATTCATCCCAACTTGATGAGGATGTTGTAGTTTCAACCCAGGTTGATGAAGATGAGGATGAAGACGAGGACGAAGTACTTGTAGTTGTTCTTCTAGATGACGTAGATGAGGATGAAGTTTGGGTGGTAGTGCTCGAGGTTGATGTGGAGGAAGACGTTTTAGACGTCGAGCTCGAAGTTATTTCAGTCGAACTACTACTCTCAGATGTAGAGCTTGGACTCGAGCTCCCTTGCGTGCCACTAGGATCTCCTACGACAAGGTAGCCATAGTATCCCTGGCCAGCACATTTTTCAGAAGGATATCCTGGACAATCCTCGTTACAATTAGACATCGACGTGGTGTCGCCAGGAAGATAGTCAGAACACCAACAGTCGTATCCTTGTAAAATAGCCACAGCATAACCGTCTGACATGCAAGTATCTTTACATTTACCATTGGACATATATTGTGACGAAGTCTTCCCACTTCCTATATTCTGACTCGAGCAAGAATCTAAAGTCAACCCACAAACCACCTGAACCAATCCTAGTATCAATATTAATTTATTTGGTATCATCCTTTCAACTATTTTTCTTATCAGCTATCCACCAGTTAAAGCCTCAATTTTATCACCAAATATCTGCCTATTCAACTCACTAGTATCAATCAAAATATATCAAACTAAGTTTATATGACACTGAACTAAAAAACACCTTACTTAGAATTGAAAATTCCAATAATGGATTTCAAATGGTTATCCAACCTATATATTGCAAATTAAGGATATTTCGAGATGCCGGAATATTCGAAAAATTATCGGTAAGAGTCTTATAACGACTGTATACTGCTCAGATCCTACAGCTTGTTAACTTAAAAAGTAAAGTTAGAATATGCAAAATTTATTATGGTCCTATTGTTCGGGAGTGTTTTGGTTCGCCCTAGTTTAAAATAGAAATTTCCAAATTAAGTAATGTTATTAGCAATCTTCCTACCCATTTTCGTCGAACTAATCTGAAACTACTGCATGTTTCTATACATATTGCAACTTTGGGCTTACATGGAAAATGAATATGCTAAAAGCGTTAATGGAATTTTTTAGAACGCTGTTCATGCTTCGATGAGTATTATATTCGCCTCTTAGCCAAGCTCTAAAAATATAATCAAATTAGAGTTTTATGCCCGGCCCGTTAGTCAGAGTTTAATGTAATGCTTGCGGTTTTGCTATCATCGTAAACGTTGCTGTAAATATTTAGAAGCGAATCCATACATTTAAGGTAATGCTCTACGTTAACGAGGCAGAAAGTATATTTGAAAGTTTAGAGGGGACTACATTTGGAACATATATAAATTGAAATGGCAAGTCAAGTTATTGATTTCTGCAACCTATAAACAATGCATATTCTCCGGCATCTAGTAAGGTTGATTATGGAAATGTGGGATCCGTGATCTTGTAAGCATCTTCATCAATGCATAAAATCCGACCTGCGCACTTTGAACAATAGGCGTGGCTGATTTGGGAGTCTTATTCGATACAATAGTCATCCATAGAGAATACTATCAGTTGGGCATGTGGTCAGCTATTGCCGGTTCGATGGAATACTATGTGCGAGTAATTCAAAAAAGGAAGATGGTAAATCAAAATACTGATAAGGAATGTAATATACTTATCCAGAAAAAAAGAGCAATTAAAAATCTGTCCGATTATATGTAGTACATTTACTTCAAGTAAGGGATAAGGAGCAGAGAATGCTTAGAACGTTTGGCTTGCTTATAAACTGCCCACATTCCAGGCGAATGGAAGGGGTTCTGTACAACGCACATTTGGGTATTTATTAATTATATACATGCTTAAATATGCCCGAATGATTAGGAATATGCGACCGAAGGCCTTACAGATGAAAAAATCAGCCTATTAGCGGTGGGGAGTCTAGGGATATATCAGAAATCTAAATGAAGCATCGTATCACACGATGATACCTCTTTCGGTCATTTGTTGAACGGTGTAGTTGTCAATTCCCTGTTGAAGTTTATACAAACGATCTCTGTTTCTGGCATTTGACGTTTTATGGTTTTGGTACTGCTCGTATTTGGTAATTTGGTCTTGAGGGATCAATACTGTACATGGTCTCAATTGTAATCGATGTACGATTTCTTGGAGATCAGTCGGATTGTTATTTTGCTTGATATGAGCCTTGAGAGCTATCCAGTGATTTATTTCCTCCATAGACAACAGTGTCAGTAATGTGTGGACTGGTGACACTTGTCGGTTATAATAGGCTAGCTTACCTTCGAACTTAGTAAGCTTAAACCCAACTAGTCTCTTGATGATCTTGAAGTTTTCAGAAACAGTTTTATTCGTCTCATATTTCGTGGTTTCCTGTGGTAGCCTTAAGTAGTGAGTAGCGTCGTAGATCAATCCACGTAGTATGAATGCAATCTTATCGTACGAGTAATTCTCGTTGTTTTCACATACTCCCAGTATTATAAATTTGTAAATATCGGGATTATTGAAAAGACTGTCATCTATATTTGAATAGAAAGATATAAGCGTAAGCCCTTTGTTGGTTATTTGCTTATTCTTAATTATACCTTCGAATAAGTACTTAACTGAGAAACTGTCAATGTCACAAGAATTTACGAATGTCCATAATTCATGTAAATTATCTTGTGTCGCATTAGTTGCTTTATGATAAATTACTTTATTAAGATACTTCGAGTCTTGGCGCCAATTTACCTGCAAATCATTCTCTATGAATGTTATAAGTTCGTTTGTGTCTTTCGTGGTTTTCATATAATCGTCTAGAATCCGAACACTCAAGTTTTTCAGAATGGGTAAGTTAATGCTGATCATTTTATTTATGAATGATTCTTTTAGAAAAATATTGTTAATCAGGTCATAAATCCGATTCCAAGTCGTTAAATTAATTTCGATGTTCAACGACTTACTGAGCTTCAAATACTTAATTATAATTTGATAGGTGTTGGAAATCGACCGAATTTTGGAGTGCGTTTGGCATAGCTTCAACAAATTATTGATTGTATCTATGTTGGGTTTATGGCCATCCTTATTCATTACTAGTAACAATTCTCTTGCAAACGAACTTTGATTCTTATCATATCCGAAGAACTTGATCAAGTAATTGTACGTATATACCGAGCGGAATGGCTGGTACTTTGTGTTGGTTAGCTTATGCGTGTGTAATAAGATATCCGATACAAGGCCGTTTTGTAGTGACAGCGAATTTTTGTATAGTATCCTCAGGTGGGTAAGAAAGTAGATGTATTTTTGAAAGCTCTCTGGATCCAAAGGTGGCATTGGCGGTATTTCATGAAAATAGTATCGTGGAGTTATGTCGGAAAATTTGTTCATTTGGTCTTGGTGATCCTGCTGTTGTAGTATTCTCGTGAGACTTTGATCACTGTGTACGTCATCGGATTTCAAGTATTCAGGAGTGATATCTACTAACAAATCCATCATCTGGTTGAATATTATTCGATCTTCCAAGAAGTTATTGAAAACATTCACTGTATCCTGGTTGGTTTTTCGTACCCATACAATTTTAGCCAACTCAGAATTATACTTAGGGAGCTCATCATTAAATACTTTTAAATTAGAAATCTGCAACGGCTCTAGGAAGTCCTGGTACACTTTTCGCTGATATCCTTTCACTAATGGCTTGAATTTATGTAGATCTGCCTTTGTTAAATTTCTATTTGGCTTGTGTATTACTTTCGGTGATGATTCTTCTTTTGAAGTGGCTGAAACCACATTTCCTTTTCGTGAACTGGTGAAAGATTCCAATTGACGAGCAGATCGTCCAACCCTTGTTATTGCATCCTTTATAAAGTTCATGGATTCATACTACTTTAGTACCAGTATAGTATAACGTCTGATACGGTTGAAAAATTAACTAGTATGGCACACGTGACCGTTTTTTTTTTCCAAACCTTTTTCACAGAGATGGAGACTAACGATTAACTACTTCCTTTCTATTCTATCGTACAATAAATTGAAATCATACGTCAACATGTCATCACCACAGAGAGAAGGATTTACTGCACCAGCATCTATATCACACGCAGCTCATGGACAAGTTACCAATAAATCGTTGGGTGTTAAATATAACTGTGCTCAATGTGCCACTTCATTTTCATTAGGAAAGAGCGATGCTATCAGATGTAAGGAATGTGGACACAGAGTTATCTATAAGGCTAGAACTAGAAGAATGGTTCAGTTTGAAGCACGTTAAGGCTTTGAAGAACTGATAGGATTAGCAGATCGCTTGGAATGGCGAAATATTGTGTTTTGTATTATAGGTTAGCATAAAAATTCTTAGTAATGAATTAAGTATAGTTTAATAAGTAGGTGAATATTATTAATCATAAAGTATTACACGAATTATTAGGATATTACGGAAAGTACAGTAGGAAATGAATACATACAATTATATTATAATTCAAAATAGGAACAACCTATCTCAATAACAGTATAATGATAGCTATAAAACTGTAATAATACATAAAAAACAAATTAGATGGCAAGGATATTAATAGCACAAAATAACAGAAAAAGCAAACAAACAAGAATGGCTCATAGAGCTTCCTGTCGAGTAGAAATTATAAAATCAAAATATGGAACATAAATTTAGAAAAAGGTTTATTTGAAAACACTCTTCAACTTTGAGAAGAAGCCCTTCTTTTTCTTTTCGTCCTTCTTTGCATCCTTCTTTGATTCCTTCTTTGCATCTTTCTTTGCTGGTATAGCCTTCTTTGATGAAGTGCCGGCGGCGGAAGGTGCAGCAGAAGAAGAAGTAGCCTTAGAATTGTTGGCCGGTTTCACTTCTGAAGTGGATTTTCCGTTAGGGTTGTCAAATACATGAGCTTCCTCGGTTAATCTTTGCTTCTCGGATTCTGTAGGTTGAATTTCTTCAACAATAACATCACCATGCTCTCTGGCACGAAGTTCAGCTTCGACATTAGTTTTGTTACCGGCACCTTGAGCAATAACGATCTCGTCAGCGGAAGCAAATTGAGTTAAAGGTGGGGCCCCTTCTCTACCTGTAACAGGAGAAGCATCAACTTCCTTTTCAGCATTGGAGTCGTTAATTATTCCGCCTACATTTGGCTGAGCTTCCTTGTTCAAAGGTTGAGCTTCCTTGTTCAAAGGTTGAGCTTCCTTGTTCAAAGGTTGGGCTTCCTTGTTCAATGGTTGGGCTTCCTTGTTCAATGGTTGGGCTTCCTTGTTCAATGGTTGTGCTTCCTTGGCCTTTGGATCCAAAGTGGATGCTACCCTTTCTTCATAGATCTCCGGAACATCATTAGATACAGTCTGAGAACCGATATCTTTCTCAGGACCAGAGGATGCAGCAGCATAACCAGTTCCAGCGATAGCAGCACCTCCAAGAGCTGGAGCACCGTACTTTTCAACTTTGGATGTTTCTTCAGCAGAAGGATTAGTTTCAGCAGGTTCGTTGGCAAGCTTAGATTCATAGGCGTATTGATCACGGGAAGAAGAAGCGACAGGAGCATCGGAAGAAGCACTACCAGAAAAAGCACCACCGGCAACAGCAGGACCACCAAGCCCAGTACTGTCTTGCTTTTTCTCATCTGGAAATTTAGAATCAGAAACGCCATAGTTAGGTAACTCAGAATCCTTGTCAGAAAATTGAGCAGGGGCTAAGGATGACTTCTTTTCATCAACAAAATGAGACGCATCACCAGCATATTCAGGCAAATCAGATTTCGTATCACCACCAAAATGAGACGCAGCTGCACCACTAGCGAGAGCACCACCACCAAGGGCAGCACCTCCGAGAGCACCACCAGCGAGAGCTCCATGCTTATTTTCTTTTGAGGATTCTGGTTCAACTTCCGAATCAGTGCTTGGCAATTTAGTACCAGACTGAGATTCAGAAAGGCCAGCTCCCTTAGAAGCAGCAGGAGCACCCCCAATAACAGGTAAGAATTCATTCTTGGTCTCTGATGGTTGTGAGTCTAAATCAGATGGGGAATAGGCATTAGATTTTTCAGCAGGTACATCACCGAGTACATCAGCACCGGTGTCTTTGTCACCTGAAGGAGCATCATAATTAGAGCTACTAGCTGAAACCTTGGAACCTTCTTTACCAACAGAAGAGTAACCAGTAGCAGCTGCGGCGCCTACACCTGCACCTACACCAGTAAGGCCAGCGGCAGCAATGATTTCGTCTTCTTGTTTGTCCGTTTTAGTTTTATTTTGACTTTCTTTTGCCTGAGGATCAAGCGTTTGTGGTTCTGGAGTAGCTTCTGGCTCAGTTTCTCCTTCTGTGGTTGTAATATCATTTCCTTCCGTACCTTCAGAAACTTCAGGAACACCTTTAGAAGCATCAGAAAAGCCACCAGCAGTGGCACCACCAGCACCAAAGGCACCAGCGGCTTCAGCTGCCTTCTTCTTCTTCTTAGCCTTGTATTGACTTCTCTTAACCTTTTTCTTCTGTTTCTTCTTTTCTTCTGGAGTTAATTCAGAAGTGTTCACCGCTTTATCACCAGTATTTTCAAACTTAGTGAAAGCTGCTAATGAATCCTTATCTTGAGGGACTTGGATACCTGGTTCTCCTGCAATTGAAGCATGTTGGCCCTCGGATGATGGCAAAACGGCAGTCTTCAAATCCTTATCATTAGAATTTTCAAACTTAGTGAAAGCAGCTAATGAATCCTTATCTTGAGGAATTTGGATTCCTGGTTCACCTGCAACAGTTGCATGTTTACCTTCTGTAGATGGCAAAACAGTAGTGTTTAAATCTCCCTTCTTGGAGTTGTTACCAGCAACGAATAACCCACCACTTTCTGGGATTCTAGAGCCCGCATCCTTCGAGACATATAAGTCATCAGCATCTAAACGGTTGTTTTCAATACCGCTTTCATCTGTAACAATCTTTTCGGTAGGAGAAACCATCCATTGACCATCAACAATGTACTTGTAAAGAATCTCATTGTTGTGGGTTGGCAATGGCACCGTTAATTCAAACGACCCATCTGCTTGCTTAACCAAGTATAAAGTCTTGGACCAATTGTCAAAAGTACCAGTAAGAACGACGTCTTGCGGTCCCTTTGGCCTATATTATGTTAGTATCGTATTCAAGGATTTCGGACTAACACCCGAGGTTATCTCCGCATATCTTCAATTCCTTTCCAAGTGTCCTAACATACCATTTAAAAGTGTATACAGTAGACATTTATAGTGTTCTTAATTGTATATATATTGTTTTCTTTGAACTTATCAAGGATTACTACGATATATAATCTATACTACACTGTTCTTGCTATTTCTGACTGGTTTTTCGGTTGATGGTCACGTTCCCTATATACAGGATTGTTATTTTAGTATGCTGGTTAATGCCCTTCATTATGTTCTGGAACGGTATCGTTACCAGCAAGATCATCCGAAAGAATAAGTTTGGAACCACCAAAGTAGCTCAATAGGATGGGGAGCAAACATAGGGCATGAATTGCCGCAATAAATACCAATGCAAGCCACATTCTGAAGTAGTAGATCTCAAAAATCTTTGATCTGGTGAATGCAAGAACGGAAATTCCGATAAATTTCGTTAGTGTTATACCTCCTAACACCGAGCCTCCCACTGTAGTAAGGGCCTTGTGAGCCTTATTCTCTCTCGGATTTAATGAGTAAGTGTCCGCGGGTGTGATGGTAAAAGCACGAGTAATGTGGATGGTGAACTCGACTGCCAATCCAGCACAGATAATCAAGTTAACTAGGGAAACAGCATTCAAGGAAATACCCCAAAGAGACATCACGCCTCCAATGTTGACAAGAACTATGCAAACAGTGATAACAAGAATAGTAGCAGAAGATATTGAGCCTAGAAGGAAAGCACTTATAGACCAGATGATGGCTGCAGCGATTAGCAATAATGTAAGGGTCAATTTGACTATCGATTCATACTGGACGAAAAAAATGTAGAACGGTGAGAATGCAAACATGTCAATATCATCATGGTACGATTCAATCTCCTTGACTATACGGAGTGAGTTCTTGTGAGCATTGATGAAGTCGGCCTGCGAACGTAGCGGTGAATGACTGCTTCTAAAGTAACTCGAATTTATCTTGGTTCGATCCTTGTTTACAGATATACTGGTTGAATAGGGAGCTTTGCCTCCTAATGGACAAGGATCACTTGGTTCCTCGATCCATTGATTGAAATAAAACATAAATTCCTTATCGGTAGGGAAGCCTTCCATTGTGTTACTATATTCTGGGTCATGATCTGTATAACATGCTTCACACAACCTTTCTGGAGTACTTGGCGTACAGAATTGCTTATCATTGAACGGTGTATTCTTTTTGAACCTACAACATTGGTCCAAATCCGGATTTAACCATGTCAAGAAATCGTCTAACCAGCTCGAAGCAGGCTCTGCAATAGTAGATTTAGAACTTCTTTTGAGTTCTTGCTCTAATATATTTGAGACTGAAAACTCGTTGCAAGTAGAAAACTTTCCACACAATTTCTGTTGGTTTTCTCTTTGGGTTATATCTAAGTTCTTTATGACGAAGAAAATAGGAGGACCAACATTCAAGTATTTGTATACTGAATTGAAATAATCTATCAAATAGGAATCTGATGGTATTGCAATCCTCTGGTCCAATCCAAATTGTATATTTGGCAAAAGGCTTAGTGAAATACCAAGCCATAATAAAAAGATAGTAAGAATTTTAGGCTTATTCGTCCTGGAAAGTATGAATGGAGCATAGTATGTACCAATAAATTTGGAGAAGTTGTATTCGACCTCTTCTGGTTGTTCGTATTCACTGTCATCTTCACTTAAAGTAATTGGATCATCAACTTGTATACATGGAACGCAGTCAATTCTGCCATCTTCTAATCTTCTTTGATCCAATGATAATAATGCGATAAATCCTGTCATTTGTAAAATGAAATTCATCATAATTGCTCCTGCTGAGTAGAAGGCAAAATTCTTCACAGCAGGCATTTCAACTCTTGTTGCCAACAAAAACATTGAAAATTGCAATATGGCACTTATCAAACATGATGGACCAACACTTTTTAAAGTCTGGGAGATCCTGTACTCGATTGAGTCATTAGCAAGTAACTTATTATTTAGATGTAATTCATGAACAATCAAGAAAATGTTATCAATACCTACAGCCAAAATTAAGAATGGAATAACCTCAGCAATAATCAAAGTCGACTTCATTCCTATCATTGAAAAAAATCCTGCCGCTGAAGTCACTGATAGCAAGATAATAAATATTCCTCCTAACCCTAGTTGAAATCTCGTATGAACTAAGTTTTTCAACTTCATACTTGAAGGAACTTTACCACCTAATGCTAGAGAAGCATATAAGAACATTAAAAGATAAGAAACTATAATAATACTGACATCCATATTGGTCGACTTATTCAACTCTTCTGTCAATGACACCTCTGTACTAAAATCTATTCTTAAATTCGTATTCTCTTTTCTTATATCAAATATCCATTCCTTTATTGCATGTTCAAATTCGATGGCATTATTAACGTATTCAGTATTTGACAGGTTATTGTTTATTAACAATGTGACCACGAAAGCGTTGGAATCAAAAATATCTTCCCTGTCAAATAATAAGTTTTTTTTCAAAGGTTGTTGGAACGTAGGTAAGCAGTTAACCGGTGAGTCCGTGCAACTCTTTAGTTGCTGTTGCCAGTTATTTTCTTTGAGATTATTTATGTCACCTTGAAAGTATTGCGCAAAAGACTCAATTGCACAATCATCGCCCATAGGTTTGAAGCAAAGGTCATGTAAGCCAATTTTTTCTTCATCACCTACTGTCAAGCTCCTTAATTCTTGCTCTTTTTCAAACCACCATTGAATATTTTCCCAGTTAAGAATAGGCTGGCTTTCATTTTTAGAACTAATGATTATTTGTTCAATTCTAAACCATTCACCAAATTCTTCTTCAAAGAATTGAAGATTTTTGAGAGCCGGTTCCTCAGGACTAACCCATAATTTTACAGGATTTATCTCAAGATCGAGCCAGAATAATCCACTAGACATGATAAGTGTCACCACGATAGAAGCCCCAATAGTTATTCCTGGTAACAGGGCGCAATAAAACCCGATGTACTCAAAAGCAGTTTGGATATAACAGATGAGTTTCATATGGTATTCTTCTAAAACATTGAACTTAGAAAAGTTGCTATCTCCAGAGAACCGGTAGATATTTCCTATATCATCGTCGTCATCATTCGCTAAACTAGTACTCCAACGTCTGGTCTCATCTTGCTTTGATCTTGCAATTGAGACGTGGTAGCCTCCTAAGATTAAGATTAAACAACCCCAAAGAATAATTATCGCAAATGAGAAACAAGGTAAGATACCAATAGAACACTTATTATTATAACTATTAAAGCCAGGTAATCGCGGGCATGAATTTGAACAGTCTGAACAGGCGCATTTGTAATCTCTATCATCACACCTCTTCATATCACCCGATCTTAATATTATGCCTTCATCCTCTTGCTTCTCAGTAGTATTATATTCATAATTAATTTGAAAAGGAGAACCTCCTAAAAGTGGTTTCTCATCACCTAAGAACTTTAAAAATTCCTTGTAATTAGTAGCTCCTCCGCCAATCAAATCCATAGCATATCCATTAGTTGCTGAAAACTTCACTTCCTTGCAAGAGTTGAAAAATTCTGAGGCATAATCGGGGTCCACGAACTGACTCAATTCTGTCACTATTTTTTTCTTCTGGTCCATGGACTCGGCAGTATTAGTGATATTGATGAAAGTAGATTGATTGGAAGAACATGTGAACTTACAAAAGAAGTCGTAGAAATTCTTCCTGCAAGCAGGGCATGAACTTATCAATGGGTCGACCTTCTTCAAATTAGATTCCAAATTGATTAGTTGCTTCTCGGAGCAGCAAACTCTTTCCGTAGGAAAATCTGCACCGCATATTCGGTTTAATATCTCAATTGATGCTTCAGATGGCTTTAATGCCACTGTGTTGTTCACACATGGTAATTCACTGCCGAAGAGTGATTTCTTACCGCAATTATCGTACATGGCACAGTATCCATCTTCATGAACCATACTTGAAGCCGATACCAAAAACCAAAGAAAACTGGTCAATACTAATATAATTCTATTCATAATAGTCAATAGTTATATAGAATATATAGCTGTGAAATCGTTTAAAGTAGATATAGAACAGAACAGGAGATATCCATTTTTGGTTTGCGACTGATTAAGCTGCTAATTTAAACGCGTGAAAAAGGTAAATGAAAACTTCCATCAGGTATCAAGCATAGTATAACACAACAATGTTAATAGGTATATCTGGGACTCTTAGTTCGGGAAAAACAGAGGTTGCTCGGTATTTGACTTTTCAGGGATTTAAATTGTTAGTGTTCAAAGATAATGGCGATAAAGAGGTCGAATCATCTGGGCCTAGTGAATCATCATCGGCAATTGATATTAAAGAATTATCGCTCTCTAACGATGATATTACAACCAAGGCAATAAATAATGGAACGATGGAACCATACATTCTGTTTAATGAATTAGATGAGCTACTTGAATATGTGACTACGAACTGGCGGATGAATTTCGTAATCTCTCACATCAGTGATATTGAAATGTTGAATTCGCTCCAGAAAAGGCCTTTCTTTTTACACATTTCAATAGATGCACCAATAGAGTTGAGGTTTAAAAGGTTCTCTATCAAACAGAAAAAGAGTTTATCTATTGAGGAGTTTATTTATCAATCGGATAAGCTTTTGTTTTCCTCCACAAATCCATTGATTGAAATCAATAACCAGGCCCAAATTAAGATCATAAACACTTCTGCATCGATCAAAAGCTTGTATGTCAAATTGTCTGAATTAAATTTATTGAACCAAGAGAGATTGAGACCTACGTGGGACTCTTATTTTATGAGGTTGGCCGACTTGGCAGCATTGAGATCAAATTGTATGAAACGCAGGGTTGGATGTGTTGTGGTCAGAGGTAATAGGGTAATGGCTACTGGCTATAATGGAACGCCTCGGAATTTGACTAACTGTAATGAGGGTGGGTGTTCCAGATGTAACCAAGGACAAGGGAGTGGTGCAGCATTATCAACATGTTTATGCTTACATGCGGAAGAAAATGCTTTACTCGAAGCAGGTAGAGACAGAATAACTGGAGGACAAACAGGTGAAAATAGTGTTCTATACTGTAATACATGCCCTTGCTTAACATGTTCAATTAAGATTGTTCAAAGTGGCATCAAAGAAGTTGTATATGCTCAAAGCTACTCAATGGATATTTTATCGCATAAAGTAATGTCAGAAGCTAATATTATATTACGACAATATAGTCCACCAACAGATGGTATTTTTATTTAGAATTATGTAGATAGATAGACAGATAATTAAGTTAATACATCTAGGTTTCTTTAAATTCGTAAGGACCTGGCTTTTGTTCGGCATCGATTTCAATGGTTGCGTCATTTAAAACGTTACCGCCGGCCGCAATAGTAGCCTTGATTTTATCCCCAGGAACAACTGGACCAACTCCCTTTGGAGTACCAGTTAGGATGAGGTCACCCTTTTCCAAAGTCATAATTGCTGACATATGAGACAATATTCTGTGAATTGGGAATATCATGAGATCGGTTTTGTCGTTTTGTTTGATTTCTCCATTGATACTTAAGCTCAATTCAACATCGTATGGATCAGGGATTTTCGATTTAGGGATAAATTCTGACAACGGCAAAAATGTGTCAAACCCCTTTCCAATTGTCCATGGCAAACCTTTGCCTTTAGCTTCATCTTGAACATTCCTAGCAGTCATATCAATAGTTAATGCATAACCATCGATACAGTCCAATGCTTCTTCATGAGAAAAACTTTCAGGCAAATTTGACAAGGTTTTATTCAAAATAATACCCAATTCAACTTCGTGGTGTACAACTGTACCCTTTGGGACTAGGAATGGTCCACTGTTTGGCTTCAAAAATGATGAAGATGGCTTCAAAAAGAAGAATGGTTGTTGGGGTTTAGCACTATTCAATTCTTTAATATGGGCAGCATAATTCCGTCCAATACATAATATTTTTCTTGCGTTATCAATATACCTTAATCCTGACATTTTTCGACAAGTTTGCTATCAATATATTGCTATCTTAAACACCTCCCATCAAGATCAGGTGTGATGAAACGCTCGGAAAACTAATTGGTCCTTCCCGGAGTTGTGGAGTCAGATTTTACATACAAGCACCGCATCCATACACCCAAATTACTAGGATGAAAAAATCTGTTTAATCTTCTTGCTTTACCCTTCATCGTATATCCGGGATTAATGGTGAATTGCCGGGGTAAATTGTTCGGTACAACTTAAGCTTGGCCCTTATACATCGATGAGCATGAACATGTACTATCTTCATTAACAAAAACTACATGAGACCGAAGTCGCATGTAAGCCAGAACAGTGATCGCCATGCTTGTTGACCAAAAAAAATTATGGTAAACGGCTCAGAACACTACCGACAAATAAGCGAAAGCCAAGAACTCTGTCAATTACCTTGCTAATTACAATAAACTTCTGCCATATCCGTGGCTTTTCAGGAGTGTATAGTCGTGAATCAACATGTCGTCTACCATGGGTATCGGATGGGCCGTTCGCATGAAATGCCATAGTCTACGGGTTTGGACCACCGGTAGAATCATTTTCTATTTAGGGAAATACCAAGGAGGTACAAAAATTAAATTGTATGAGAACAGCGTATTCTAGCCTTCGCGTAAAAATGTGTCGTAATTATCCCTGTACTATAGTACCCGTTGCTTACCCTCAAATCCATAATATTATGCTAGGAATAATTGGCGATGTACTACTCATTTGTTTTCAGTATTATTCTATGTCCTTCTCTTCGCAAGAATAATAGGTTCGTACGTAGCGATACCTCAGTTCTGTAATAGATGTTCTCTCTAGTTGTTAAGTTAGCCGGACAATAACTAAATATATGCCAACTGTCAATACCGTTATAGAACAATAGATAATTCATAAAGTACCCGGCTTAGGCCTAGACAATCGGCACCATGTTAAATATTGAACTTTTATTGGACGTCTTGTATTATTTAGCCATGCGCTAAAAGCGACATATATATAACAATACGTCATCCTTCATATTATTCTGTCAATGGGAGCATGTGCTGTATATTTATGCATATCATGCATATATTCGTTGTAACACTAGTCTTTATTGGATGAAAAAAAATTTTCATGAAATTATCAGATTGATCAATACTACCGTATATGGATGGATGCAGACGATTATGCGAGGAGTATTCAACCATCTGATAATTGAAGATTATTTTAAGGAATATAAATTAGCAGAAAAAGTACGTCCTTAATTGAATTAGAATGGTTTTTCTTTAAGTATTACCACATCAAAGAAACAGAGAGTGAAAAATGGTTAACGTATTTAACGTTCAAGTTTTTTTCATTGTCTTCCGTGAAACCTTAGAAGCTGTTGTCGTTGTTTCGGTTTTATTGGCTTTCTTAAAGCAAGGTTTAGGAGGAGCAACTAATGACCCAGCTGTATATAAAAAATTAGTTAAACAGGTTTGGTTTGGGGCGCTACTAGGGTTGTTAATTTGTCTTATTTTGGGTGGTGCTTTCATTGGTACATTCTATTCTTTGGGTAAAGATATTTGGGGTAATTCTGAAGATATATGGGAAGGTATTTTCTGTATAATTGCGACTGTATTAATTTCGATGATGGGTATTGCTATGTTGCGTATTAATAAGATGAAGGAAAAGTGGAGAATTAAATTGGCACAAGCTTTAGTCAAGGAACCACCAAAGGGTAAAGACAGATTCAGAGTTGGGTACATAACCAAGAAATACTGTATGTTTATCTTACCATTTATCACTACTCTTAGAGAAGGGTTAGAAGCTGTTGTTTTCGTTGGTGGTGTCGGTTTAGATAGTCCTGCCTCATCTTTCCCACTTCCAGTTATTTGTGGTTTAATTGCAGGTATCTTTGTTGGTGGATTATTGTACTACTCTGGGTCAACTGTTTCTTTACAAATTTTCTTGATCATTTCCACTGCCATTTTGTACTTAATTGCTGCAGGATTATTTTCCAGAGGTGTTTGGTACTTTGAAGCCAACGTTTACAATCAGAAGACAGGTGGTGATGCTTCAGAAAATGGTTCAGGTCCTGGTACTTACGATATTTCCAAGTCGGTTTGGCACGTTAATTGTTGCAACCCAGAAATTGATAATGGTTGGGATGTCTTCAATTCTCTTTTGGGATGGCAAAATTCTGCAACATACGGCTCAATTATTTCTTACAACATGTACTGGATTGCTGTTATCGCTACATTATGTTTAATGATGTATGAAGAAAAGACTGGTCACTTACCTTTCTGTAAGAACCTTACGTTAGCCATGTTGAACCCAATGTACCACATTAAGGGTAAGAAGAAGCACGAGCTCACCAAAGAACAACAAGATGAATTGTTTGAAAAAGTCAGAAATCAAAAGATCATGGCTAACGGTGAATCAAACGATGATAGCTCAATACTCTCTAACAAGGAGGCTATTAATTCAGTTGAAAAATAATTGATGTATTCACACACACACACACACTAATATAATATCATCAATTGTTGTTTCATTTGTCTTAAACTTTTTTTTTGAGTATTTAGTTTTTATCAAATAGGGTCGAGTCATTCAGGTTTAATTATAAATTTATAGGAGTATATGATAATACAAATCACGGGTTATTTATAATTATTATTGTAGTGTCAATTGGATGTAGGATGCCTTTATCGCTTGGAGGATGTATATCGCTTAATATCTAATTAGTAGATATAAAAAAAACAACCCACGGCGGGAGTCGAACCCGCAATCTTTTGATTAGAAGTCAAACGCGTTAACCATTACGCTACGCAGGCAGCTGTATATTATGATGAATGTACTGAATATATATAGATGGCTTGTTTCGGTCAAATATTTGATTTTCAGTTTTAGGCTTCACTTGAAAACATTATATTAAAATTCTAGAACTATTTCTTTAGGATTTAGCTTCTAATTTAAAATATTTACATGGTCTAAGGAACATTTTGTGCAAATTTTCAACTACTTCTCAATTAAAGAAAATATAGATTACAATACAAAATTTAGAATACATAAATATATAGATTAACCAGACCAAAATTGATAATTCTTGGGTTTGGCAATACTTACGGGGATGCTATCATTATCAGTACTGTGTAATAAATTATTAGAACTATCAACATCCATTTTGTTTGAATCATTATTCAAATTGAAATTATTATTAAATGACTTATTGATTTCATTCACATTTATTGGTGTCAACAAATCATCAAGTAAGTTATTCAATTCTGGGCTCAAGTTCTCTTGAGATTTCTTGAATTTATTAATTTTTTCAAAGTTCAACCATCTTTCGATCAATAACTGCTTTCTTTCTAAGTTTAATGAATTTTCGATTTCAATCAAATTTGATTCTAAATTATTCAAATTATTCATCTTGATTTGGAACTTTTCCAAAGTTAATTCTGTAATTTGGTTTATTAAATTCGATTGTTCAGTTATCGATTCATTTAAGCTTTTCAATGAATTTTCTCTCGCTAAATCTTGCCCTGGTTTATTTGAAATTATTTGACTGACAATGTCTTGGACAAGCTTTTCCCTATTGAAAGACTCATCCTTTTTATTGGAACTTATTAATTTGTTCAAGTATCTATCTTCAATTGGTAATTGTATAAATTTGATTAAACATTGCTCCTTTGTTTTAGTGCCAATAAATTCCGCAATTTTATCCCATTGACCATTTGCATTAGAGTTCAATGAAACGTTTGCATTATTCGAACTGGCATCAAAAGTACCGAACATTTCAATACCTTCCAACAATAATAAAATTTCTTGTTCTGACCATTCTATATTGTCCTTATTTTTTTGTAATTTGATGAAGTCAGCTGATTGGAAATTCAGTGGGAATAATCCTTGATCAAAGCAAGTACTACACAATACAGAAGCATTGTTTATATTTGAGTTAGGGTTGGTCGAGTATGACTTGCTTTTCAAATTGTGGTACCTCACTTCACTTGTATCCTTACCACAAGTATTACAGAAGTATTGGATTATGTTTTGAGTATTAATATTTTTCGACACATCATTGGAGTTAGTATATATATTACGCCTAACTTCCATGTTTATTGGGATTTCTTGTTTAATCTTAATATCTTGGTATTTTTCTAGGTCCGCTTGGTCATTTTCCTGGTCTGCTTGGTCATTTTCAACTGAGTTTGGTGGTGAAGGTAAATCTTTCGCAGAATCGATGACTTCGATATTATCAGGAATAAATGGTACCAACCCCTTTGGCGTGTCCAATGTAACCTGAAAATGGCCCGTATATTGAGGCCCAACTACAGTAGATTTAGTTCTTGGGTCAATCTGGTAATTAATCAAACCCCATTTTTCTAAGAAATGATGAATTCTGATTATACTTGAAACATCCCCTGCCAAGTTACGACGAATGGCGGTAACTGTCAAATATTCCAAAGGATTAATTCTATACGAGTTAATCATGAAGTCTCTCATGTTCTTATAGATTTCCTTAGTCTTGTAAATAGACTTATATTCGTCGCCATCTTTAACTGGAAAAAAATCGGGAAACAGCTTCTTTTCTATGCTATGAACATCATTCATATTGAACCACTTTGCAAAAGATGGAATCACAATGTGACTCGACTGATCAATTAAATAACTTTTGGCCTTCTCTTGAAATGTACTCTTAGCCTTTTCTACATCAATCGGCTTACCATTTTGGTCTTGTTTATCTTCTTCCTTCACGGTATTCTCAACCAAGCTTATTTCTTCATTAGGAATAGGGGTGGCAGAAGTAGGTGTTTCTGGATCAACGGAAGCAGATGCTGACATGTTCTAACGCTCTTTATTAATTGATTAGTTGCCTTTTCTTCAACTTTTCTGCTATACGTGATAAATGCCTTGACTACTGGCCGTTTTGATTCGAGAAAGAAAATGCTGAGATTGGGCTAGACACGTCGCGACATATGTCGTGTGTTTTTACGACATCTGTAGAACGCGTCTTTTTTGTTGTAAAGCGTTTGAGCGAGTTATTTACAACCAAATCAACTTGGTCAATATTGATATACAAGTGAATAATAGTTGGAAAATGGCCAGCGTTAGAGCTACAAGGAAGTCGGCTCGTATCTTGAATAAAGATACGAGTATATATAAAGATACTAGCGATTCAGAGGAATCAGATATAGCGGCTAATGAAAGTGATGATGAGTATATGGCGCCGTCAGATGCGAATAAAAAACGTAGTAAGGGACCCAGAAAAGCAAATAAGAAACTCAAAACAGTTAACAAGACTGCTCCCAAATCCGCGGAGGAATTGGGGCCAGATTTCGAAGAAAATGTCTTATATAAAGCATTATCAAAACCCGATTTGTCTACGCAAGAACTTGCCTTGGAATGGATAGAGGAATACATTGAAAATGAGGAGAATAATAAAGATAGCGAACTGATCGCATCGTTGGTGAATTTGCTATTACGAAGTTGTGGATGCATCTATCTTTTGCAACCTCATGACTTGGTTAATTTGGAATCGGCAGCAGAAACTATTGGTGAATTAACGATAGCTTTTGAAAAGCAGCAGTACCATGAGTATCCATTTATTTCTAATAACAAAGACTTAAAGTTTTTCAGGAAAAATGTTTGTGAGTTTTTTGAGGATTTAATCTATCTTGCTCATGAGAAGGGAATATTGTATCGAGAGCATGAAGACGAAGAAGCTGAAAATAGTGATGAGGAAAGAGAAACAGCATTAGCTTCACCCTTAATGAACAAAATCTTGACATGGCTTACGTCGCTCAGTTCATGTACAGTCAGACCCTTGAGGCATATTTCAACAACAATTCTCTTAACAATTCAAACCAAATTATGTGATATCGTTGTGAGCATAACGACTACAGTAGAGAAATATCAACGTCAATTATCTAATGTAACTAATAAAAATAAGGGAAATAAGAAGTCTAGAAATGGTAAAGCAGATACCATATCAAAAAATATTAATATTTATCACAATCACAAGGAAACTATCTACGAATATTTTGGAGAGATAACAGAAACAACATTCATTCACAGATATAGAGACGTCGATGCATCAATTAGGCAGGAATGCTTAAGGCAATTGGGCCAATGGATGATCACATACCCTGAGTTTTTCTTCCAGTCATCATATTTACGTTATTTTGGTTGGCTATTGTCAGATCCTTCCAATCATGTTAGAGCTGAGGTTACTAAGGTATTGCTTAAATTATACAAAAATGCATCAAATGGAAATCAAAATATGAGTATTGGTTTCAGGCAATTCACTGAGCGATTCAAGAAGCAATTGATTAATATGAGCAGGAAGGATGGCGATTTTAACGTCAAGTATAATTTAATTAGCATATGCTGTGAATTATTGAAAATAGGATTTCTCGAAGAAAATGATACTTTACAAATCTCACAAGTATTTTTTTACATGCTTGATTATGGATCTGGGTTTGGACATGCATCCGATGAAAAATTGAAAATTGAATTAAGCAGATTTATAAATCTTGTTAACTTAGAGAGTACTAAAGTCGAATTAGAAAAGTACTCTATTTTCACCGAGAATTATCAATCTCCTCAGTTTGGCCATGGTCATGGTAAATTAAATATTAATGATTGTTTGAAGACGCAAAACCTAATTAAGTTTTTAAAAAAGGCCTATGATAATTATTTGAAGAGCAAGCCTGCAACCAAGTTAGGATTTCCAAAAAATCGAAATTTGACACCAATAGCGACGATTTTTAAGTCACTTTATCGGTTGCCATCTTATTCAAAGTCTTGGGAATTTTTGGTTAGGTATTTATTGTTTGACTTATCATCCATTACCTTTCATCCGAAACTGGGTGATATAGAAGAAGAAAATGTAGAAGTTACTGAGTTCAAGAAACTATTAGAGCTTTCTGGAGAAAGTGACTACTACTATCTTTTGAATTTCATCAATGGTTCGATTTCTTCAATTTTTTCTTCAAATTTTAAAAGAAATAAAGATGAAGCAGAAAGCGAAGAAAATCAGACATCTGTATCAATTAAATTGATCGACTACTTACCAGCTATACAAAAATCACTGAGTAAATCTAACGATCAGTTTTTGATTTTTTTAGATCTATGGAACGTATTATTGTCATCATCATCCCATAGCGATAATATTTATACAATGTTCCAAAATATGGGGCAGTTGAATGTTTATAACAATATCACTTCGAAAATCATTGGATTTTATCAATCTTATGAATCTATAGATTCTGAAAATGATGTTATTTTTAAAGTATTCGATGAGTATTTCAATAAGTTGCTATTGAATTATGATAATCATACTTCACCAGTCCAATCTATTGATTGTAATCCTCAATCGAATATCATGAACACCGATATTAGGTTGAACATTCAGAATTTGTTGCAAGAATTAGTTGCAGAATTGAAAGATCTTCTCAGTTCTAATAGTTCAGCTACAGAATTTAATGACCGTGATATATATGATGATGATTTAGAAAGTCAAAAAGCGGTTATTAATACTTTAATTAATGCATCTAACCCGTTAGCAAAACTTGGAAAGTTAGGAAATTATGTGAACGTTAACGAGTGTATTAGTGATTCGTCCGGCAATTCTTTAATCATTGAATTAATGATTCATAAGGTTCTTGATAAACTCGATATAGAAAATTTGGCGGGTCGGTGGCCTAATGCTTTCCTACAAACAATTGATAGATTCATTTCTTCCTATAAAATCTCTCTAGATTTTATTTTGGTATGGAATTCTTGGAAATTGGAGACCTTGATTTATGTCCCTGCTTCTGAAAACAACAATTTACAAAATCATTATGATATTGAATTAATTTTTGAAGATGTAATTTCTGTTTTAAAATCTAACTTCAAGGTTTTTAGGTCATTTTTCAGCTCAATTAACTGTATTCATGAAAAATCTTGTTCTTCTTCATCGTTTATTTCCAATGAAAATGCCTATCTTATGATCGAAAAATTGAATTCATTGAAAACACTAGTTGCAGCGAAGGTGATAGACATAATTGTTTCCATGAAGGTTTTTTATATCAAGTTTAACAGCAACAACAAATTCAGGAATTTTAATAGATTTTTTGATGACATTGATGGCATAGGAAAATACATTACGAACAATGTTCCTACTGAATTCCAAAATGAATTACTTAATATTTTCCTTTATAAGGAATCCAAATTAGCTAATCTTCTTGATATTGACTTAGATAGAACAGATAATGAAGGTGTAAATTTTGAGGAGTTTTATAATATGAATAAGGAACAAGAACATCCAAATAAGAGCATGTTTGATTCTGACGAGGATGACGACTTCGATGCCGACGCAAGTGACGATAATGATGAAAGAAATGAAAGTATGAAAGTGAAAGCAAAGCTTGATGAACTAAAGAAACAACAAAAGAAAGAAAGTGAGATATGGCTCTCCGAAAAAGACTTATGTGTTTTTACAGTTAAATTGTTTACAATGATTCACTTGTCTATGGTGGACGATTTTGTCTTGAATCGTTTGAGCTTGAATGGTGAAAAAATAGGAGGCTTGTATTATAAGCTATTGAAACTGAATAAGGAGCGTATGAATGTCTTGCAAAATGGCGGGCAAAAAAATTCAACTAATCCAGTAGCTGAAAAGGATAATACTGTTGTAACAGCATCTACCAATGTTTCAGAAATTGACTTGGACCTTGATATTGATGAGGAAAGTCAATTAGTCTCACGATAATGAATAAATACGTATAGTAGATTGTTTATATATAATATACAAAATCTGGATAAATAATCGTTGATTTCATTTATGCGAGCATTATTAAAGTGAATTGTTATACAAATTTGGGTCCTCAAAAGCCCGATCCATATTCCTACTATTATTTATAGGAGTATGGAAGTTGATAATCTCAGTTTTATCCTCTTCATTGTCAACAGTGCTGCCAGTATTAATTAATAGTGGGATTCCCCTTTTCTTATTATCAAAAGGTGGGAACTCTTCAGGCTTGGTGGAAGAAACGGGAGGCGCAGTAGTTAACGTGCTAGTCGATTTATTATCATTAAGCGTCAAAGTATAAGCTGATTCAGGAGCTTTCAAACTAGTATTACCAGTTTCTGGAATATATGATTTTTCAGATGAAGAATCAACATCATCGTTTCTTATATCGATTGTTGCATCTACTTGCGACATTATCCCCGATGATGATGTATTATGCGATGGTGTGCCATTAACTAGCGAGCTAGAAGAAATGTATCTAGGCAAATTTGATTGAGAAGATGATCTGTTATCTGAAACTTGATACATACTTGACGAAGTACCAGGAACCATTGATTTAGTATTCATGTTTGAAACTCCGTTACCATTTCCTTTAATTCTACTGTGAATTTTATTTTTAAAAGCAAAGTACCCATCATGAGACGGACTTAGACTTCTATTCTGCATCAGCCTAGTACTATAGCTGTGAGGTAAATCCAATCTCAACTCATTCTTATTCGTTTTTAAATCGCCCAATTGGCTACTTGAATTTATCTTGTAGTCACTTCTGTTTTTTGAACAGCTACCATCTTTCTTCAGTTTAAGGATATCTCTCAACTTTTTTCTAATTTCGTAAGCTGCATCTTGTCTAAAAACTCTAATTAAGCCATACTGGTCTGTTGTGACTATAATATGACCACCATTTAAACCGTTTTCACTCAAAAAATCGCCCGAATTATCGTATTTTTGAGCTTCATTATCCTCATCCTTAATTAAATTATACTTTTTCCCTCTTTTAATTAACTCAAAGATTAGATCATCTGATAATTCTAATAATTTTTTGGTATTTTCAGGAGCAAAAACTGCAACATTAACCTTCGAATGATGTGGATGAAATGCTACATAACTATTATTTTCATTCGCAACATATTCCATAGAATTTTCATCGTCTAAGTACTTCTGAACGTTTAACTTTTTCATTAAAGGATTTTTATGAATCAAATTTGCATATGATTTATGCTTGCTCTGCAAATCGTTAATGTGATTTTTTCCCTCTAAAACTAAATCTTTTAAAGCTAATTTTAATTTATTATTGATAATTGAATTATTATTTTCCCAAACGTAGCACCAGTGATCTTCAGATCCTGACACAATATAATGAAAGTCGTCTGTCATGTCTGCAACTATTGATGAACTATTGTTAGTTAAACCTTTGAACCTGGTTACTAATTTTTTCAGATCAGAATTTACGAGTCTAATTTTGGAATCGTTAGTTGTGATCAAAAAATTCCACTTTGCCAAAGGATCATCATCCACGATCTTTAGCCTTGAGTACTCTCTGCTCTCAAAAATCTTAATACCTGTGATTTTATTACCATTTCTGTTATGAAACGAATGTACAAAAGATTTCTCTTTCACTTCAAATCTATTAATTACATGCAACCCATTGATCTCTAAGGCAAATATTGAACCATTAAACCCCCCAACAATACAATGCTGGCCATCGGGTGTAAAAGAAGCAGCTGTGATCAAAATGTCATCACCTAAATCTTTATTATATGCTATATTCTTCTCTAAAATTGACCAAAGCCTAATTTGGTTATCCAAAGATCCACTCAAGAAAAATCTATCATCCGTAGGATGAAACTTGACTGTAGTGACAAAATCGTCATTTTGAAATGTTTCTAGGCAATCTGGTCTATCGACGTGCCACAATTTGACCAGTCTATCCATACTGCCTGAAATCAAGAAGTTATTTTTACTCCAATCTAAGGATAAAACGCTATGAGTGTGGCCCTTAAAAACCCTCACTGGAACTTGATGAAAAACTGGAGCTCCCTTATAAAGATTCTTATTAGTCTTTTTTGATTTAATATTAAAGTTGATCTCCTCATTCTTTTGTTCCAATCTGCTTAAGGGCGACGATATAACTTTCCAAATTTTAATTATTGAATTTCGACCAGCGACTGCCAAATATTTTCCATCCCTACTAAATTCCATAACATAAACTTCATTATAATCGTTTTTGCTTTGTCTTTTATGGGCTGGTCTTTTAGAATAGCCTTGAGAGTCAGAATAGAATTCATTAGCGGCTTGCGTTTCATGCTCGTAAAGAATTTCATCGTGGTCATCATCGCTTGAAGTTCCTTGTTTCAAGCTCTCGCTAGAAATGCTATCATTATCATTATGGTTCTTCGAAGAACACCATTCGACATTTAATTCTTGTGCTAAAAATAAATTATTTAATGCTCTTGGACTATGCTTGTTCCTTCTGTGCGTTTTCACATATCGAGGAACAACTAGAGATTCAGGAGTTAACCCATCCCAGAGTTGCGGTTGTGAATCATTCGATGGCAATGCCAGGTTCATCATGTCTCCAATGTTTGCATTTGATGCATTATTGTGCCTTACCCCTAAGTCATTATTTATAGAATGGGAAGACGTAACTCGTGATAATGATGAGCTTGACGAGGACATATCAAAGGCATTATTAGTGTTAACTTCATCGTCTTCGGCATAATTAAAAACACTGTCTTCATCATCTATACAGTTGTCAGATATATCCCGTCCTTTTGAACGTCCTCTCGCTTGGGGCCTAGTAGTTTTACTACTATTATTAGATTGATGTTTAAGCTTATTTGTCAATGATGGAGAAGAACTGACCTTAGTGCTAGACGAAGAAGAACGAGAAGGGTCACCCTTCAGTCCCTGTTTCGGTGATGTTTCATTTCGATGTTTTCGATGCAATAAATTACTAAAAAACTTCTTCTTACTGGATTTTGGTGTAATGGACTTCTCGGAGCTTTTATCTTTGCTCGATGGCGGCGTTGATAATTGTACCGACATTATAACAAAAAAAGCACCAATTATAAGTAATTATTATTAGAATGTATTCAATAAGCAAGTACTTGCAATAACAACTCTTAAACTTTCGTAAAATCAATCATTTACCAGCTGCCTATTTTATTGCTACGAGCGGAACCTTTTTCTATGTCTTCCGAATTTATATTCTCGAAATTAATGTGAAATTGCAAAACTACGAGACAAAATCTTAAGAGTTGATTTATTACTTAACAGTATATGTATAAACTTATGCTACGTAGCAATTATATGTACCAATATAAAGGAAGAACAAGAAGAAAAATAAGTATGTATGAAGGAAAATGATAAATTTGTTAGTCCGTTAGAATCATCAAATACATAATACCCAATCTTCAATCGCTAAAATACAGTTATAAAAAGAGCAAAGATTCTTGGCTTGAGGATTATTTTCTCTTTTTGGACCATTCTAAGTGTAAAATCAAAGAGTGGTAACCCTTTCCGTTCAAATCATTCAAAGCTTCTTCGGCCTTAGCTTCAGTGGCGAATGTAACGTAAGCAAAACCTCTTGATTCACCGGTTTCTCTATTTCTGACAACAATAGCTCTTTGTAATGGACCGTATCTACCAAGTAATTCATTTCTCAACATATCTTCGTCAACAATACTGTTCAATTGTGAAACCTTCAAAGTTGTAGAGTCGTCTCTGGCATTCAAATCCTTAGCTGGTAAGTTACCGTTAGCATCCTTTCTTAAGTGTCTTGGAACGTACTTGCCTGGTGCATTATTAGCAGCATCGGCTGGTTCTGGAGTAGCAGCATTAGAAGCATCAGTAGAGTCGCTAATAAGAGTGTCTTTAAATGGACACTTAGAGGTGAAATGGTCACCACCACAAGTTCTACATTTGATTCTTTGGGTGGAAACCAATTGTGCCTTTTGTTCTTCTTTCGATTCTTCTTCTTGTTTTTCGATTTCTTTCCATGATGTACCCAATTTCAATTCAACTTTTTCACCTAGTTGTGTGGTTCTTGTGTCTGGTCCTGGTGGTGTGTTTTTTTCTTTTCCATACTTCGCCCAGTTCTTACGTTGTGCAATTAATGGATGAACTTTTTCTTTCACCTTAACTTCTTTAATCTTTTGGGTTATTTTAACTTTCTGTCCATTAGCATTTAATCTGTAACTAACAACAGTTTTAGTTCCATCTGGATTAGTGGTGATTTCTGGGGTCGGAATTTCGTCTTCGGCATCTGCCCATGATTTGATAACAGAAGCTGACATCTTATTCTATAGTGTATGATAACTTTTCAAATTTTATGTTGTCTTCCACCAGATGAATCAAATAATTTTCATTTTTTTTTGGTGGAATTTTTTTGTGGCGAGTGCACGCATCTTTACTATGAATTACTATAGGATGTAAATGGATTATATACTATCTAATACTATCTTAGCTACGTCCACATGTCTATATACTTGTTCATGTTCTCCCCATTCACCTACAAGAGACTTGAAAATTAGATTCTTCTGAGTCAAATATTTAATAAATAAATTGGTCTGCCTCATCGAAAGAAGTTCATCTTGATTAGACTGAAGAACTACTAATGTCAATTCTTTCAAAATATCGTCCAGAATTAGATTGAAGCTGAAGGGGCTTCTTATGTCTATCGTGGTAGATGATAATTGGGTGGCTTCTGAGTACTGCTTAGGAGATGAAAATGCATCTTTTATAAAGCTTTCGTAAGCGTCCCCATATTCGTCTATTAGTTGAACAACATCGTAGATTCCATCAAGAAAGACAAATGTTTTCAACTGAAGGTTTTCCATCGTTTTGTTTAATAAGGTTCGTTCTTTATCCAGTGGGACATGCAAATCTGCACCTTCACTTATTGCCGAACATTTGCCGTCTTTTAAATCAGTTTGGAGTTTCAGGAAACCACGGTCGAGTATCTTGTTGTAGTCTAGTAATTGCAACATTAGCGTAGCACCCACTGAATGACCTACAATCAGAATTTTACGTATACTGTAATTTTGAACCAAATATTGTAGGCCCTGTAATACGTCCCATAAATGGTAGGGATGCTTAATTTCTGGTGACAATCTATAGTTTAAGGCGACTAGATTATATTTGGCTGAATTCTGGCTTTTTAGTATATGCCTGATCATATCTTCGAAATCGTTATATGTGTTGTTTGGATCTCTCCATGCTCCTCCATGAATAAGTAAAAGAGTCTCATCGTTTGATTCATTGAACTGGTAAAGCTTCAACTGATGTAATGGATGATCTCCGTAGTTTACTATGCCTTCTTTCATCTACTTAGTGCTCTTTATTTTCTACAAGTGCTTGAGTTGGTGATAAATAAAACTCACTATATCTAGTATATACAGGTCTCATAGTATTAACATATAAGAACTATTCTCTATAAATCTATAGGCAAAATCAAGTAACGTTTCAAAGGTCTAATTCTAATTGACAACGACTTAGTTCATTCAAAGAAAATTGATAATAATACAATTAAAGGAATTGAAAACTTCAAAAACATTTTTGGCAAATACAACGATCTCTCTCTTAATCCACTTATATAAAATTAGGATGAAAAACAATCCACGTTTTCTTTCCACTAAGTACGGTACCATATACAGTTAAGATAAGATATACAACAAATTAAACAATAATATAATATAGTGGCAACCATAATAAAAATTCACAACAAAAAATAGTTTCATCCCAACAAGTTTAGCTTTGATTATTAATTTAAAATCCACGATTAGCCCACAATATATGGCTTCAACTTTAATATTTTTGCTGTATTTCAATAGGATTGTTTAAAATCTAAATCTTAATAATCAAGTTTACTTACTTGAGATCTCAATAACGGGTTGGAGATCTGTCACGGACATATGAATCTCTTTCGTAGCCACCTTCTTCTCTACGGAATTCACGGTCAAATCCACCACGGCCACCTCTAAAGTCACCACGGCCACCTCTGAAGTCACCACGACCACCTCTGAAGTCACCACGGCCACCTCTGAATCCACCTCTGAAATCACCACGGCCACCTCTGAATCCACCTCTGAAGTCACCACGACCACCTCTGAATCCACCTCTTCTTGGAGGAGGTGGGACGAATGGAGAAGTGTCTTCTTCAGCTGCTAAAACAGCACCTTGGAATTCGGATTCGTTCAACAATGGAATAGCGGTAGCTAATTCATCGGCTGAGCCGAATTCTAAAGCACCAATGACTTCATCAGTATCGTAATTTCTGAAAACTTTGGCAAAGGTTGGAGCCAATTCAGTTCTGTCTCTAACAAAGTCCTTGAAGTCTTGCCATGCTGTACCATCTGGTAAATTGGTAACCTTGACTCTAAATTGACCTCTAGTATCTTCCTTCTTTTCACGTGCGAACTCGATTTGTAATGGTTGACCTTCAAAATCGGTGTTATCTAACGTGTCAACAGCACGCTTAGCATCTTCTTCATTTTCGAAAGTAACGAAAGCAAAGCCTCTCATTAATTGGACATCGGTAAGAGGGCCAATGTCACTGAAATGTGCTTCAACTTGTTCACGTTCAACTAAATAATGGGTTAGTATTTTTGCCTTCCTGGGAATCAGTTCTGTTTTTTCATAAAAACAACTCAAACATACCTTCGAACGATAATGGTCTAACGAAAATCTTATTAGGTTCAGTCATTATTGATATATTCTTTCTATTTTTTAAAAAATCTAATAGAAGAAAAGAAAATTTTTATATTGCCTTTAATTTTTACTAGATGGTCTTTTACATTAAAAAACTTCCTGTGTCTTGCACGACCTCTTCTAATTATTGCAAATATTCATACATTAAGAGGAACATAAATGGATAATATACTAGAATTTCAGGGCTATATGATGTCAATGAATAAAGAATTTAAAACTTTATTTGATACAGTCAGATATTTCAAAAAGAAATGATATCAAGTAGAAGCAATGCTAAAAAAATTGGGGCATGGAGCGAGTGCTTTATGCTAGCAGAATCGTAGTAGTGATATGAGGTTGTAGCAACAGAAGTGGACATCAAAGAAGACTGAATATAGGAAGTCTTATGATTTTTTTCTTTAGTGGAAGTTTGTGTTTTATTTTTCAATGATTTGGTCGAATTTTTAGATACCGATGTCAGGGTATGCACATTTCGTGTGGCACTATTAGTGAAATCGGTGGAACTACATATGCTTGCATCGCAAGAATATGTCAAGCCTGTTCTTGATAAAGGCTTTCTGGAAATCGCAGACTTGGACTTTGAGGAGTTTGTAGAACTGGAATGACTTGAGAGTCTTGTAGGGTGAGATTGCATTGAAGTGATGCTAGCTGAAGATACGGCGATTGAGCTTCCAGGTGAAGTGACTGGAGAATAGGAGTTTTTTGGTTTTGAAATTAGTTCTAGGCTCTTTGTATTGGTGTTTCGACCAATACTCGACAGCGTGGTACAATCAAAACAGCTTGAAATAATTTGGAACGAAGATTCGTTTGTTATCGTTGGTATATCGGTCGTTCCCTTATCTGATAGCATGTACGATTCCTTTACATGCACCAGTCCTGGAGTAATAGTGAGAATCTCAATATATGTTGAGGCAACTAGTATAGTCGTAGGATGGTCCAGACCCATCAGCGAGTTGAAGGACGTTTGAGGTGAGTATACATAAACAATGCTGGTGGCAGTTTTTGTATACCTCTTTTCAGAAGTTCTCAATGCTATGGAACTCTCATCCGTATAGTCTGAGTCTTCATTTTCGGTGCATTCATCATCATCAAGGGAAAATGCAAGAATTCCACGTAGTAATAACGAGAGTTTTAAAAAATATATAAAACCTGTTACACTCAATTTCATATTCAATTTGTAAATTTCTAACAAACAAGAAACATCATGATATCACTCTACTCTTATACGAGAGCACACATCCATGTTCTTTGGTATATAGCTAGAAGAGTAAAGGCTCGTATTTCTTGCGATTCAAATCTGATACTAAATTTCGCAACCTGCCATTTTCAGCCATTGCAATCTTATATCAACACCACGTCAATCTTTGGGCCAGCCCATATAGTGATTGATTTACATCGATGTATCAGAATAAACTTCTAGCTTAATCGTCCACTAGTGAGACATTCACTAAATATTTTCCTGATACACTATTACCTTTACGATATAATTTTTCGATGAAGATATTTATTCTAATAAAAACTACACACTTAATCTATAGATATATATTCTATACCCTTATTATAGAAATATATATCATGGAGTATATTTGTAGTTACAAATAAAAAGAAAAAAGCAGAACTAAGAATATCAATTAATACCGCTAATCTCTTTTCCAACGAACTTGATTTGGTTGCCTTGCATAGTAAATACCACCAACCAGAATATTTGTATTCCATTGATCAATATGAGAACATAAAGCACTACCAAGGGCCATTTCTCTTGGAATTTTAGCTTCATTGACCTTCAAAGTGAAACCATTGTCCCCATTTGGGATAACTTGGGCTATTCTTTCTCTTACTTCAGATTCTTTTTCTCCTTGGTTGTGAACTTTTTCTAACCACCTTCCTTTACTAGTCCACTGATATGTGGCTCCATCTGCCAAGGTAAACATCCTATAACTGTCAATGGCATCGACTTTATGTCCAATAATATGCCAGCCTAATTCAGCAGCAGGTGCTTCAGGTGCTCTAATTAACAAAACGTTTGATCTCAAACCAGCTCTGATTGCAGCAACAGGTTCGTCTTCGCCATTTTCCCCTGTACCAGTTATTGCAGAAGAATACATTCTGTATGCTCCCTTTACAGCCCTTGATCTAACAAACCAGAAAAGCTTTTTCGATGGATCAGTTGGACCAAGTGGTTCCTTACCATTATCAGTGTCATAAACATCAAATATCTTGGAACCTGAACCAAATCTTTTTAATACAGCGTATTGGGAAATATTTTCCTCCGGTAAATCAATGATTGTGGGAATGTACCGAGATGCTCGTCTGTGAGGACTGAATAAAACTGATTTAGCTAAAACAACGGGTCTCAATATAGGAGAAAGAATAAGTTCAATTGGCATTCTAGATTAGCAATTTAATTGTCAATAATAGAAAGTAGAAAAGGAATTAGATTGTAATAAAAAAAATCCGATGATAATATGGGTGCAAAATCATTTGGTTTATAATAATTCTCCATAATTGTGGTTTGAAAATAAAACTATGTTCAATTTGTACAAACTCAAATTTATATATATTAAATTAATAAAAAATATAATGGCACAATCAAAAACTACTAAAAGTATAAGCTGGTTGAAATATAATATTTATTAGTATTATTTGATTCATAATTACTTTAATTCTGTTCATAGTGAATGAGTTTGAAACTATATACAAATAATATAAATTATTGCTAATGCTATACTATAGTAATACCAGAATAGGCATTAACAGAAAGATATCTCTAGTGTATTTAGTGTACACAATTATATTAAGAAGTATAGATTTATAGTGATTAAATATGTATATAGTTAAGCCTGATATAAATAATTATAGCTCATTACATAACAATTTAATGTCTAACACAAGAAAGTCCGATATAGTGTAATGGCTATCACATGGCACTCTCCATGCCATGATCCGGGTTCGATTCCCGGTATCGGAGTGTTTTATTTTTTATTTTTTTCAGATTCCAAATTGTTATTATGCAGTACTCATATACCTACCCTTTATAGACAATTAATTTAAAACATTTTATTCTATTTAACTGTAATAAATATAAGTTGTACATACGAGAAGTAAATAATGCAAGCGAGTGTTATAAGTAATTCATTGATGATTTGAGGAGATTTTCATGTTAGTCTTTTTATTCGGTGCTTTTTTAGGGTCCGAAATATTTGGTTATATTTTAATTTTTATTATTGTTACCTGAAGATGGGGTAATTGCCCTACCAGAGTTCCTTTCTGGAACCAGATTTCTGGATGGCGGTATTTTATTCATCCTGTTTGGCCTTTTTTTTAATTCTTCATTAAGCTTGTATAAATAGAGATCCTGTTCGTATTTGGATACGTTTGGATCAATGAAATCGTCATTAAGATCGTATTCATAATCTTCGTTATCATCTTGGAAAGACTTTTCATTTGCCATACCATAGGCAGCACAGAATTTAGTGGAACTATCCAACGCACAAACAACGTTATCATTATTGTATCCTGTGAGCCATATCAAATTATTCTTACGTGGATTATCAACTATATTGACATCCGGTATATGCAAATTTTTAATATTTGAGGTAAAGGACCCATCTTCAGAGTTATCATCGACAGGCAAAAACAAGGATTTATCATCGAAGTTTAAGATTTGATTCAATAATCCCTTAATATTTATGGTGTGGACAGTGAAATCCGAAATGGATAAAGAGAGTGTCATGTAATCTTCAGCTTCGAAGAAACCGGTTTTAGTATTTTCTTTGATGGACTTAATATTCCAGGAAGAAATACCATTTGGAATCAAAATATTTGATCCTATACAGACATCTTTCGGATTTTCTAAGTCCCAACCAATTATGGGAATATCAAAGGATATTGAAGAACTAATATGACTAATCTTATAAAAGTCTTTGACAACTTTAGGAGATTTGGGGTCATTAAGATTCTTCTTACTCAAAACCGAGTCCTTAACAAGAACCACCATATTTGGCCTATACATATTATTACCACATCCACATTTATCTAAATGAGCTCTAGCAAACCCAACCCAAATTTCTCTGTGTGGAGGTAATAATGTTTCAAGTGGTAGGTCTGTTTGAGTTCTGATTAAATCATTTATATTCTTCAATTCAGTACCACCTCTTAATGGTCCGACTTGTGACTCTGTAGATATTTTATGATTTAATCTATAAGTAAATGAACAGCTTCCTGAATCATTGATTAAATCACATTTCAACACTTCAAAATTAGCCCATCTGTAAACAAAATTCACGAATTTATCATAGCCATGTATGGTTCTCAAGTTATCACTAATAAATGGTGTCCAATTTTTCTGTTTCTTTTGTCTAGGTATGTTTTTAATCTTTAACTCGATTACTTTGTTATAAAGCTTATTATCAAATTCTTTATTGCCCATACCATCTGTATTTGGTTTGCCCTTTTGAAATTGCCATGGCCAACTCATAAACATAGACCTATAGAAGTCTTGTTTTAAAACCAACCCATCGTCTTCGTCATCATCATAACGTGATAATTTACGATGGTAAGCATTAAATATAATCAAGGGTTCCATGTAGCCTTTAGTATTCTTAACGAGTAAAATTCTTGGGTCTTCTGGCCCGTAGTATTTGTGTTCAACATTATCGTAATCATGCCAAAAAGGGATAGGTAAGAAATATGGAAACTTTAATGCTTCAAATCTCTGGTCATCAACCATCTCCGTGTCTTCCATTCCATCAATGTAGTTTGTTGGCACTACCAACTTTGTATTCGTGAGCTCCTTCCAATCCCTTGAAAAGATTTGCGCGTAAGTTAAAGATATAATAGGCTGGTTTCTAGCAACTTTTGGACTGTAAAGAATTCTTGAAATCATAAAATGAACACCGTATTGTTCCAACCACACAGATGATCCCGCAAGCCTGTACCAATATTTTTCCACCACATTATGTTTTAACTGCAACTTGAGCTCGTCAATGAAAAACGGAGCTAACTCCTTGTAATATGGATTTGTCTCACATTCTTCAAGGAAATTTGTCAAGATATCCGGTAACGATACTCCGATATTTTTAGCTTTGTCTATTTCCACCACAGATGTCGACTTTAATTTGGAATCACACTTCTTCACCTTAAGATTAATGTTTGTATCGCTGTTGAAAACAGTCAAATTGTGCTTGGTAAACTTTGACGTTGGAAAAGCAGCCATACCGTTTTCGTTCTTAAACAACTTGCTCTTGTCCAAGTCTGTCAAGTTGAAGTTCAGTTTCACATATCCCATTAACTCCTCCTTTTCAAGCGGAAAATCCTTAGGAAATATCACTTGGTTCGTCACGTCTTTCTTTATCACACTTGATCCTTGATTATATGCATATTTGAAAGAACCCATTAAATCATTTTGATTATATTGCCCAATTTGATAGAACAATACCACACTGAATATAATTGCAATCACTATGCTATATGATTTCGTATACCTTTTAAGGGGCATCATGAATTACTTATTCTGGACCAATATGACTTCTTCAGATGTACCTACTGAACTAAGAAAATAAGAGTGTTGGTATTTGAATCACCAATTTAGTAAGTTACCATACGTTATTAGAACTAATTTTTCCTTTCAGGAGCACAGCCCGCGGATTTAGTTTTCGTTAAAAATGTAAACTAAGTGTAAATTAAAACAGGGTAAATTCCAGTTTTAAACACAATACTAACTCGTATGTATATCCCTATACAAATAATTAAGCTAATACTATAAGATAGAAATATGCAAGTAAACTCATGAATGGAATTTTTTTCATAAAATTAGACGAGAAATCAGTGTGAGTTTTTATTAGAGGCTGCACTATTCTTAGCTTTTTCCAGTTCCTTTTGACCGTACTCTTTACAGAATTGAATAGACAGTTGTATAGCACAATTTACATTGTCATTATTGTAGCCGACTGAATGGAGAGACAGGGATCGGAAGAGTTTGTGATTTGAATATGATGGCGTTTTGTCTAGTTCGAATAAATCGTTGAGTAGGCCTCTTAAGTGGATTATTCCTACTGTATAGTCAGCAAGCGAGAACGACATGGTCAAATAATCCACTACACCGAGATCTTCGTTGTTTTCGTTTTTTTTGAACGACCACGAAGAGATACCGTTGGGAATTAGTACATTGGGTTGGCCGCCGATACACACTTCGTTAGGTTTGTTTAAGTCCCACCCTATCACTTGTATGTCCATAGACACAAAAGAAGTGATATGGCTGATTTTGTATTTTTTTTCATCTTTCGTAATTATGACCATGTTTGGTCTATATATGTCTTGCCCGCACCCACAGTTCTTCAAATGGGCCCTGGCAAACCCGATCCACATCTCTCTAGTCTTTGGAATATTTCTTAGAACAGAATTGAGCTGAGGAAATTTGTGTCTTCCACTGTTGAATAGTTCGTTAATACTGATTAGCTGTGTCCCTCCTCTCAACTGTCCAACTGGCTCGTCATCAAGCAAATTCTTGTTTAGTCTATAATCGAATTCGCAACGAGAAGTCATACCTGTGACGTCCGATAAATCACATTTCAAAATCTCCAAGTTTGACCACATATATACGAAATATATATACTTATCGTGCTGATATATTTGGCGATCATGAGAGCTGATAAACGGACTCCAGTTCTTTTGAATCTTCTTCCTTGGAATATTATGCCTCTTTAATTCAACAACTCTAGTATATAACTTATCGTCAAACTTTCTGCTTGGCACGCCGTCCACATTCACCTTGCCCCTTTGGAATTGCCATGGCCACCCCATAAACATCGATCTATAATTCCTAATGCTTAAAGTAAGCTCACTCTGCTGCTCGTCCCATGTTCTTTTGATGCTTTTTCTATGAAACTCATTGAATACAACCAATGGCTCTTCAAAACCTTTTGGATTCTTAACAAGAATGGTTCTAGGGTCTTCGGGACCATAAAACCTATTGTCTTGCTTATTTATATTGTGAAATATTGGAATTGGCAAAAAATCAGGATATCTGATACTAGCCCATAACTGCTTTTCGGACGGTAATTGGTTACCTACATCAGGATTATTCGTAGGTACAACCAATTCAACGTTTTCCAATTCCTCCCATTTTTCATTGAAGATTTGTACGTAGCTTAAACTAAGAATTGGTTGGTTTCGAATTCCCTTGGGACTGTACAACACTCTTGAAACCATAAAATGCACTCCATATTGTTCCAACCACACGGAAGAGCCTGCCAATCTGTACCAATATTTCTCTATAGTGTGCTCTTCAAGCTGAGTCTCTATGTCTTTTTTGAAAAATGGTGATAATTCCTGATAGTACTCGTTTCTCTGCTTAACAAAATTGCCAACCACTTTCTCCAACGATACCTGCATCGATTTCGACTCACTCACTTCCAAATTTAGAGCATTTTCGATGGATGAACATCTTCTGTTGTCTCCTTTGATGTTAGGATACGGATTGAAAACCTTAAATTCATGCTTATGGAATGCAGTCTCTTCTGCAATCTGGGCACTCAATTCTTCAGATTTATTTGTTTCACCCTCCCCATTTCCATCGTACATGTACTGAAATATGTACTTCTTACTTTTGATTTCGTCCACATTTTGAAAATGCTTAGTATAGTATTCCTGCAAATCTGCAGCCTCAAATCGTTTAGGAAATATAATCATCCGTTCACTGCGAGGAATCTCTGATACCTTTATGGCTTTTGGTCTTTCGGGCTCTTTAGGCTTTTCTATTTGTTCCTCATTATCGTATGAATCATAGAATTCCTCTTCTGGGGGTCTATATTTAGGGATAACAATTTCCATCAAATCATGCCCGTCATACCGTAATAGGTGCAAAGATACGATAACGCTCAAAGCCCCGATGCTGAGCATTCCAATAATGATCTTTTTCATGCTAACATTCTTAAACATTTTTTTCCAAGATTATTATTCGACCTCTATTCTAAATTATATATACATTGAACACTGTCAGACTTTTATTCTATTATTATATCAATTCTAATAATCGTCTGTCAATCTCTATCTACACGTGGAGGCGAGGCTATTGTTGCGCATCTATTTTTGACATATTATGAAATCGTATTTACAAAGACAATTTATTCATCAAATCACTAGCTTTGACGAATTGGCTATTAGATTCTTCATTAGCTTCATTATTAGACCCATTTCTAGATTTTGATTTAGTTAATGGATCGAGAACCGGAGGAACCGGAGATAATCTTGGGCTGACAGGCGAAGGAGAGTCAATAGAATCGAACCCATGGCCGAGGTCATGATCTAAATCGTCTTCATCAAGCTCTTCATCCTCTAAGTCATCAATATCTTCGACGTCATCATCAGGAACTTCTTCATCTTCATCATAATCATCTTCATAGTCGTCATCGTCGTCATCGTAGCCATCATCTGTGTAGTCATCATCGTCATCATCCTCGTAGTCGTTTGTGTAGTCACTGTCGTTTGTCATCGCAGTATCATCGGGGCTTTGAACCAGGTTAGACGACAGGGCAGTAGTAGGATTGGATGTGTTTTCAATGTGGTTAAACATAAAGTTTTTCAATGGGGACGTAAATGAGGAAGCCGAGGTTGGTCTGTCAGCCTTGTTAGGTGTGGCTGAAACATTACCAGAACCACGAATCGAAAGTAGAGCTGGTGATTTAGGGGATTTTGACTTAGATTGCTCAACAAGTTCGTCTTTGCCCTCGACATCCAGGTCGCTCAAATCGCTTAAGTTAGCAAGCGGTTCTCTCCAATAATTGACATCGTTGTACTTTTCGTCCGTCTTGATGGCTAACATTGAGTCTTCTTCAAAGTTGTCAACACTTCTAGCCCCAGGAGACCCAGGAGGCGAATAAGCTTTAGCGTTATTGATGTATTGGTTGAATTGATTGGCATTCCAGTATGCATTTAAAGTATTCACGGCCTTTATTGGCGGGAAGAAATGATCAACCAATTCTCCAATATATATGTAAGACGATTTATAACCAGCTAATTCCAATAATTCCATATGAACTTCACCATTGGGATTAATCGTAAAGATTCTATGTGAGGGAATCTTAACTGACCTATAACTTATAGCATCCGTGATTCTATTCCCAAATCCCGCATAGAAAGGAGTCATATCGTCATCATGGGATAAATCTTTAGCATTAAAGTATAGACTCTTGATATCGTTTAAACACGACATTTTGAAAACCTCTGGTTTCTTTAAAATGACTTCTCTTTTCAATGCAGCCATAGTTCTAT
The DNA here is from genome assembly GCA_003708965.2 of Debaryomyces subglobosus. NCBI lineage: Eukaryota > Fungi > Ascomycota > Pichiomycetes > Serinales > Debaryomycetaceae > Debaryomyces > Debaryomyces subglobosus. The sequence goes on along the minus strand of PPOW02000009.1, from coordinate 149,862 downwards.
CAGGACTTAAAATAACTGGGCCATGAGGAAGCTTTGTCCCATCTTGAACGATTCCCTTTAAATATTGTCTAGTCGAATCAGCCTGGCCTACTGATCTTGCAGTTAAGTAGATGATATTGTAGCCATTGGATTTAATATCCTGAAATAAATTAGCTACACCTGGGTGGGTCCAGTCTCTACCAATTAAGTTTAAGACATGACCCAATGCATCAGATTTAGTGATAGTACCATCTATATCCGATATGACTATCGGAGTTGTAGATTTCCATAAATATAAATTAGATTCGATTTGTGAATTGGCTTGGTTCAATTTAAATTTCAATTTATTCTCCCCATAATGCAAATTCATCTTTTGCAATTGTTCAGATGTTAACCTCAAGGTCTTAAAATATGTCTTATCACTATCTTGTCTTTTTTCTTCACTTGTTGAAGGAGCACCCAATGAATTTTCTTCATTACTAGAGACCCTAGCTAAACCTTCTTGGTTCGCAAAGTCATTCATAAGATTCATTTCATCTTCCGTTATATTATTATTCAAAATTCTAATATTGCCATTTTCATCTTTACTTACGATTTGATCTAAGAAATTATATTCGTGATCAGAGTTTTTTCCATCTTTGTTATTATTAGTTAAATCCATTAATTCCTTAAGAAATATCTTCTTGAAATACTCATCAGATACATCAATATTCTTTTGTGAGTTAGGTTTGTAGCCGTCCATATCCAATACCATATCCCCATTCATGTCAATTTTAGATGGGATATTCAATTGCTGGGTAATTTTTCTGGCTTTTTCAAAGGTGATTTTCAGATGCAAAGTTGAATTGGGAGTAGGACTTTTTGAAGGCGATCTAGTAATCGAAGAATTTGAATCGGTGAGTTTTATCTTATTTTCAATATCATCATTGTTTGGTTCGTTACTGTGTTCATTCAAGTTCAAGGCCTCGGGTTCGCCATGGTTCAAGTCAAAAGTAGAAGATCTCGGGGATTCATCCTTAGGGGAACTTAATGGCGATCCTTCAGTCGAGCTTGTAGGAGAAATCACCGGAGAAGTCAATACTGATTGAGACACCAAATTGTGGTCTGCTGTCTCGAACACGAAAAATGCTTCTCCCCCTTCTCCTAGCTTCATTGGTAAATCAGTTTTGATATCATTGACATACAAATCAATCTTTTTTTGCAGTGGTCTGATAATCTGGAACTTCCCAAACCTGACGTGCCACGGAGAGCAGTGTAAGGAACCATCCGGCTGTTCAACTACTATAATATCAATGGCACCCAGCAAAGTTGCCGGGTTAAGTGCATTCCATTGATTATAAACGTAACCACCGACTTTTCCAACGTACTGCATTTCTAATCCTAGTTACCTCTGTACCAAATATAATTGCTATAAGAAGTATACAAATCGTTGGAAAAAAGGGTAGGGAAAGAAATCAATTACATCAAATATTTGATCACATGCGCACGACGGACCCATACGGCGGACTTCGACATAAGTTCCCATACTTCTGACAGTAGTCTCAAACATGTATCTTTGCCTACTTAAACATAGCGTTGCTATCGGAATACGTATAGCACAATTTATAGAAAGTTGTTACCGTTAATTCCTGGCGAGATATGGCTAATATTAGAGTGCTGTTCATTCAACGATAGTTGGCAGGTGTATTTCATATTTACATTTGAATACACAACTTAAGAAATACACAATAGAAGAACCGGGGCTTATTATCAATATTTAATTAGAATAACTGTAAAATACCCATAATAAACTCGAACACCACCGAACCTATACATGCTATATTGTCAATTGCACACATTTACATAAGCAATTTCTTTTCTGATCAATCAGAGGATACAAATTACAGGATTTGGTTTATTCATCACTAAAAGATCCATGATTGTCTTTTTATGTATCAGATACTGCTACGATGTCTTGGTCAAGACAAAAATCGCAGCCATTTTCTTCACTTTGTCTCACAAATCTTATTTCCGCTATATAAACCATCATCGAACCTTTAATACTTTTCTTCAGATTATATAATAGACAAAATTCCAAGCATGTGAAAATGCCTGAGAAATATCATATATAAACAGCCTAAATGGTAGGACGCTCAGCACTTATATGATGACACCAGTTATATGAACCTGAATATCCATAATCTTATAAGACCACATACAAACAAGTCTGTCTGAAAAACTTTCCATCTACAACTATCCCAAGAACGGTCATGAGTATTAAATCTTCTGATTTGTCTGCAGTAAATCAATAAATTAAGTTTCTTATCGCGTGAAAAATGTTTTGATGGGTTTTACCTTATGGTTCGAGCATATTTGCCAACTGGCGAAAATCTTACAGCAAAAAAGATCCAAATAACAGGAGACTCCAATTGCTAGGTTATCGGGACACACGTTAGAACACATCTTCTAGCGTTTGAACTGGTTGATCCAATAACGCAAATGCACCCCATATACGATAAAGTTAAGCTTTATCGTGTGAGTACCGCGAAAAAAAAAAAAGAATTATCCGTAAAAAAATAATCCGTAAAAAAAAGGTTATTAGCGAGAGCTATAAAGAAAGTTGAAAAAAAAACTTTTCCTTTTCTATCCATTCAGAACAGTAGCACCACCATGGATACCACTGAAAAGGCTACATCCATAGACAGTGTAGGTCAGAAGGAAATAGGCTTGGGAGCAGATGCTGTTTCAGGCCACAAATGGGAAAACGTGGATTCTTCCTCGATTGGATCTCTCAAGCAGGGAGAATTGAAGAGAACTTTCTCAGTATGGTCGATTTTGGGTATAGGTTTCGGGTTGACCAACTCTTGGTTTGGTATCTCTGCATCATTGATCACCGGTATTCAATCTGGAGGACCGATGTTGATTGTGTATGGGATTATTATCATTGCATTTATCTCTTATTGTATCGGTATAACGTTATCAGAAATGTCTTCTGCAATCCCTTCTGCAGGGGGACAATACGTGTGGACAAGAGTGTTGTCGCCAAAAAAGTACTCTAGTATTTTAGCGTACTTGTGTGGTTCATTTGCTTGGGCTGGTTCGTTATTTACAAGTGCCTCGATGGCCTTGAGTATTGCCAACGAAATCATGGCATTTTGGGTGATGATGCACCCAGACCATGTTATACAGAAGTGGCAATTGTTCGTTATTTATCAACTTGTTAACATATTTTTGATTCTTTTCAATTGTCACGGTAGATACTTGCCATATATTGCTAATGCAGCATTATATACATCGTTATTTTCATTTGTCGTGATTACGATAACAGTTTTGGTGTGTTCTAGAGGAAATTACCAACCAGCTAGTTTTGTTTTCACTGACTTCGAAAATGGTACTGGCTGGTCTTCTTCAGGTATTGCCTTTATTGTTGGATTGATCAATCCTAATTGGTCGTTCAGTTGTTTAGATTCTGCAACTCATTTGGCAGAAGAAGTGTTCAACCCAGCAAGAGACATCCCAATTGCAATCATGGGTACTGTTACCATTGGATTTTGTACATCCTTCTGCTATTCTATTGCCATGTTTTTTTCTATTCATAATTTAGAAGATATTTTGAACTCAAACACTGGTGTTCCAATCTATGACATTTACTACCAAGCTTTAGGCAATAGAGCAGGAGCTATTTGCTTGGGTACTTTGATTTTATTGACTGCTTGTGGATGCACGATTTCGTCACATACATGGCAGGCAAGATTATGCTGGTCGTTCAGTAGAGATAATGGTTTACCATTTTCAAAGTATTTATCTGTTATTGATCCAAAGGCGGGTATTCCATTGAATGCTCATTTGTTTTCTTCTTTTTGGGTTGCAATCTTAGGATGTTTATATTTGATTTCTGATGCAGCATTCAACTCGATGGTCGTTGGGTGTATCACATTCTTATTATTAAGTTATATTGTCCCTACTTTATGTTTATTGTACAGGGGTCGTAATAACATCAAACATGGACCTTTCTGGTTGGGCCCACTTGGATTATTTGCTAATATTGTGACCTGTTGTTGGACTCTTTTTGCTTTAGTATTTTTTTCATTTCCTTCATTCATGCCAGTAACAGCTGGTACTATGAATTACGTTTCGGTTGTCATTGTTATTTATCTTTTGTGGACTTTAATTTACTGGTGGTTTCCTGTTAAAGGCTGGGCTTGTAGAGATAATTTTGCTGGTGGTAGAGGTAACGATGAAGAGGAAGAATTCCCAGACGTTTGTTTAGAGATAAAATAGATTTCATTTCGTTTAATAAATAATATATTTATATAATTAAACTTTGTAAAGCATTTAAGCAAAACCAATAATGCATTTGTATATACAATAGGATATCATCTTATATAAATGTATTTCGGAATTTGCACCATTCATCCTCAATTAATTCCAAGCAAATAAGCTTCAAACAGTTTGAACATTTGTAACTTTGGATGCTCCGTTTCTTTTTGTAATTGACCCATTTTCAAATTAGAAATTTAAGGAATGTAAGTCATAATCTCTTAGGAAATCATCAATTTTCACAAAATTTAAACATTTCCTATTATTTATATTATCTATTATCTGAAATATATGTAGCATTTCTAATAAATTGACTTCATTTGCAACATTCTTTGAAATATCAACGCTTTTTGCTGGAGCTTTGAGAGATTAATATTATAATATAATTATATACCTATGTCAGTAGTTAATTTATTACAGGTTAATGTTGGTGTTACTTGCCCACACCAGCTAACCACTTGTATTCCTTCAATACTCTTAGCATCGATATCAGCTTCCTATTGTGTACCTAACTCGATCCAACGGACCGGCCAGTGATTGTCTGGATCACTAGAAGTGTCACTAACTTCTGCTATGGCTATTGATGGCACCTCCAAAATTACTAGGATTAGAAAAACTAACAACATAATATAACTATGAAAAACACTCCTTTCGTGCCGTTTCACCTCTTTACGAACCATGTTTGTAGTAACTGTATAAAATGGCTCTGTGGCCGAGTGGTTAAGGCGGTAGACTCAAGTTCTACTATCGTAAAGATGCACGAGTTCGAACCTCGTCGGAGTCATTATTTTTTTCTTTTCTATCTTATGCAAAAAAAGGAGATTAATTACAAAATAGCTACAAATGTCTAATTATGAATCATTATATTAAATTAATAACTATTTTAGTTCTACTATCGTAAAGATGCACGAGTTCGAACCTCGTCGGAGTCATTATTTTTTTCTTTTCTATCTTATGCAAAAAAAGGAGATTAATTACAAAATAGCTACAAATGTCTAATTATGAATCATTATATTAAATTAATAACTATTTTAGTTCTACTATCGTAAAGATGCACGAGTTCGAACCTCGTCGGAGTCATTATTTTTTTCTTTTCTATCTTATGCAAAAAAAGGAGATTAATTACAAAATAGCTACAAATGTCTAATTATGAATCATTATATTAAATTAATAACTATTTCATATATAGAAATAATCAGTAAATACCTCTCAAAAGTTGATTGGATGATTAAAGATATGTAATTTATATTACATGTTCCGAACATTTTTATTTTAGGACTGTTCGCTTATTTACGGAATACATTTGTCAACTGTGAGTTACCACCTGCTTGTTGGTACTCCATCATGAACTCTTCTAATATACCAAAAGCACCACATACACCAATGATTGCAGCGACACCCTTACCTAATCCGCCTAGTAATTCACCGGCAATGGCAAGTAAAGCCAAGACAAAGGCACCACTAACAGAAGCAACTGGGATAACTCTTGATAATTCCTTAGTGATTGAAATATCTCTTTTACCAGAAATTGAAATACCTTGTTCTTTGAATTGCTTGGAAATATCTTTAGGAGAAGAACCAGACATTCTGCTCCATCTATCAGCAAACCAGGTTGACAAGGCAACGATAGCTAAACCGTAAGTGACAGACCTAATTGGAGACAATAAAGATTGTGCTAAGGACTTAGAAGGTGTTAAAAAGTATAAGAGACCTGAGGTCAAATTCAAATTAAATGACTTAGAATCTAATGCCCACGTACCAATGATGGAAGCAGCCAATTTGGAATAGTTGCTTAATAATGAAGACGTGAAGAATCCAAATACTTGGAAGTTAGTTAAAACAGTGAAGGCAAACAAGATTGGTAAAGCCCCGGTGTAGAATAATCTAATTGGGTAAACGTTGTTCATGCCTCTAACTTTGGTAGATCTAATTGGAAGTTCGATTCTATAGTTTTGAACTCCAATGAGAACAAGGACGGTGACTAACACAATGTAGAATTGTGTTAAGTTAGGCAATTGAGATCTAGTGAAAGAATTCAAGACATTATAATTCAAGGATTTGAAATTAATTCTGAAATTCTTGATGAAATTCATTGCAGCACCATAGCTTTCAAACTTGTTAGAATTTGGCAACGAAACTAATTCCAAACCAACAACATCCCTAATTAAATTAGTAGCAACTTGCAAGGCAACGAAACATAAGACACCACTACCAAAACAGTAACCCTTATCGAATATTTCTACCATCAAGGTAGTAACAATTGACATGGTCACAATTTGTAAGAAAATTAAAACTAAGGTTGTTACTGGAACTGAGTCACCATTAAATGGGTTGTAACCTTTAATAACATTATTGTAGTAACCGGAAAAGATGAATCCAGCACCGTAAATAATAGCTAAGATAAAACTAGTCAATTTTTGACCAGTTTGATATAACTCTCTGTCAGATCTCAAGTTTAAGTTAACATTGATAAATCTGAAACCAGCACTTAATTGCCAAATGAATGCTGAAGTCAAGACAGGTAATAAACCCAATTCTAATAAAGTACCCTTTTCCATGGCAAAGATAGTTCTTTGAAAGTAGAATGGATCATTAATCTTCAAGTATGCATCACTGACCAACCCATAAATAGGCAATTGTGAAAGAAGGAAAATAATACCACCTGCAACTGTGTAGACGATTTTTTCATCTATACTAATATTTTCCACTGGTAGTTCAATCTCTGGCAAGATTGGCAAGAAAAATTCAACAAAATCAAGAAGACGAACTTATAATTGTTAGTAAATAATTTATACTACTATGCTTATCGTAATATACATACATCCACTCATGTTTGATTCTTAAGATGGCTTTCTAACTAAGAGGTGTGAAGAATCGACATCTTCTTTTCGACGTTCTTACCAGCGGTGAACATCACGTGAAATAAAATAGGCGGTCCCAAGACGTGAACATTCTAGATAAGCCCTATTAGGTAGGATTGAAGAGGATATACGGAGATGAAGGAGATAATAGTGTAGTATTTCGAGTCGTTTATTAACTTATTAACAATATATGTATATTCTTAAATGAGCAGACAAATAAGTTGATCTAGTTAAATTTGGTACACATTTCGACAGCAGCCGCACCCCAGTCTTCACCGTGGTTGTGCATTTTACCTTCGATTAAACCAGCTCTAGCTTCGGCTTGTTCATCAGTCAAACAAGTCAAGACACCAAAGATGACAGGTTTGTTCAATTCGAAGTTTAATTTCATTAATTGATGGGTGACGGAGTCACAAATGTACTCGAAGTGCATAGTGGAGCCCTTAATTAATACTCCGATAGGAATAACGGCATCCAAAGGTTCTCCTAATTTTTCTTGTTTCTCAAAGAATAACTTTGTTCCGTATGGTAATTCAAAAGATCCTGGGACAGACTCGACCACGATGTTTTCTGGCTTCACATTGAATTCTTGCAATTTCTTGATGGCACCTTCGACCAAAGAATCGATGATTTTTTTATTCCATCTTGCATGAAGAATACCAATACGTAACTTGGATCCTATATTTGTTAGTATGACTTTCTACTCTTATCGGTCGCAGCGTAGACTTATGTCCCCAGAAATCAGCCCTAATTGACAATTGCTATAGTTAATAGAAATTGCTGCTTACTTCTAATACTTACCATCGTATTGTTGATCTACCTTTCCTAATCCTTTAACAGCCATCTTATATTCTTTGCGGTTTTAGAGTTGTATTCGTTTTAGAGCTGAAAAATAGTCCCATACTAGGTTCATATATATACGCCCAGATCATACCCGATGTTCAACCGTATCACGTGTATAAAATGTCACCAAATTGTCAAAGCCCCCCAGTGACAACCCCCCCAGCGACGTCTGCGACAATCAGCGACAATTAGCGACAATTAACTGACAATAAGCGGTTAAATTAAGCCCACAAACCCAGTGCGATTTCCGGCGTTGAAGGGTGGTACACACACGACGTCTTCTTGTGTTCACTTCAACCACTGGACCATAAATAGCGAACAAAAAATTTTCTGTCAAAATTACGGAAAAGCTCTTCTTGTTAGCCAATGTTGTATTCAAGTATGTATTTGTAACATTCCGACAATGCAGCAGTGAAATGATGATGAAAATATTAATTGCATAGTTCAACTGATATATATGAAGATAAAAATACCATCAAATAGTCTTTCACCCCTATCTGATTCACAATTATGCTGTCGATTTAGACTTAACTAGTACTAACAAGAGTAGACCGGTTAATATCACTACAATTCTAGCGATGCCATCCACCAGACACAAATTACGTTCAGGTTAGAGGCCGACTGCCAAAGACCGGATGTGAATGTTGTAAGTTGTCTTGTTTTGGTGGAGGGCTAGAGTCATATTATTACATAAGCAATAAACAAGCCACCGGAAGTCGCAACTACGTAGAAACTAGACTAGCGGGTAATCTTTTAACATCCTAGATTATTCGATTTTGTGTAATATATGTAGATTTGTGCTTCACACGTCCAAATGGTATTAAGTCATCTTGCCTTAGATGATCAAGCCACAAGCAACAGATAAGGACATAAAGTGATAAGGATATTAGTTTCTGAGGAGTTATTATATTAACATTACTAGGATGGCGTTTAATCACAATTATCAGGTAGAATATCCTAGACGGGTTTCTTTAGATAACAGCCCGCTACAAGCGAGTAGCTCTATCTTATCAGATTCGCAATCACTGTGGGTGTTATTTAGTCCATCTTTGCAAACGCCTATAGCAAATGAATCAGATATTCTTTCGCTCACGAATAATACACGTACAGATACAGATGCAGAGTCAGTAGAGGGATCAAATTCAGCGTTACAGGAGACACAGCAAGGGCCTTTTTCTTCAGAAGAATGGACTCGACTGGACGAGGAGCAACAGGGTACTAATTCGGAGACAACGGAACGTCGTAGGACGGGACTGCAGTCTGAAAGTGACTCGTTGATAGACCACCTTGCTGAAGGTGATGTACAAGGAATCAGGTGCCAGACGAAGGGTGCTAGTTATTCAGTAGCGGCCACAAAAAGTCGCCAAAGTCGCTTATTTGAAACCCCGGGATCGGAGTTGCACAGACGTATTAATAAGTGGCGAAATAACAATCTTGACGAGATGGTGGACGATAATACGGCATCATGGGATTTGGATGAAGACCTCAGCCTGCAACCAAGTCCTGCGAAAGCTGAACGCACGAAGAGGCCGTTTTACGGAGATGACGTATTCGCTAAATTATCCGAGCAAGAGTACATAAATTTCAGGAACGTGGAAAAGAATTTGAAACAGTCGCTCGAGGCCCTGAACAATCAATCATACTTACCATTTATTATTAACCAGATCTTGTATAAGCTTGCCCATTCCTCGGCAAATGCAGTGGAACAGCCATCACTTGGAACCTTGAAAACAGAGCTTCAGAAGTACTCGTCCTTGCTCAAGGAAAACAATACTCAATCGTTTTTGGATTCGATTATCGAAACTCACTTGAGGAATTCCCATATGATGCACGTTGCCAACACAAGACGTCCTATTTCTGACTCTACTTCGGCCTCGTCGTTGATTCTTTGTGGTGGCTCATGGAACGAATTGTGACGTCCCGTTATTCTCCTCGTACTTGTCCTTTCTGATGCTTTCACTGCTTATAGGTGACTTGTAGAAGAAATATGTATAAAAATCTACTATCGTGAATGGCTGGGGTAATTTGCTTATCTTGGTGCCTATGATCATGTTTACGACTTGGAAATTTGAATGACATTGGGAATGTTTATAATGGTATATCATGGCTACATCTATTTTAGTATTGGAAACAGGCTCTTTACTTCTTTCTTCTTATATATTTAAATAATACTGTTAATCTTTGCTTTATTAGTAGACTTAGATTGACGTTTCACGTGATTATTATCAAGAACGCGCTGGTTAATTAATATTACTCTAAACAAATAAAGGAATAAAGACACCATTAGTCAGTACAATATTACCCAGAATACCTTATAATATCAACATGTTGAGATCAATGATTCAGAGCCAAGCTCGTAGTTTTTCATCGTCGGCTTCGAGAAGCGCGTTTGCCAAAATGAACCTTTTAGGAACTGTTGGAAGTGTTTCGAGCAGAGAAACCAAAGACGGATTGCAATTTATCAATTACTCTTTGGCGGTCAACAGATTCAACCCCAATGAAAGCGACGGCAAGAGCACAGACTGGTATAACATTTCCGTGTTTAATGAACGTCATATTAATTTTTTCAACAACTATTTGAAGCCAGGAATGCAATTATATGTTGAGTGTGATGTCAGACAAAGACAAGTCAGTGACGAAAATGGTGAGCACAGGCATACTGTTACTTCATTAAAGCAAATCAGTTACGATGTCGTTAGATTTGCCAAGAAGACCGAGGAAGAGTCAGAAGAGTAGATATATAGATATTAATATATGTATTATTCGATAAAATAGTGTAGAAAAGCGTATAAAAGCAGTGGCGGACCTTGAAACGGCTCATCACAACACACCAATGAAGTTTTAAGCTTGAACTTCGGCCATACTCAATTCATAAGCAAATGCTACGGTCAACTTGACATGTTCCTTGATATGTTCCCAATCAAGTCTGTCAATCGTGTCCATGACGGAGTGGATATAGTTGTTGCTTAATTTGAATTCACTTTCGATAATGAAACTTGCTGGGTATCCATTTTCAATAGCAGAGGAGTGGTCGGAACATGCATATCCACAGGCAGTTTCATGGTATGGAATGCTGCAGTACTCACTAATGACTAGCTTAATAAAATTATTAAGTCCTACTGATGTGTAGTCGGTAATCAAACCGAAATGGGGTTCAACTCCAGCATCAATTGTCTTAGCCGTATACCCAGTCATATCCTGTTGGAGCATTCCGATAACAACTTCTTTGTTTTCGGAGTAGTTATGGAAAACATCTATGGATCCAAGTAAGCCACCTTCTTCTGCAGAATAGAAATGAAATTCAAGAGTATTCCTTGGTTTGAAACCATTGGCCAATTCACCTGCAATCAACCTCAATGATTCTAAGCATGTAATAGTACCTGATCCATTATCATCAGCACCAGGAGCTTTTAACAAACTGGGGAATAATAAATTTATCGAATCTTGATGTGATCCAATCACTACTTTTTCTTTGTTTTCTCCAGGTATACTGACTATGATAGAAAACTGATCCCATCCGTCATGTTTAACCTCCCTCACATCTACTCCACTATCCCTCACCGGCTCAACAATGCTTAATATTTCCTTTTTCAACCATTTGGCACTCTCGAATCCAGTCGACGATTTATAATACCTTGTGAAGAATGAAGTAAATTTTGACAATTTTTCGTGCATTAAATCAGTATCAATGCTTTCATAAATCTTCTTAATTTCTTTCGTATGTTCAAATGTAGTTGGGTAATTATAATCTGGAACTGGTTTATTTAACTGGTTCAATTGCTTAGAGCCTAATGTCAAAACTTTCGTCCAAAGGTCAGTAGCAGAATGCTCAATCATTCCACTTTTAATGGCTTCATCGATAGAAATCTGGCTGGTGACATCGATGAACTTTCTATTCGATCTTTTGTATTCTAATTTCTTAGATTCAGTAACCAATTCGTATTCATCAGGCCCTAACTTGATTAATCTGGGTTCGTTTGCTTCTAAAGTTTGGAAGTCACTCCACTTCCAATTAATGAGTGGGAATGCCGTACCTACAGCAACAAGACTAGTTAATAAAATAGATATCTTCATATTTTTTGAAAAGAGAGATATCTAGTTCCATTTTTGTTCCGCTCCTTACACATTTCTCGTAAAAATAGACCTACTTTTTTTGGGAGATTTAATTACCTGTTTTTACGTCATTTATAAGACTGCTTTCATATATATGCCATAAGAGTAATACTGCCTAGACAACTAAGGTTCCTGTAGTTTTAAAGATGCTCTTATTATTATAAGAAACACCTTTGGATAAGATGCTCTTCTTGAAAATAATACTTATTAACTGTGCATTTAAAATGTTTTGAACTTACCAGGAAGGGTATTACTTATAGTTGGAACACGACTATGAATTATACTTAACCGTATATCTAATCGAATGGGCATCCAATTGCAAAATTAGTCAAATCAGTACTCTAAAGTCAACATCTACAATTATACTTCAAGTTTTTATCCAAAACTATCTTTTTTTAGATGGATAACAGTGGATAACGTCTGTCACAACAATCAATTATCATTCTTGCTTTTCGTTCTCTTTGTATGAATCATTGTAAGCCCTTCAATTAGTAGAGTCCTACAAGTAGTTGAAAATAATGTACCAAATAGTGCGTCTACCAAACACTAGATAAACAACGAAAAAAAAGTCCACCATCAACTAAGTCAACAACTAGCAGTAGATTCTTGTCGTTTGGGTTAGAATAATATGACAATACCACCTAACACGAAGCCTGGCAATGCATCAACTGGCCAGGATTCAAAGTTTCTTTCACCTACATTGAAATTAGATGATCCGTTGCTAGATGTATTGCAATTTCAACAGGATCAGAATTCATCATCATCGCAGTCTTCAAGAGGGGTTTTATCACAGAGGTTTCTTCACCCCGTAAGTATTGATGCGGTGAATGAGGTTAACTACAAGATACACGTACCAAACTTTGCAAACTTGCCGCCTTTAAAATTGGGCTACAAATATATCACGGACTTGATCAAAATTGATTCTATGACACCTTCCGATTTGTATTCGGACGAAAATATTAACAGAACTGGGTCAGGACTTGACAATTATTACTTTGACTATGATTCAGGTCTTGGAGAATTTTCTAGATTTGAAAAGCTTAATCAACTTAATTTACCGGACAAATTTTTCGATGAATATAACTCGACAGAATGTATTACTAAAATGGGGTTATTTCCAGAAATTGAAAGATCATGGATTGCGGTGGATAATAAGTTAGTATTATGGAATTATAAAGTTCCTCAATCTTCTTTCAATAAATCTAGCCAGTTTTTGACTATTGATCAAATTAGACATTCAATCTTACAAGTAAAATTAGTTAGGCCTAAACCTAACGTATTTGTTAGTGATGTTAACTACCTTTTATTAATTGCAACTCCAATGGACATACATATTTATATTGTTAAATACAATAAGGCGTTAAACAACCTCGAAATTTTTAACCCTGATTTATCAGTGTCTACTCAAGGTTTGATAGTCAATAATTTCACGGTTAATGAGGTGACTAATGACATATACTTTACAGGAGAAGGAGATGGTATTAACATTTGGAGGCTAGACTACTCAAACAAGAGTTCATTTATTAAAAACAAATGTGATAAAGTATGTTTGACGAAGAGTGGATTCTCAAGCGTATTACCATTGAATAAATTTCCCGGATTTGATTTGTTCAATTCTAGTGATGGCTTGAATAAAACAACTAATAGCAACGATAAAGCAAACACTACTGCTAATATCCCAGAAACTATAACTCAATTAGAAATTGATGCTGATAGAGAAATTTTGTATTCATTGTCAAACAAGTCCGTCATCAGGGTTTACAAGTTGCAAAAAAATCAAGAACAGTTCACTCAGCATAACCAGTTAACGCCATCAGAGATTTTCAAAAGTGTTTCTGCATTGTTTGTTGATTCTACAAATTTTAAAGCATTTCTGAAGTTCAGAATTATGAATATTCAGCCTATATTCAAGCAGGAATCTTCAAACATTCAGTTAATAGCAATTACAAATTATGGTTACCGTATATTATTGAAGTTGGGAATCAATTCGTCTATATCGTCATTTATGTCTGGCGCCCTTTCAGCATCACGATTAAAACTCTCAGTGGCAACTATGAAGTTTCCTCCATCAAGAGAATTACCAAAATTGAATTCCGAATTAGATGCGTTTACAAGAAGTAAACAATATGTATCTCAATTGATTGCAAATCAACAAAAGTCACAATTATTAAAAAATACTAAGTTCAGTAAGATCATAAGTCCTGGAATATTTATGTGCGTCAAGAGAACTAAAAGATCAGACAAGCTTTTCATCTGCACAGCAAACTATGGGTTTTTAAAGAAGAACAATAAGTTAGTTGAAGATGCGGAGTTTATAAGGTTTGGCTCTGATGATGATGCTTCGTTTACATATATCCATGATATTATTCAATTAACCCCTTCTATGAATGCTACTGACACTCCAAATGGCTATGCGAATATTCTAGCAAGCCAGTACACTAGAGAACCTTTGAAGTTTGCAATTTTGACCAATTTTGGAATAATAATTTATCAGTTAAAGACATCGGACCAAATTTTAAAATCGTTGAATGATGAAACAATTGAGAATTTTATAGAAGAAAATGGTTATGAAGAGGCTTGCTCAAGTTTATTATACTTGTCTTGCTCCTATGGACATCACAATGCTAACAATTTGTTTAAAAGAAAGGCTCAAATGTTATTTTCAACATGTGGAAACAACGCAAGATTATTGAATAATCAAGACAGTTTACACCCTTCAAATACTTCACCCCCTCCTCAGTCAACAGGAGTCTTAGGTTCTCAATTACAACAACAACAAGCCGAGAAAGCCTTGGTTTCACACCCAACAGTTGAACAAGTTATTTTGAGTGATAGGTTTTACGGTACTTGCTTATTAATTTCTAGGTTATTTAGAGATTACTGGAATCGTAAAGTTTTCACAATGCTTCCGTATATTAAAAGAACCGCTAATGGCCAAATTGAGTTGTCTTCTGTGAAGGATGATAATTTATTAATTCAAGGTTTGAATATCGATAAAAACCAAGTTGAATTCTTTATTGGTTCGATGATAGTTTTGATTGAATTTTTCGTTGAAAATGGAAATAATATTCAGGGTTTAAATGCCCCTAACTACAGCTCTGACCCAAGTAAGTTTGAGAATGAAGTATGCTTGCGTGCTGAACACATTGCATTTACCTCAATTTTGAAATCGTTGAGCTCAATGAAAGAAGCTTTATCATTCTTGATGGTATTAATTGAAGAGTCTCAAATTAACCAGACTACATTTAATGATATTTTGAAATTTTTCTCAGTGACAAACCAATTGAATTTGTTGACTTTGTCATTTAAGGATTTATTATTGCCAACTCGTGATGTCAAAAATTTGATTAAAGATTTATTATCATCTATCATCAATAAAAATATCTTGAAAGGAGGATCAATAGATTTAATTGCATCGTCATTGCAAGATCGTTGTGGATCTTTCTGTTCCACTGATGATGTATTTATTTTCAAAGCGATTGAAAATTTGACTAGAGCTAAGAACATAGGCACAAGGGATTATGATTTGAGACTCAAATGTTTGAAGAACGCCGTTGTCTTATTTGAAGAAGCGTATGAGTCGTTGACACTAGAGAATATTGAGAATTCTATTAATATTATGTTAGATTTAGAATTCTATACCGGTGCCATTGAGCTTTTGTTGAAACTTGCTTACAAGCTAGTCAATAACGCCAGTTTGAATAATCCATCAGCGGCTGGAAAAGCAAATATTCTCATAGACAATGGTAATACGAATACAAAGTCTGTTGAAAATAGTAAGAAGAAGATACAGTTATATGATTTAATCTTCAAGATTTTAACCAGAATTGATTTAAGAGCAATCAAAATAACTGAAACGGGTCATCAGTTAGCAATCAATGAGTTTATTGAAATAAGAGACGCTGCTTATGAGACATGTTTTGCAGCACAGGATAAATCTTTCCATTATGAATTTTACCAATGGTTTATTAACCAGGATGTGAGCGAAAGATTATTGGAGATCAATACACCATATATTTTGCCATTTTTGGAGGAAAAATCAGAAAACAATTTAGCATTGAGTGACTTATTGTGGTTATACCACGCAAAAAGGGAGAATTACTTTGGCGCTGCAAGTATATTATACTCATTGTCAGTTTCGGAATTTAAATTGACATTAAATCAAAGAATTGAGTATTTATCCAGAGCCAACGGATTCTGTAACTGTACTTGTCCACCAAATTTAAGACAAAAGATGATTCAATTATCCTCAACAATTCAAGAATTGTTTGACGTCGCAAATGTTCAATTAGATATATTAACAGCAATTAGATCTGATGATAGAATTAGCAAACAAAATAAGGAGGTTGCCATCTCTTCGTTAGATTATAAAATCTTTAATATTAGCGACTTATTCAATAATTATACCGATCCGTTAGGTTATTACGATTTATGTCTATTAATTTTCAAAGTTTCTGATTACAAAAATACAGATGATATATTGAAGAGATGGGAGTTGTTTTTTGAAAGAATTTTCCATGAATTTTTAATTACAGATAAAAAGAAACAGGAACCGATTTACATCGTCTTGAATAATGCTTTCGATATTATCGGCCCTAAATTATCGTCGAATGATTTAGTTTTCCCAATAGATGAATTGATAAAATTAATAGCTAAGTATATCCAGGAAGCCATTGAAGAAGACCCAGTCACCCAGACACCACCAAAGGGTTTAATTGTTGACATTTTCGTGAAATCTGGCGTTGGATACGACAAGTTATATTACATTATGAAGTCGTTAATTGAACATAGCACATTTGAAATATTCCCAGGATTTACCAATAATTTGAAGTCTAATGAAATGAGTTATTTGATTGAGCACTGGTACAACTCCGATAAGAAGTTAAGAGAATTAATTTCGAGTGAAAAAATAAGGAATTTGACTGAATATTCAATTGAAAGTGACCCTATTCATGATATTGTTAAAGATAATGGTATTTTAATTTAAAACTTGTATTTTACATAAATAATAATAAGATTATATAAATGATACTTGTAATGGGCGCATTTGCATTAACTTAACTCGTAGAATTTACCCTTTTGTCCATCAAATTTTTCACTATCAAAACTTACTGTCGGTCTAAGGTTATTGGTACGAGGTAAGAACATATTTTGAGGTTGGTCTTCTTCAGGCAATAAAGACATTACACCATCAACTATTAACCTGATTGCATTTTTCTCTACACCGTTTGGCATAATCACGTCGGCAAATTCCTTAGTTGGAAATATAAAATCACTCATCTCTGCTCTGGCACCTTGAAGATAAGCATTGATAACTGATTCTAGTGTTCTATTATTATTAGGATCTAAAACATCTCTTCTGATCCAACGAATTAGTCTTGTATCAGGATCACTCGTAAGAAAAACTTTAATGTGTGATATATCACGTATGTCTTTATCGTATAAAGCATATAACCCATGAACAATAAGAATCTTTTGTTTTGACTTCAGGGTAGAACTTGACAAATATTCCCTTAACTTGTCAAAATTGAACCGAGACGGCTTTAAAGGTGGATACTTAACATCAGAGTTATTTGGAAGTGTTATAGCAGCTGATCTTGAAGTAGAATATTCTCTCTTGGAATCCTCTTCTTTGTAGTCATCTAGATCCACTATTTCTATATCAAGATCAATATCTGGAAAAGAGAAGCGAAGCTCTTCTTTCAATAAATTGGAAGTAGTTTTTTTACCAGCAGCATGACCACCCCCTATTAATATAGTAATGGGCTCTTTGTCAGACATGATTGTGGTGTAATTCTTGAAGTTTGCACCTCAATAGCTGAAGGTGAAATATGGCATCGCGATATTTCGAAAAGCTCATCTCTTAAAACATTTAATTAACGTCATATAATACAAACAATAATAGAGCAATATGGATGAGTTTGATAGGGAAATTGATAATGAATTAGAGTTTAGTGCCAAATCTACCAAAAATATCAAGGTGCATGCTACTTTTGAAAGTATGAATTTAAAAACTGATTTACTCAAAGGTATATATGGATATGGGTTTGAAGCGCCCTCTGCTATTCAATCTCGTGCTATTATGCAGATTATAAGTGGTAAAGATACAATAGCTCAAGCGCAATCGGGAACGGGTAAGACTGCAACATTTTCTATTGGTATGTTGGAAGTAATCGATACGAAGTCGAAGGATTGTCAGGCACTTATTTTGTCGCCAACTAGAGAATTGGCACAACAAATTCAAAACGTGGTAAAGCATCTCGGAGATTATATGAATATACATACTCATGCATGTATTGGTGGAACTCATGTTGGAGAAGACATTAAAAAATTGCAACAGGGCCAACAGATTGTAAGTGGTACCCCAGGAAGAGTAGTTGATATGATCAAGAGACGAAACCTTGCCACACGTAATATCAAAATGATGATTTTGGATGAAGCGGACGAGTTGATGACCAAGGGATTCAAGGAACAAATTTATGAAATTTACAGGTACTTACCGCCTGGTGTCCAAGTAGTTGTCGTTAGTGCTACCTTATCGAGGGAAGTTCTCGAAGTCACCGGGAAGTTTACCACCGACCCTGTTAAAATTCTTGTGAAAAGGGACGACATTACCTTGGAAGGGATCAAGCAATACCATATCCAATGTGAGAAGGAAGATTGGAAGTTCGACACTCTTTGTGACTTATACGACTCCTTAACCATTACCCAAGCAGTAATTTTCTGTAACACCAAGGTCAAGGTCAACTGGCTTACTGATCAAATGAAGAAAGCAAACTTCACTGTTGTTGCCATGCATGGTGATATGAAGCAGGACGAAAGAGATTCGATCATGAACGATTTCAGGACAGGAAACTCCCGAGTATTAATTTCTACGGATGTGTGGGCAAGAGGAATAGACGTGCAACAGGTATCACTTGTCATCAACTATGATTTACCTACAGATAAGGAAAATTATGTCCATAGAATTGGTAGATCTGGTAGATTCGGTAGAAAAGGTGTTGCTATTAATTTGGTTACGAAAGAAGATGTGGACGAATTACGTGATATTGAACGTTTCTACCGTATCAAAATCAAAGAAATGCCTGTCAATGTAAATGATATCATGTAGACGTCTTGGGTTTGGATAGAGTAATAATAATTATCGACATATAATAATTTACTAAATTACGAAATAATAGCATTCATTTCAAATGAATCTCTGTAATTGTAAACCCCCAAAAGAGCCACTCTAGCTATACTACAGCTATCATACAAAACGAAGTAACCAATGGTTCAGTCAAGCCAATATAAAGAGTCCATTGAGTTCACGTGATTGTCATCTCAGAATTTTTTTTTGGTTCTTGTTTTTTATAGGAAGATCCGATATTCAGACTAAAAATTCTGTTATTTATTCAAGAATCTTGTGATTATTATAGCTCTCCAACATGGATGCTCAATATATTTCCTCTTTGGAGGAAACCTTAAAACAAACATTGGTTCCTGATTCCGCTGTTATCAAGCAGGCATCATCAAAATTAACCAAGGACTTTTACACAAGTCCACTCGCTTTACCATCATTACTTCATATTTTACAAAATGCTCAAGATGACCAATTAAAGCAATTAGCAGCGGTTGAAGCAAGGAAGTTAGTTTTAACCAAATGGGAAGGAGTTGACGCTTCATTGAAACCACAAATTAGAGAATCTATGTTGAATAACACTTTCACTCAAAGCTCTAAACTTATTAGACATTCTTCAGCTAGAGTTGTTGCATCTATCGGTGAAGTTGATTTAGAAAACAACGAATGGCCAGAATTGTTACCTGTCTTAGTCAAGTCGATTCAAGATACCAACCCACAAACAAAGGAAATGGCTGTTTACACTTTGTACACATTGTTGGAAACTCAAGTTCCGGCCTTAGTTCCACACGTTGACGACTTCTTGTCTCTTTTTGGAAACTTATTACGTGACCAAACTTCCAGAGATATCAGAGTTAACGCTGTTTTGTCATTGGATGTCGTTTCGCAATTTATTGAAGAAGATGCAGAAATCAATAACCAATTAGCCTCAAAGTTTAGAGACACTATCCCAGGAATGGTTGAAGTATTGAAGGAAGTTGTTAGCAACGATGACAATGAGAAGGCCAAGGAAGTTTTCAATGTCTTCCACAGTTTGATTTTCCTCGACTCAAAGTTGATCGGTGACCATTTGGTTAACTTGATTCAATTCATTTCTGAAATTGCTGCTAATACTCAATTAGATGAAGAATATAGAACTTTTGGTTTGCAATTTTTAATCTCATGTGTTTCTTTGAGGAAATCTAAGATCACTTCCAACAAGTTAGGACCTCAAATTACTTTAATCGCAGCTAAGATTGCATCCGAAGAAATCGATGTCGAAGATGAATTGGAAAACGAAAATGAAGAAAACGAAAACGAAGAGAATGCTCCTCCAACATTAGGTTTAAGACTTATTGCCATGTTATCTGCTGAATTACCACCATCTCAAGTTATTAATCCTTTGTTCGATAACTTGAACAATATGTTAACCTCTTCAAATGCATTTGAAAGAAGAGCTGGTTTATTATGTCTCGGTGTTGCTTCTAGTGGTGCTCCAGATTTCTTCTCTACTCAAATTAATAAAATCATTCCTGCTTTAATTAATGGTTTGAAGGACTCTGAAATTATCGTCAGGGTTGCCGCTTTGAGATCCTTGTCTCAATTAACTTCAGAACTTCAAGATGCAGTTGCTGATTTCCACAAAGATTTATTGCCTCTTATCATCGATATTATCGATTCAGCTACTTCTGTCATGGCTTACAAATATGCATGCTTTGCCTTAGATGGGTTGATTGAATTCATGAGCCATGATGCTATTGGACAATACTTGGAAGCATTGATGAATAAATTATTCCACATGTTACAACAAGCCAATTCATCTTCATTAAAATCAGCCATTGTTTCAGCCATTGGTTCTACCGCTTATGCTGGTGGTAAGGGTTTCACTCCTTACTTTAACAATTCTATTCAATACTTAGAGCCATTTATTGCCAATGCTGCCGACACCGAAGGTATGACTGAAGAAGATATCGAATTAAGAGCATTAACCTTTGAAAACATTTCTACCATGGCCAGAGCGGTTGGTTCAGAATCTTTCTCTTCTTACGCTAAGCCATTAGTTGAAGCTGCTTATAATTCTTTGAGTTCAGAACACTCAAGAATTAGAGAATCAGGTTTCGCTTTTATCTCTAATATGGCAAAGGTTTACGGAGCTGAATTTGCTGGATTCTTGGACCAAATTGTTCCAGAAATTCTTAAATGCTTAGAACAAGAAG
Organism: Debaryomyces subglobosus; assembly: GCA_003708965.2. Classification (NCBI taxonomy): domain Eukaryota; kingdom Fungi; phylum Ascomycota; class Pichiomycetes; order Serinales; family Debaryomycetaceae; genus Debaryomyces; species Debaryomyces subglobosus. The sequence goes on along the minus strand of PPOW02000009.1, from coordinate 128,452 downwards.
AATTTACATTCAATGTAGATGGAGATGATGAATTCGACGGTGAAGAGGAAGAAGATTTGGAAAACAAGTTTAATGTCCATACTGGTATTACCATTGAAAAAGAAATTGCTTCAGTCGCTTTGTCAGAATTAGCTATCGGTACTGGTAAGGATTTCGCTAAATATGTTGAACAGTCTGTTAAGACCTTGGCTGATCAAATTGATAATTCTTACGGTATGAGAGAAGCTTCTATGAATGCATTATGGAAAATCTTAAGAGCAATGTTCAAAGCTCAATATGGTGAAGATTTCAAGGCACCAAAAGGTGTTCCTCAACAGCCATATTTTGATAGCTCGATTTTACAATTAGTTCAAAAAGTGAGAGAAATTGCTATTACCAACTTAGAAGAAGAATTCGAATTGACTATGGTCGCTTGTATCTTAGATAACTTATCAGATTCCATCTTCATGTTAGGTCCAATAACGGTTGTCGATAATGCAAGTGAAACTTCGTTCTTAGAAAGATTGTGCGTTCAATTAATGAACATCTTAAAAAGTGAACATCCATGTCAAATTGAAGATGAAGAAGGTCCAGCCGATGAAGAGGACACATCGGAAACCGAAGCATTGTTGTTTGAATCTACGTTAGAAGTCTTAGTCAACTTGTCTATAACCTTAGGCAGTGATTTCAACAAGATCTTTGTTTCTTTCAAAGACGTCATATTATCTCAAGTTAACTCTAAATCCAAGAACAAGAGAGTTAGCGCTATCGGTGCCTTAGCAGAAATTTCTTCTGGCTTGAAGGAAAGTAATCAAGCTACTCAACAATTGCTTGAAGTCTTCACAGATAGATTAGCTAACGATAAATCTTTAGAGGTCAAGGGTAACGCAGCTTATGGTATTGGTATTTTAATTGAACATAGTGCTACCGACTTGTCATCTACTTACCAAACCATCTTGCAATTATTATTCCAATTATTGAACAAGACTGACAGAAAGGCCGGTGAGGATGACGAAGAAACTAAGGATGTTGTCAACAGATCATATGCAAACTCATGTGGTTGTGTTGCTCGTATGGCTTTGAAACATGAACAAGCAATTCCGTTGGAACACATCATCGGCCCATTATTGGGACACTTACCACTTGAAACTGCCTTTGAAGAAAATACCCCAATTTTGCTGTTGATCATCAAGTTATACGAATCTGGTAATGAATTGATTGCTAGCCAAACCGATAAGATTGTTGATATTTTAGCCAAAATCTTCACTAAAGAAATGGAAAGAATCAAGTTAATCAATGAATCAACTTTAGGTAGAGAAGAAAACCTTGATAGAATGAAGCAATTCCAAACCGAAGAATTGAAGCAAAAGGTTATTGAATTATTAAAATTCTTAGATTCAAAGTATTCCGGTATTGTTTCAGCAAATGAGGTTTTAAAATCTTGTATCAATTGATCCTTTATCTCACACTATTATGAATATCCTCTTCAGAGTTTACTTTTGTACTTTATTAATATTATGTTTACCATATATGTTCATCGTAAGCTATCATTACTCTTACTGACTAGCTTGTAGATAAAGTCGTGCGAAGACTCAAATCGCACAATTGGGACGTAATATCAAAACTACTCTTTTAGTCAATGAATGGAACCATGTCCTACAAATCATGAATCTAATTTAAGGTTATAAATGAAATAAAATGACTTTGCTGAATAAATACCAGGAATAAATACTGGAATATATGAAACATGCTTGAAATATAAAAGTGGGACTTTTGCCTATAATTATATGAGAATATGACATAGAGTAGCTATTTTAGTTTATTAGAACGAGATGGATGAAAAAGGTAACACATTAGCAGGTCTTTCTTTCATAGCTTTCATATTATTAATCCCCCCTTTTATCTGGCATTGCAAATGCAAAAACATCCCTCCTATATGCTTGATATTTTGGTTATTGTTTCTTGATTTGACTTCCTTCATCAATGCTTGCATATGGGGAGGAGAGGACTTTGACCAAAAGTGGAACGGCGTAGGATACTGCGATGTTACAATGAAGTTGGAGGCTGCGTCCTCTAGTGGGATGATTTGTGCAATTAGTGCTTTGGCGTTCAATTTATTTATGGTTTTGTGGGCAAAATACCCAGCCTTCATGAACAATGGGTCTAAGATGAAAATGTGGATATCATTAGGGATGTGCTTGATTACGCCTATTTTTATTATGTGTACGAACTACATTATTCAAACTTCAAGGTACATTATTGTAAAATACAGGGGATGCACAGTGACATATGCCCTCTCTCCTGTATCAATCGTTTTATATTCTATGTGGAATATAATTTGGGCAGCAGTCGCAGTTGTCTTTTCTGTTCTGACTTTGGTAGCGTATTTCAGGAAAAGAAAGGATGTAAAGGATATACTAAGGTGCACAAACTCAGGATTGAATATAAAAAGGTTCGCTAGGTTATTGATATTTAGCGTTTTAATCGTTATTGCATTAGTTCCTGTGGCTATTTACTACTTCGTCAGCGATTTTACTTTGTTTGAAGGAAAATTTGTATGGTCTGAGATCCATAATCAATACTGGGGAGAAATTTTCTTCTTTGATTTTGGAATTGAAATAGTCTATGACAGATGGGTTAATATTGCGTTATCGGTTGTCACTTTCCTACTTTTCGGTCTAGGATCCGATGCTTTGCAAATGTACAAGAATGGATTATGCATGGTTGGTCTCGGTAGACTTTTCAATAGGTCAACAAAATCAGATTCACATCACCTCGAGCTATTCCATTTGACAAAGAATAACAGCCCAACCAGTCAATTTGCACTTTCGAAGATGTCAACTCAAACAAGAGTTGGAAGTAACAGGTCTGAATTGAGCAAGCCAGCAATGTGTGAATTTAGACATGGATTTAATGAAATAGTTGACGACAGTACTCTTGGTGGGTCATCCACAACACTGAATGCTCATAGCCCTCAAGAAAGAAGTTTTGACTTAGAGAAGGGTATAACATCCCCAAAGAGCATCTCTGACTATTTCAACGAAGAGGAGATAACATCAAAGGATGAGTTCAAATACATTATGAGTCAATCTATAAATAATGGCGATGACGGATTTGATTATAATTATCAAGTTAAAAAAAAATAAATATCTAAAAGGCAAATCATATAACATTTACATATCTCTATGAGTATATTAATCTATTATTTATAGTTAGCAATTAACTGCTTGAGTTTAGATTCAAAAACTTTAGAATTAACTTTTCCGTTGGTTTCTCTCATAGCCAAGCCAATGAGATAATTAATTGACTTAGGCTTTCCCGCAATAATTTTTTCTATGACATCCTGATTGTTTTCGATTATATCAATGCAAACTTCTTCAACTGCTTCTGATAACTCATCTTCAGTGATATCTTTAATCTTACCAACATCGTATTTTTCAATTAGTTCTTGAATAGTTAAATCTTTATCGCTTGGAGACTTAACTAATTGCGTTAGTAATAGTTTAGCTGAAGTCGAAGTTAGATCATCATTTGAGACCATAATAATTATTTCTCCAAGTTTCGTGGGAGGTATTAAAGATACGTCTAACGGTTTTTCAAATTTCGAAAAAGCACCAATCAACTCATGGACGAGCCAATTGTTTGCAACTTTATAGTCTTTACCGGCATCAATGACTACGACTTTAAATAAATCATAATAATAATTAAGGATATCCTTATTTTCAATGAAGAATTTAGCATGCTTCAACTCCAAGTTATATGGGCTGGAAATTAATTTAGTTATAACGGTGTCTGGCAAATCAGGCAACGTAGAAGCAATTTCCAGCGCTATTCCTGGATCCAAGTTGATAAATGGTAATTCAGAATCTGGAACGTATCTATATTCCACAGCATCCTCTTTACTTCTTAACCTTACGGTATCCTTACCATCCCAACCTCTTGTTTCCTGAATGACAGGCGTATTTTCCTTTGACATCCTTATTTGTCTCTCATACTCAGACTTCAATGCACTTGCTAATTCACTAGAGCTTCCCAAGTTTTTAACTTCAACTCTTTCACCACCATTTATGCTCACATTAAGATCTATTCTTATGGCACCTGTTTCCAAGTCTCCAGTACAAACGTCCAAATGCTTCACTAAGATCTGGTATTTTTTGATGAAGGCCCTGATTTGTGACATGTTCTCAAAATCAGGCTTTGTAACTAATTCAATTAGTGGAATATTGGATCTGTTTAAATCAACTTTAATTAGTTTGTCAAATTTATCGTAAGTAGTCTTACCAGTATCTTGTTCAATTTGAATCTGTTCGATGTTAATGATCTTCAGGTCTTCTGTTATATCGTCAAACTTACTATTCAACTCCATATATCCGTTCTTTGCTATAGGATGGTACCTTTGAGTTATTTGGAACCCTTGTGGTTGATCCGGATAAAAGTAATGCTTTCTGTCAAACGTCGAAAACGATTGCACATCACTGTTTAATGCTACAGCCGTCTTTAATGCCAAGTACAATGCTTCTGGATTTAGTTTAGGTAGGGTACCGGGTAACCCACAGTCGAAGTAACTAACGTTTGAGTTGGGTTCAGAATTGAACTTTGTAGATGATAATGAGAATAGTTTGTATTTGGTTTTCAATTGAGTATGTATTTCCAATCCACATTTCAATTTGTAATCTGGATCAAGTTTTAATCCTGAAGAGAGTACCGGTCTACTCGAGTGTATTAGTCGCTTAAACGTTATCATTTCGTATAGTAACCATCTAACTATATATGATCAGCTGAAGGATTTTTCTGAAATCCATACTGGTCAGTCTATATGCAGAACTAATCAATTGGAGTTATCAAGCATAGTTGCAATGGTCACAACTGATTTATATCGATATAAGTTCGATATTGGAATCCTGGATCTAACTCAATGGACTTAATTCCAATCTAATCTGACTGTACTATTGCACGTTCTGCGCTAGTTTTGTAAATGATACCCACGATCTCTTTTTATCATATGCAACCCATGCAACCAATATAACTAATATTATTCATAAGAAACTAAAGCCAATTCAGCAATAACACAGAGCATACAGACTATAACCACCTTCAGTGTATCTCATTTGGTTCTTCAAAATGGCCGATTCAAATAATGGCGAGAATAAAATTCGCAGCTATTTCCAAGGCCTATGTCCATAATTAGGACAATTTTTTTTATCAATACCACTACAATATATACTCATATCAAGCTAGGATATCCACAAACATATTCGAAAGTGAAATACATTACCACTCTCAGGCAAAATAGCAACCTTAAAGCGAATTAGTGTACCTTTTCTCAGATTTCAACAGAACCGCGATGCAAATTCCCCACCAATAGATGCACAATCTTAACACAAGCATCAATATCCAATCGTTCGAAGCTTATAATCGTTCATGATTATGTCAGTGTTGAAAACACGTTGGAATCAATTGTTTACTGTGTGCTTATCAAAATACGATTTTTGATATTGAAACGCGCACTACCGCGATTTATCACCTCCCTAAAGATAAGATAACATAGTCATTTAGAAGTTTATAATTATTAGAAAGATATAATTGTAATAAATTATCTGTGGTAATACTATAGAGAATATCAGAAAAGTATTTTTGTAAGTACATCAGTCTATGGAGAATTTGAAGTAACTGGAAGGTTCCAAAATTAAAGGATATTCAATCGTTTGTAATCCCCCATAAATCGCCACTCCAGTCCTCAAAAACATTTTCCGATTTATGAACATGGGGTGTATTGTAGAATCAATTACTAACATGGATAGGATTAATATGAGATCTCAATTTAAGGACGAACATCCATTTGGTATGTATATTGTTACAAAGTAATGTTTGTGGTTTATAGGGAATGCTAACCGGGATATAGAAAAGAGAAAGGCAGAAGCTACTCGGATCACGCAAAGATTCAATGACAGACTTCCCGTTATTTGCGAGAAGGCAGAGAATTCGGACATCCAGGAGATTGATAAGAGAAAGTACTTGGTGCCAGGAGACTTGTCAGTCGGACAGTTTGTGTATGTGATAAGAAAAAGAATCAAGTTGCCTAGTGAAAAGGCTATTTTTATCTTTATAAACGACATCTTGCCACCTACAGCCGCACTAATGAGTACTATCTACGAAGAGCATAAGGATGAAGATGGATTTTTGTATGTGTTGTATTCGGGTGAGAATACTTTTGGAGAAACTGAAATGAAGAGATTGAACGTGGCAGACCTAGAATTAGATTTCGATTCAGTGAACTGAAACGATCAGCTACTAAGGTAGGCACCACTAATTATGAGTTTTTATGTTATTGTTTCACTTTTGCTTTCGTATTAGCGTCTTGTGGCTGTATTTATTCAGTATTTTGATAATGATCTGGCAGGGGGATTATTTGTTTATTTCTATTTTAATGATTATGATTACATGTTTGTTTGCGTACACAAGCAACACTATTAGTGCTTGTGTGTAGTATATCGTAGTTCGTACATTCATTATTACATCATAGGTTCATCAATAGACACAGGTGTGTCGGACTGATAAACCAAATCGATTCCATATCTACTTAATTCATCCCTCCTATAATTTTGGAACAATTTCTTGATTTCCAGATCCATCAATTCATAATTATCAATATCTAGTTCGTTCTCTCCTACTCTCAGGTTCTGGACAATCAATTCACGAATTCTGTCCAAATTATTAAACTCAATTGCCATCCCGTAAAACAACGTAGAATATTCAAACTTAATGGTATTTTCTAGATATCTTTCAACATATTTCCTATAGCTGTCCATGATATTTCTAATTCGATTATTCATTTCGGTAGCTTGCTGTGGACTTGTGGGATCATAATGTGGTTGAAATATAATTATACACCCTGTCAATTTATTTGGCTCGTGGGTTAGGATTTGTTCATCAGGTGTATGACATATGATTGGTACAATGACCAACCACAACACATATATAAAATTAAAAAGAATCATGACTAAAGGAGTAGCAAGATTCCATTTCTTATCTACTTATTGTGCGCTTTATATGGAAGAGGGTCAGATTTATATGATGCATTTCGCGTATAAATAATACTGATGCATCTGTAACAAAGTGGTTCCTTTAGTATTTAAATATTACAATACATTGGTAAATATCTGTCCCAAACACTTAAAAACTGACCCTATTTATGTCTGCCATGTAGAAAATTTAAAGTATAATTTTTGTCTATACAGTGAACTCCTGATAAATATATGCCTAGTTTAATGCGATTGACCCTAGTAGCTATTAAAGATCATTTACTGCATTTACTGTGTTAACTATTAAAAAAAAAGATGATGCGGCCTGGCTCATGCAGATGGTAATAACCAAAGAAAGATATAGATTACAATAATTATGGGTAGTTTTATAGTTTTCAGCTATCTATGGTCTAACTCAGTTTCTGGACAGAATTAACCAATATGTGTCTCATCTGTTCCCTTCTGATCATTTCCAGAGGATTCAGCCGCAATTTCTGGTATACCAAAAAATACTCTTCTGCCAGTTTCGGTAGTACATCTGCTATTACTACTTCGGCTCATCATTCTTTGATCCATGCAGTGCCTGAGTAACCGAATATGAGCGAACAGGGCAAAAAGATCTTATAGTCTTGGCTATACAGCCGTTGGCTTTGAAGCGTGCTTACATAAACCATCGGGCTTTCTATAATTAGACAAGATACGTTCTACCATACCAGTCTAAATGATACCATAAGGAAGGATACAATGTTAGCATGAAGAATAGATTGAGAAGCTAATCTTACCTCTCTCATAACTCGTCTTTCTGTTATTCAATGCAGTTTTGTTCTGTTCGATGCTCGTTTTGGTATCTGTACCAATAAGTTCCAATCGAACTCGCATATCTATTTTTCAGACTATTTTATGATCATGCCTCTATATGTATATAGATGCCCATGAAATATAGAGGTGTTGTAGACTATTATATCTAATATATATCTATGGACTGAAAACCCGAAAATGCTGGGATTTTTGAAAGGTCATCGTCTAATTCATCGCCTATATCAACTAATATCCTGCTACTTTCAAATATCTTTGTATTGACTATATTAAACCTATTATCCTTTATAAAGCAAGTTAATAACTCGTATCTTTTCATGCATGTGCTAATAATAGGTTATATTTGATCGTACTGCGACCGTTTAGTCGACTTGAAATCATGCTAAAACATTTTGTAGTGGCTGAGATTGTTCACGCGTGTTTGATCTTAAAATATCTTTCTCTTTGAAACAAGAATTACAAAAAAAAGGTCATTCTAATTGACTTGATAGTTTCAAGAGTGAATTAGCATGAGTGGCTTTCATCGTCTAGACAATAATCATAACCAATATGGGGATGAGGACGATATTTCTTTAAATGACTATTTAAACCATCAACAGTCAGGAATGTATAATTATAATCCAGCGGCAGATCAACGAAACAGAATGGCTAGTGATAATTCAATTAATTTCCAACAACCACAGCCAGTGTATAATAATCAGAATGGAGACAGCTATGAAGAATTCGATAGCTATTATCATGATGAGGAGATTGAACCATCGAATATTTTCTCTACATCCAATGCTCCACGACCACCTAATTTAGCGCCATTACCCCAAAGTGAAGACCCATTCGATACGAGGCCATATAATGATAATTCGGATATGGACAATTATGAGTTGAATCAGTTTCATGATTTTGGATATACTGGGGAGAACTACGACCATGCGTTTGTGCCTAATGTGTATGACGATGAAGAGGAAAGAGATTTCGATCAAAGGATTCAGTACAACCAGTTTGAAGGTGATTCTTATGATTTGAATACAGTGCAAGTAGTGAATCCTATGGTACCAGAAGATGAGCTAGTTGACATCCCTCAATTTCCATTTGGCGATGAAGGAGACGAATTTGTGAAGCCTCCGGAAGAAGGCGAGGAAGAGGTCAGATCCAAACCTCAAATAGGTATTGCATCGGGTTTAAACGGACACTTGGTTTTGGATTGTCCTGTGGCTACTGAATTATTAAGAAAATTTCCTGACTACAGACAGTCTGAGAAAGATAATGGGTTATCAAGAGAATTTGCATATATGAGATACACAGCAGTTACATGTGGACCATCTAATTTTTATAGAGATGGTTATATTTTGAGACCAGTACATTACCCAATGCCTCGTCAGACAGAATTGATGATAGTTGTCACTATGTATAATGAAGATGACATACTTTTGGCAAAAACATTGAAGGGCATATTTAAGAATATAAAACATTTGGAATCTAGAACAAGATCTCCTGTGTGGGGGAAAAATTCTTGGAAAAAGGTGGTTGTATGTATTGTAAGTGATGGACGTTCTAAGATTAATGAAAGAGCACAAGCATTATTAGCAGGATTAGGAGTGTATCAAGATGGGTTAGCTAAGAGTAGAGTTGATGACAAGAAAGTCCAAGCACATATTTATGAATATACCACTAGAGTCGGTATCTCTAGTGTTGATGACACAGTTAAGCTCACTACCGAAAAAATTGTTCCAGTACAATTACTATTCTGTTTGAAAGAAACGAACGCTAAAAAAATCAATTCTCACAGATGGTGTTTCCAGGCGTTGGGTCAGGTTTTAGATCCGAGAGTGGTAATTTTGTTGGATGCTGGTACTCAACCTTCGGGCAAAGCCTTGTACCACTTGTGGAAAGAGTTCGACAAAAACGCTCAAGTAGCAGGTGCATGCGGTGAGATAAAAGCTGCTTTAAGAAAGAGACAGTTGGTTACAAATCCTTTAGTATATGGTCAGAATTTCGAATATAAGATTTCGAATATTTTGGATAAGCCAACCGAATCGGTATTTGGATTTATTTCGGTTTTGCCAGGTGCATTTTCAGCTTATAGATATGTTGCTCTTCAAAATGATATCAATGGTAAAGGTCCATTAGAGAAATACTTTAAGGGTGAGTTTCTACATGGAAGTGGCGAACTTGATCCTAATGATGACGAATACGAATTAAAGAAGACTGAGTTGAAAGAGGAAGCCGGGATCTTTACTTCAAATATGTATTTGGCTGAAGACAGAATCTTATGTTATGAGTTAGTTGCAAAAAAGGGATGTTCTTGGCTATTAAAATACTGTAGAACCGCGTCTGCAGAAACTGATGTTCCACAAGGATTAGCAGAGTTTATATTACAGAGAAGAAGATGGTTGAATGGTTCGTTTTTTGCAGCTATTTATGCATTAGCACATTTCCCTAAGCTTTGGGGATCATCTCATTCATTTGGACGGAAATTTTGCCTTCATATTGAATTCATGTATCAATTTTTAAATTTGGTTGTATCTTGGTTTTCAATCGGTTCATATTTTTTAGTTTTCAGAATATTGACAACTTCATTAGCTGATTCGAGCTTAAATTTTTCTCCAGGAAATGTATTATCAGTGGTGTTTTTATGGCTTTATCTTGCATCAATCGTTACTACATTCGTTTTAAGTTTTGGTAATAAGCCTAAAGGAACTGAAAAATTCTACATAGTCATTGTGGTTTTCTTTGCAATATTGATGGCATATATGATTTTTGCGGCCATATTCATGGCCGTTAATTCGATTCAACTGATCTACAATGAAGAAACTAAAATCACGGTATCGCTCTTTTTTAAGAATGAGCAATTCAGAGATTTAGTAGTTGCAACGGCCTCTACCTATGCATTGTACTTTATTGCATCATTTATTTACTTTGAACCATGGCATATGTTTACTTCATTCATCCAATATATCTTACTTTCCCCGTCATATATTAATGTTTTGAACATCTATGCTTTTTGTAATATAGATGATATTTCGTGGGGTACAAAGGGTGACACAGGAGCCAAAGATTTGGGTGCTGCGAAGGTTAGAGAAGATGGTACTTTCGATGTTAATATTCCAATCTTGAAAGAAGAAATCAACCAATCTTATTTGAATCAATTAGAAAAGATTAAAAAGCCAATGGAGGAAGGCGATTCGAAACCAGAAACAAGTAATGAAGATTATTATGCATTTATCAGATCGATGACTGTCTTAATCTGGATGTTTTCCAACTTTATTATTATTGCAGTGGTTCTAGAGACTGGTGGATTTAGTCAATTCTCTGATGATGATACAAGCACTGATAATACGAGATCGGAAATTTTCTTAACTGTTATATTATGGCTAGTTGCATTTATGGCATTATTTAGGTTCATTGGTTGTATAATTTATTTGATACAGAGGGTTATTTCGAGGTTCAAACATTCTCTGTCAAAGAAAGAATAGTCTATAGATTTTTCAATATATTTGTATTATTAGGATTAAATAGTGTAGATAAAAATTTGGCACCTTGTTACATAAATGCTTCAAAAAGCGTAGAAACTAAAATCGCGTTTATTTACATAAATAGAAAATTAACTACTAAATAAAAACATCTACAAACTGGATATGAAGACACAATGAATAATAAGAATAAACGAAGAAATAATGAGGTGGCATTACAATTGGGAGAACCATTACCTCTACCTTACAAGGTAGACTCGAATCCACAAATTAAGGAAGAGGATGACGCAACCTATGACACTAGACATAATTCAAGACCATTACATGAACCCGTACCGTTTATTCGAAACGTTAGCTCATCTCAGAACGAAGAAATGTATCTACCAGAAAATTTGAAACCTAGAGCAAAAACAATAAATCTTGCAAAACCTAGACCTATTCCTATACTGAGAAATTACTTGAATTCGAGAGTTGTATCAAATGAGCGTATATTGCCAAAGATTTACGATACGGATGAACAATTACAGTCTGTGGATTCTATAACTGAAAAGCTAGATAGAATAAGAAAACTAGTTTCTTACAGAGAAATTAATGTAGACTGCGAGGCATTTCAAAGATTTGATGCTGAATTATCGAGTTTACTTAAAGATCACCATGAATTTGACGAAATACAGACAAACGAGCAACTACAACCACAACCACAACACGAACCCACAGTGCTAGAAGAATTAGAAAACCTACAACGAATAACCAAACCAGACTATACCTTACGCTATATCATAGTAAGTACTAGCATCATTTTCTTCTTAATATCATCATTTGTTGTGTCTGGGTTGAATTACGAGTACTGCTATTATTTTTGTTAAACTGTACAATAAGATGTAATTTCTATGTATTATATATGTATTCTAATATACAAAAGGACCTATTTACAAACACTACTCATCATAATCATTTTTTGGTGGTGAAGCACTGTCACTTCTTAAATATAAATCAATAGCAGTAGAGAATGCGGCAAAACCAGCACATCCAACTAATGCTGCCTGAGGACCTGCTCTTATAGCCAAACCACCTCCTGTGATGCAACCAGCACTGACACCATTATAAATATCATGCTTGGCTCTCAAACTTTCAATAGCACATTCAACACCAGAATACACCATACCAATGTAACCGAAATTTTTGGCGGAAGAGTATGTTCTTTTACCCATATCTGCAAACTGGATCTTCATTTGTTGCTTGAATGGTAAGTCACGAATACTGTTAACTGCACTAGTACCTACTGGGACATCATAAGACATGGATGCCATAAATAAACCGAAAAAACCACCCAAGAAGAACCCAGAAACACCTGCCATGACTGTCTTTCCAGGACATGATTGCATCAATTCAACCATCTTCTTAGCACCTTCCTCTGCCTGTTCTTGAGGTGTCATCTGAGAATAGGTCTTTTGCTCCTCTGGTAATTGATATACACCAAATGCCATATTATATATTATTATGTGTGATGCTGATAACAATGAGATGTAGAAAAAGTGTCACTTTACTAAGTTAACCCTGCTAATATCAAATATTCAAGTGTCTTTTTGATAATTAGGTCCAATCCAGAAAAATTAATAAAAAAAAATCGAGAAATGTCGCACTCAATCAAATACTACTTTTGAGCTGTAACTGAAAGAATAATCTATTATATAGAATTATGTAGTGTATGCCTATAATTTACCATTTAGAGAGGTAGCGAGATTTCTCTTGTATTATCTGTTCGTTGATATCACCCGTTGAAATGGCATCTTTTAACCTCTTCACCAATTTATCGTTGATTTCGATCTTTCCATTTGTATCTTTATATAGTTGACGAACTATTTTATTCACGTTAGGACCATTGTCTACCTCTGAATTATTCAATAGTATTTGTGACCCCTTGAGAGTGTTTTTTGATTGCACCCTGATAACAAACCTGCTGATAACACCGTCGGTTTCAAGTATTTTGCCAGTTTCCACAAATTTGACTTTGTAGGACGAGTCAGAAGGTTCAATCACAAGTTGAGTGTCATCGTGTACTATATTCCACCAGGGCTCGTCGTATCCTAACCTTTTGTTCGTAACATTAACGCATTTGAACGTAAATATCTCGTTATCACCTATGGCATGCACCAACTCCATTGTGGTGGATATGTATCGATTGTGACGAGTCTTCAAGGCAAATCTGTTCGTTCTGGAAGTATCTAACCTTGACTTCTCAAACTCGCTTATGGGTACCAAAGTTAAAACCTGATTTACCTTGTTGGGCTCACATTTATGTATTCCTGGATACACATTCCCCCCAAAGAAATTAACTGTATCTGAAACAATATCAAGATCTTTTCCCGTTGTTATAGCATCCTCATTGGCTTGCAAAACCACATGCTGTTCCCCAGCTTCAAAACTTTCCTCCGTATCCTCGTCCTCGTTTCCAGTTTTATGAATATCTCCTAGCACTATGCATGGGCCCTTCAAGTCTTCTACGCATGAGGCCGTACTCCAACCATCTAAGTTTACATTTTCACCCCTAGCCTTCTTCACGGGCTCCTGTCTATCCTCCTTTTCTATTCTCTTGCGTTTCTTGGGCTTATCTCCCTTAAATGTCAACTTCCCCATTCTTGCTATTTTTTACTTTCATCTCACTAACCGATGCTCATTGAATTTTTATTTCAATATAATCGCCAAGTGCTTCTTAAGTAAAATTGCTTTTGCAAATTACGTCCTTATCCCCCCAAAGGCAAGAATAATAAGAATCCCATGAACCAAATTACCTTATAAGTGTAACCACAATGCGGTAACCCCGTTTATTCGTTAGATAATATTATGGTAAAAGAAATTAACAGTATCGTGACCCTGAATGGTGGAGTGATAACAATTACGAGGGGATTTTAATCATTAGATTTTAAAAGTGGCCAGATACAGACGGGTATCTAGAACCCGCAACTAGGAGTATATAAAGCAGATAAAAACAGGAATGAGAGTTGTAATAGTTCATTTCATTAATTAGTTGAAAACTGAATTTTATATTTAAGTCTCACTATAAATAACCATACTCTATATTAATCTCGAACTCTTATCAATATGACCAAAAAGAATAAGTCTAAGAACCAAAGCTTAGCCCTTGATTTGGAGAACTGTGAAAAGTTGACTCACTTAAAAGAAATCCCTAAATCAAGATCTTCTTCAATTACTTCCATTGAATCAGAAGGATCTATTCAATCGGTTTTAAAACCACCACCAATGCGTGAATTCGATGATATTGTTGCTTTCGAAAGTTACATTCGTGATGAAACCTGGGATAACGATTTTGACTACTGTCATGCCCATTTATCTTACTACCCACCATTTATCACCAAAGAGGTGCACGGCAACTTGGATAAAATCAAGCCTACCATGAACAAGAAGTCGCGTAAGTTCAAGAGAAACTTGCAGCACCACGTCCAAAAACATTTGATGCCAGATATGGAGAAATGTTCTGGATTTGTCATGGATTTCAATAAAGTTGGGGTTGAAGAAACACCAACTAGGTTGAAGTGGAAGTTTGAAGATGCCAGTGATCATGGCTTCACCAGAGAGGAAGAAGACCAGTACGATAGACATTGGAAATTAGAATTAGAAGTTACTTGCAATAACGAGAACCCATTAGTTGAAATCGACTATAGGGCAATCCCGATTTAGTTCTGCCTTGTTGATAATGTTGGGCCAAAGATGCCACGATGTATGTAGTTCGCTTTGTATTTACATCTTTTGATGCCGTTTATGATTTTATGAGTTATGTTTATGTTAATGCCTATGTTTATGAATGAATGAATGAATTAATTTATTTTGTTTTGTCTGCGTAGCGTATGATATCTAATAGCTGTTTATTTCGATTATCAAATAGCTCTAACAAATGTAGACTGCTCGTTTGTCCTAACTTATTCGTAAACTTATTTATTCCTTTTAAGTTGGATTCTACCGTTTCGATCCGTATAATCTTACTCTTATGTGAATTTGAATCATTCACTTCGATGTGTGAAATTTGAGTGGCTTCTTCGTCTTGTAAATTGTACTGTTTAGTTTCCTTTATTTTATTGTTTTCGACTTCAAGAATGATCACTTTCTTTATATCATCATCCAGCTGTATCAATTCTTCTATAATGTGTTCATTGCTGTACTTGATATCTTTCAAATCATCTTTGAATAAATACTTTACTATTGGTTTCTCAGTGTGGGGTTGAATCAATTGGGTGTCCCTGATACTGCTGTCTAAGCTATCTGGTACATCATTGGTAATCTTGTATTTGATGGACTCAGAGACGTTTGATTTATCTACTATGTCAACTATATATGGTTTCATTAATTTCGATTTTAAATACTGATTCATTAATATTTACAGTGATTTTATCCCTTGGTGATATTTCGCATTATGACCTAGCTAAACTATCATAAGCGGGACTAACATTTACATAATCATTTAAATACACCGACAAATTATCAGTTATGAATTCGAGTATATCCTTACTTTGCTTTACCAATACTCCAATACTCACGGAATCCATCGCAGTTTGTGCAATTAATCCCGGCAATGCTACAAAGAGTCTTAATAAATGTTCGACTCCATACAATTCCGATGGCCGCAAATCGTCTCCATGCTCCTTGAGAAGATTCAAGTACTGTAGTCTTTCGAACTTGTAAAGCAAGATCAAGCTAAGGGACTTGTTGAAATACAATTCCAAGCCCTGTAATATCTCGTTTATAACTTCTATTGTCTGGGAGCTGGTGTCCTGATCCTTTTTCGATTGCAAATAGTCGTTGATTATGGTTGCCACAGGTCTAGAGCTAGGGATATTTATTAACTTTCTCTCTTTGGTGATGAACTCCCAATCATCTACCAATATATACTTCAATTCAGGTTTTATAAAAATAGAAACCTCATTGATACGATTGGGGTCAGTTTTCTTTTTTTTGGTATTCGTAGAAGCACTGGAAACTGGCATACCTCTTTTTTTATTACCAGTAGTTGCCGCAGAAGACTCTGTCTTTGCCTTGGGCTTGCTTTTTGCCTTAGTTAGTTGTTCCTTTAATTCTTTCTGTGCTTGGACGTTAGCTTCATTATATTCCAATATTCGATCTGGACCTACCCACTCATCCCACTTCGCTTTCCATCCTTTGTAATGTACAAAATACGCGTTCACACTGTAGTATTCTTCCGGTAAGTTACACCCTTCAACAGGTTGATGTTTCCCTTCTCCATCTTCAATAAAAGTCTTATTTTTTTCATGGATTTTTATCACCTTAGCTTCGTAAATTAGCGGTCCATGATATGCTAGCACCCGTGAATTTGGCTTGAACACTGTAGCATCGTCTCCTGACATCTCCTATCCGTTTAAACCCAATAAAATACTAACTTAATGCCTATTATTTGGTGTTTTTATAAAGGCATATTTTGCCCTGCACGTAAATAATCGTCAAAAATTTTGTCAAGCGGGAAAAATTGCTATAACTACGACAGATACCATAAACAATAACAGTTTTTATAACAAATAGAAGAGATATCGGGCAATACGAAGAAAGGAATAAGAATTTTTTGAAGGTCGAGGAATTGATTAAAGTTAACGTAGAGTTTATTTGCATTGAATTTTCATATTAAATTTGCAAAGTTAAATATCGAATAGCCAGACCAATTTTGAACGTTAATATTGATGGCACAAACAAATTCTTCAATTATAGTGGGAGTTCACTATAAAGTTGGGAAGAAGATAGGAGAAGGGTCGTTTGGGATAATTTTTGAAGGAGTTAATTTATTAAACAATCAACAAGTTGCAATTAAGTTTGAACCCAGAAAGTGTGAGGCACCACAACTCAGGGATGAGTATAGATCATACAGAATATTGAACGGAAGCGTTGGTATACCCCAGGCATATTTTTTCGGACAGGAAGGTGTACATAACATATTGGTGATTGATTTGTTAGGCCCTTCGTTAGAGGATTTGTTTGACTGGTGTGGCCGTAAGTTTTCGTTTAAGACAGTAATCCAAGTAGCGAAACAAATGATTAGCAGAGTGCAAACTATTCATGAAAACAATTTGATTTATAGAGATATCAAGCCCGATAATTTCTTGATTGGCAAGCCAGGAACACCACAGGCGAATCAAGTATACGTGGTTGATTTTGGAATGGCAAAGCAATTCAGGGACCCAAAGTCGAAAACTCATATTCCATATAGAGAAAAAAAGGCATTAAGTGGAACAGCGCGTTATATGTCCATAAACACTCATCTTGGTAGAGAGCAACTGAGAAGAGACGATTTAGAGAGTTTAGGACATGTCTTCCTCTACTTTTTGAAAGGTGCTCTACCATGGCAAGGTTTGAAAGCACCAACAAACAAACAAAAATACGAAAAGATTGGTCAGAAAAAGCAAACTACATCAGTGAATGAATTATGCTATGGCTTGCCAATCCAGTTTGCACAGTATTTGAGCTACGTGAGAGGGTTAAAATTCGACGAAACTCCAGATTATAATTATTTAATATCGTTAATGGACAAAGCGCTTATATCCATTGATGCTACTGAAGATGACCATTATGATTGGATGGACTTGAATAATGGAAGAGGTTGGGATGCTGCATTAAATAAAAAGGCCAACTTACATGGCTACGGTAACCCACACCCTCCTCAGAATTCATCACAAAACGCTCAATTATATAACAAGCATAGAAAGTCGACAAATACTCCTCCACAGAGGTCCCAACGCACAAGCCGCAACATGGCTCCACAAGGCAGAAACCCTCGTTCGAAATCATTAACCTACGGCAACTATAATTCGATAACACAGGATAGAAATGGTCAAGTAGCCTCTAGAAACGAATACCCTGACGGTATGATGCCAGTAAGAGATGATGGTGATTTACATTCAGACACATCGAGCTTTAACGAGAGAAGGCAAAAAGAAAAGGGTTGGTTCCGAAAATTTTGCTGCTGCATCTAAGCTTAACCACATGTATCATTTAGACATGACAATATATGTTCTTTTATCACTTCCAAAACCTTAGTTTCTGGTTATTCATAAGGCTATGAACCTTTTTATTACTATTTTCAATTCATCTGTCCTTAATTCATTTTAGTCAGTTTAAAAGTACTATTTTCGATTCAGATATTAGATATCATTATTTACCTACTATCACGCACTGCTTATTCATGGTTCTGTATTATAGTTCTGCATTATAATGTATTAATCTTTTTGTATAATATGATGATATTTGTATTGTATCTCTCATGATATTCTGTAGTGCGGAAGGAATTTATTGCATGAAATGTTAGAAATTTACGAACTACTGTACTAAACGATTCTCTACCTGAGGCGTTATATCAAATAGAACACGACATCTACCATATTAATTTTTCCAGTGTTTATTATGCAACTATATAAGCTAGAAAAATCAAAATTTATTAATCATTATTCGTAAACCTGAATTCCGCAAGAGTAAGCCGATATCATTCCAGAGAGTGTTCTCCCACATTAAAAGAACACAATTACCCCTTTGTGGTCGGATAGTTAGGTGTCCAGGCTCTCCAGGATGTCCGATACAGCACTATTCATTCTGGATCTAGGCATCACCATGCCTTCTGATTCCACTGAAGCATCACTAGTCTTTCTTTCCTTATTAGTATTATCAAAATTTTCCATTGTATTATCAAAACTCTTCGAAGTAGGCATCCAATACTTATTGTTGGTACCATTCTCATGGAAACTGTAGAATCTACCAGTATTCACCTGTGACGACCCTTGATAGTGGTGTGTCGTCTTACCACCATTAATCTTAGCTCCTATTCTGTTAAATATATTGTCAAATAAGTCTGGCATTGTATATGTGTATATCTTGATTCAAATTGTTATAATAATAGGCTAATCCAATAGTTTATTCTTCATTTGAAATCATCCTTATATATAGTGGTTTCTCCTCAAAGTCATCATCGATTGCCATTAATTAAGCCTGCTAACAACCAAAAAATTTGCATTGCGGAGTTCCCCTTTACTTAATAAGAAGCTTACTAAGAGTGCTACCATTACTAATAAGAATGCCTGATAATATTTAGTATGGCGTGAGATGAAATGTGGAGTAGAGATGGTTATGGACGCACCGCATTTTCTCTTAGTGAGATTGCTCTCCCTCACTTAGTGCTATATTTCATAGAGACTACTAATATAGCGGGTGAAGACGAATATTCATTTAGGTAGTATAGTATTATTGATAAGTAGAATGTAAACAAAGAGGAAATTAAAAAATAAGGTTCCATGATAAGGAACATAAAATATAAAAAGGTACAAAAGATCAATAAGTAAAAAAAGATATGATACCTAAACGCAATAAATTAAATAGTAGCAAAAGCAAATACAAACCAAAACGTAATCATAAGACTAATAAAAATCGTAAAACCGGTGATGTTGAGACAAAATTCACAACTCTGAGACTATTCTTGACCAAATCCAACGGTTTCTTCAACAGCTAAAGATAATTTTTGTTTCAAGCTCTCGTAATTTGTGTAAGGAGGTAAGTCGACTCTGTTGAAACATGTGTGTGATTTAGGTAATTGGTTGGACTCACCAGCCTTTTCAATTGTAAACCTTCTAGGACCATCGGACCCTTGTAAGTCCTTGAACCCGTTAACTGGGATTCTGGAAGTACCAGTGGTGAATTGCAATAATCTTGCTTTTTGTTCTGAATCCCATTCCTTGATACATCTCCAGAACCATTGGATGACTTGGTCACTTTCCTGGTACCCTCTATAGTCGGTATGCTTTTTCCAGTCTTCAATATCGATTTCTGCCAAACCTCCAATCAACAATTCTAATTCTCTTTCGTCAAAAACGTTCACCAATTCTTGTGGGATCAATTCATTGAATCCATCTATGAATGCTTTAAATTGTTCTTCAACTCTCTTGCTGATCTTCCACTCAGAAATCAATTCAACGTATTCATGCTTATTTTCCTCCGTAACTTCTATTTGGGTTCCACCTGGTTTTAAGTCAACTTCAACAATTTCCCCAAATCTTTCATCTTCGGCACTAAATGTCAAATCCAAGACGTCCGTGATATCGTTATCACAAATCCATTTTAATGATCTATAAAATTCTGCATCAACACCCTCCATATCTTGCAACACCACCTTCTTACGCAACATCATCTTATACAAAGCTCCAACAAAGAATGCGTCTAAAAACCTTCTATGGAAAACACCCAAACCAACAACTCTACCAATGAATTTAAAGTAATTTAAGTGCTCTGGATTTATACCGGAGTTTGGATTAATTTGTAGCGTGTAATTGTCATGAGATGAGTATTCGAATAAACAGTAGAAAGGATTGAACATATCATGCGATAACAAGAAGAAAAATTCTCTGGAAACTCCACCATAATCTAAACCTTCTTCACCATCAAATTTAATCATTAATCTCTTCTTCAAATCTTCTGGAGTTTGTCTCATTATTTCTTGATAAGAATCTTCAAAAATGTGATCTCTTCTAACCTTAATATGGCACTGTCCTGGTAAAATTCTCAAAGCTGGTTGCGATCTGAAATAGATAACCTTTCTTCTGAAATCACGCTTATATTGTGGAACATTCTGGTCTAATGATGATGGTAATCTTGGATCGTCCCAAGTCGTAGTTTTTGTATTGTGATCAACAAAATACACTCTTGCTGTATTTGTTAATCTCATTTCCCAACCAGACGGTAATGGTCCCAATTGACTGACTGGTTGTTGCTGAATAGTAGTATTAGGGCCAAATGTACGAATGTATTGTTGTCTTCTTGGATCAACCCAAGTAGTGGTTCTCGTATTGTGATCAACGAAATATGGTCTACCTTCATTAGTAAATCTTTGTTCCCAGCCTGATGGTAATTCACCTAACCCATTGGTAGTCGCACCAGAAGCTGCCATTGACATAGCAGCAGCAGGACTCACGGGAGTATTGGCTCCTGTAGAATTGACAGTAACATTTCCACTCGCAGAGTTATCAGCAGAGTTAGCTAAGAAAGGTGATTGTGGTGTTTCTCCTGGCAATGTACGGCCGCGGTGTTGTCTTCTCTCAGCTTCAGTTGTATCTTGTCTTTGCTGACCTCTTTCGGATTCAGATTGATCCAAGGTAGGTCTCTGCCATGTAGTAGTTCTTGAATTATGATCCACGTAATAAGTACGGCCAAAGTTATCAATACGACGTTCCCACCCAGGCGGTAATCTACCATATTGGTCTTCAAAAGATGAATACTGCTTATTTGTTGGAGCCTGGTTGTTGACATGTTGTGGAGGAGGTCCATTTGGTGCTGCACTGGCATTTCCATTACTCATTGTAGGAGGCGCATTAGTGATCGCACTGCCTGATACTGGTCTAGAAGAAGAAACATTATTAGTCGAAGCTCTGGAATTATGAGAGATGACAACTATTATCTTTCCGCTTACAGCTAAATTTTCATTTGATTTTTTCAAGTCTCTAGTGATTGTCTCTTCTGAGTTAGGCAATGACAAATCGATAACATCGCCTATTCTAACATTTACAACCCCTAAAAATCCTTGATCTTTCTTTTTGAATTTCTTCTGATCAAACACTTGAATCACCAATATTGAATCCTCTAATGCGTTGAACGTAAATGACTCATTCCAGTATGGATTAAGGGTCTTTTTGGCAGTTTTGGTAGTTTTGGTTTGTGATCCATCTACGGTAATAACAGCGAATGGATCTGGCTGGCGAAACACATCTCTCTTGTAAAGCGATTCCGAAGCTAACACTTTAACATTCACAGGCGTAGTTCTCGTCATATTTGTTTGAATTATTTTACTTCAAAAATTTTCACTCGATGCAATAATGAAGTTTGAACGTATCGTACTAATCTGTCGATAGATATTTCAACACCAACTATCTGATAAAACCACTGGTGTATCAACTAATATCCCTATTATGTAATCGACTTGTTTCCCAACTACTTCTGATTTAGATTGGTCTTCTATCGTACGAACGTGTGTATCTATCGGGTAGCCGAAATATACCGTAATCCAATTCCAAATTTAACAAAAAGAAATCTAATCTATTTCCACTATCAATAGGATCAATAGATGTATCTATATATATGTATCTTATACGATTACTTATTATTAACTCAAGGAAATATGATAAAGCAAGTGAATATATCAGATTACATATTCAACAACTAAAAATTACACATCAAATTTTACACGCACGTGACCTATTTAAATGGTATACGAATATACTGATATAATTAACTACTATAAACACTATAATAATTAGTGGCATTTGTCTTGAGGGAAGGCATCCTATCGAAAGACCTATCTACAAACAAATCGTCAAATTTGTATCCAAGGCCAAAGTCCAAATCAGTGTTGAGATTGAAAATATCGCTCGGATCTCTCTTATGTGATAATGGAGAAGCCTCAACTATGGTTGGATTTGTAGATATGGACGATGAAGACTCGCCAAATGAGTCACGGGAGCCAGATGACAGTGGCGAGGAATGTATTTCGTGATTCGAATCGACTGAGAAGACGGAATCATTGTAGGTTGAAAACATGAATTTTGGCCCTTCAATCGTAATGGCATCGTCTACGTCCACAAACTGGTCCGGACCTTCCGTCAAGGTGTCGTTTGACATGTTAGGCGTAGTAGGAACAATGTTAACGGGTGTAGGAGTGACCGGAGGTGCAGCATCTTCAGTGATCTTTGTTGTAGGAATTCTGGAAATGGTCAAAGGCTTAGTAACATTTTCTGCTGAATCGTTGACCAAAGTCGAAAGACTGGCTTTCTGAGCGGCAAGGAGTAATGATATGTCGTCGTCTGTGTAGTATAATTTTTCGGAGTTGATGTTGACTTTAACGGCATCAAAAATTTTGGAATGTAATCCAAGGAACGAGCTGCTGTCAATAGAAAGTACTTTGACATCTTCTTTGTTATGCGAGGTGAAAGAAACAGAACACATGTCAACAATGTTAGTATTAGATGCTGGTAATACTGTACCACATTGTCTTTGGTTTATGGTTTTCTCTACCGAATTTTTTATTGGGTTGAAGTGAACACTATTTAAGCCTTCCTTCAAACCGCAATTAGTGATATCCGGCTTTGGGTATTCGTTGATATCAGAGGTTAAATCCCAATGCACAATATTTCCATCTCTTCCTCCACTGAATAAGTCATTCTCATTCCATTCTATGCTAATTATTTTTTTTCCTTGATGCCCGTCAAGGCTTGCAAAATACTCTTGCTTTCTGATATCCCACAACCTTATTACGCCATCCATATGTGATGCAGCAAAGACATTATCATTTTTAGGCGACCATCTTATGACATTTGCACCTAGCTTTTTCCTATTAGCTTGCTGCATGATTGACGATGGAACACTGAATTTTGGCTCCCTTGTATCAAACAATGAAACACCAAATTGCCCACATATACCAACCAGATTAGAGTTTCTTGGAATTGGGTCAAAATTGACTATGCCTGGTATGCTCGAAATAGATATAGGCTTGGGTCTGACCTGCGAATCACATCCATTAATATCCCATAAGAACAAATTATTGTCATAGATGGATAATAAGTCCATACTTTTGTCCATGAAATTTAGCTTTGTGATATCCGTGGAATTATGAGATGCAATAGAAGGATCCTTATTTATTGATTTAAGGTGCTTCCTGTGATTGAAACGCTTGACGATTTCAGCCGATTGGTCTGCCTCATTTGAGTTTGGAATCGAGACTAAGTGAGCATAGCCTTTACTATTTCCTGTTATTAAGCCTAATTCATCGTTGCCCATCTGTGGAACCCATCTCATTGCATGAATATTTGGCAAAGAAATGGTATTATTGTGTGTTAAATAATTCTCAGCTAAATCTAATTCGTAGATAAATAAATTAGAATCGTTATTAGCACTCGATATACCTAATAAAGATTTATTCGAATCCCCTTGTTTTTGGAGAGCCATAGAAGTTAAGTTCATATCATTATCGGGTATTTTCCAGTAGTTGGATTTAATGTTCAATCTGTTCAAGGAACATGACTTATTGAGAATTTCAGTATCTTTAGGGTTTTGGTAGTCCAATAACCAGGATGACGAGCTATTATTGGATTTTGGTAAGTTTATGCTGCTCATACTCGAGACAGGTGAAAGCTCTGGGCTGTATTTCTTCACGGCGTTCTGTCTAAATAGTAATGTAGGTTCGTAATATTCGTTCATTATGATAAATTATAGTTGCCCTCAATTTTAGTAAAAGAACATATTCCATTTCGAAATATCGTCAAATACATTTCTTGATATATAAAGGTACCAATACCTTTGTCTAAACTGATTCCAGCATTAAGTGCTGGTCTATGACCAATTTGATCTTACCCAGTCACACTGACAAGCAATGGCTGAAAAATGGCTGGCTTTTAATCAAAAAATCACGTGATATGATTAGCTGGTGCAGCATATTCTTCCTTATAGAGTGGAATAGATACAAACACATAGAAACTTACAATTCAATGGCTGGATAGAAACAAGGAGGTATCTTCTATACTGAACAAAAATAGCAAAGCTTGAAAATAGTTAAATTTGAAATTACAGATTTTGGTAATTTTGATCCTCTACATCACTGATTTTCGCTTATCAAATATATTGTTACATACATTATTTATCTTCTCTTATATATACAAGGTTTCAAAAGCCATTCACCCTCAGCTTTCTCTGATCTTTTGAGTTCGAATTGCTCTTTTTCGTCTTCGTGTTCAAGAAATTTCTTACGTCTCTCTAATTTGGCCTTTCTCTCATTAATGATATCTTGCGGAGGCTTGAAAAATTCGAATCTGGTGAACATTTTATTGTCGTTGTCGGTTTTTTTGTGGAAGAAGCCACAAAGCTTCAAGGCATCAACGAATTCTGAGCCAATATCTTCAGGCTTTATGGATTTAGCTTCAGATGATTCAGTAAATCTCGACTTGATTTCAGCGATCCATAATTCACCTCTTGGGGCTAAAAGTCTGTAGGCTTCTTTTATGAAATCCAAAAAGTTTGTTCCCATTAATGCCAAACAAAATATGACTACTGTGCATGACCCATCCGGAAGAGGGATGTTTTTGATATCAGCGACTGTAATTCTATCATTGGCCTTCTTCAAGTCAAAACTATGAACTTCTATATCTAACGTTTTTGGCCCCGTTTGGAATCTCCTACCCTGATTTTGTTTTTGCTTTTTGTTAGGCTTCTTGGAATTATATTGCTTTGTAAAGTTATTAACATCCAAGGCTAATTGTGCTTCACCGCAGCCCATATCTGCGATCACTACCTTCTTATTTGCTAACCCAGGCAAACCACCTGGGGCATTGACAGGTTTAGCAGATGCTCTTGTTTTGATTTGGTCTACAAATACGTCGACAGGATTTTCTGGCCATGATTGCACTTGAGATCTAAATCCCTGATGATATTCATCAAACAACTCAGGTTGCTCCTCGATCAACTTCAATGCGTCTTTTGAAGTAATTGTGTACAACTGCTCATTTATCCATCTAAATCTAGAACCTGATAATTTTGCCATCATTTTTTGCTGCAACGGAGTTAGCTTCAGAGTGATTGGTAACGGTTTATCAGGGACTACTTCTTTAACTTCCGTTTCTTCATGTTCTCTTTTCTTAGAATTTCCTTTCTTTAAATTAGACTCTTTCTTATTGTCAGTCTTACTTTCAGTTTCTTCAGCTTTAGCCTTAGCGTGTTCTTCGTGCCCTGCTTGTAGTTGCTTTTCTTCTTCTTCTCTCACTATAGCATGTTCTATCTTCTTTGCCTTCTTCCTTTCCTTCTTTGCCTTTTTCTTATCTGAACCACCACCAATAGCTATCTTATCTTGCTTTAAATTCCATCCTTCAACTTGGAATAATGCCATATTTTCTAGAGTTTATTAATTATGTATTATAGTAAAAGAACTCATCTCTAAAAAAAACTTTTTGTGTCAATCTATAAGCATCACCAAAATTTATTGATTATATTTTGATGTAAACATTAAACGCATATAAAATACATGTCTTAGAAAGCACAATCAATACTATGATGATCAATGGAAGGTACCAGTATTCGTAATAAGATTGATTTTGCACCTGGTGAAAACCACATCGCCCTACGATACCCTAATAAATGCTTTTATGTACCAGAAGTATTTCATATGGCGCCCACCGATGGTAAGATCATTCCTTTATTTATATCAGATATCAATAAAAGTAAATCAATCCTAGAAGTTTATGGGTCCAAGGGGTTTGATAAATACATAAATAATTTCATAATTATAAACAATTATCCCATCAAGAAAGTTAAGATTACAGGAAAAGTCATAGGCGAAAAATTCAAGGATTACAGCAATTTGGGGGAACGAAATTCAAAAAATTATGTTCGTATAACTGTAGATGATTTCTCCAGTGATAAAATGCTGACTATTGAAGTAAAGGTTCAAGAGGCTTTGTACGTATCGGCAGGGTTGGTGTTTAACTCCTCATATGGAAAGATTGTCGAGATGGTGGGAGTTGTGAACGATCTTAGCAGTAAAAGAGAGTTGTTAGCTGAATATATCAGTATAGTTGGTGATAATGATGAATTGGATGTTGAAATTATATCTTGGAAGGAGAAGCTAGAATTTAGAAAGTCCATATTGAGCAATCCATGGATATACGAGCCACCTAAGTTGGCATATACACCAATGACATATACAGAACCAAAACTATTAAGAAAGGATTACGAGAGGAAAAAATTCAAACAAAACATTGATATTATCGATGTTGAGAACGACAATGACTTCCATCCTAGTATATTTCGAGAAGATAGCATACTTTTAAGACAACATCTGAGATCTTGCCACGATGTCATAGATTTAACTGATCCTATTAAAGAAAACGAGAATCCAGAAATCAACAAAGAATTTGATTTAAATAAAGAGTCCGAAGTTGAAGAAATCGACGAAGTTGTTATACCTGATTCGGAAGTTCAAATTTTGGAAGTCAAGCAAGTTCATTCTCGGGGTAGCAATGGTGATGCTCCAGGACAAGTAATTGAAGAATTTCAATTGACATTAGAATTTATTATGTGGATATTGAAGCATGGTCAATCTCCTTTCAAATTAGCTGATATTTATAACTACTCGAAGGTTAAGTATTTGCTCGAAAACTCAGCTCGTATAAAGATGCTAGCTAGACCGCTTGATTCAAATAGTCAGCGTAATGTCAAAAATACAAAGCATCAAATATTTCATTCGGTACGCCACCTTTTGCATATCAATTATAGATTAATTGATGTATCCCAAAATCAGGATGTAAATCCGCATAATCTTCACCAATTAATTGATCATTTGAAATATTGCTTAAATATACTCAGATTGCATAAAATAAATGAAGATAGAACTACGGTGTTGAACGTCGAAAGTTACTTGGGAATTTTTAAGATCCATTCTAATAACCTTATTGGGGATGTAGACTATAGATTAATTAATGGCATCATTGATTGGATTCTAACTAATGATTTTAATGACAGGAAAGACTGGAAATATGACTCCAAAGTGATAGAATGGTCTTATATAGCTTAATATAAATCAGTTTAATTCGTATGCATTATAATTTATTTATGGATTTCGGAGATCTCCGATGATTTATATGATACTCAAATTAAAATTCTTATCTATTTTATTTTTCTTTTATTACGACTGAACACATTATAGTATGTCAGTAGATCCAATTACCTGCCATATACTAGATACAAGTATTGGAAAGCCCGCATCTAATGTCACTTGCTCGATATATTACATTTCACCTTTAATAAATGATCCTAATGATGAATCAGCTTATGAGGTTACTAATTCTAAACCGTTTGCTATGGCCAAAACTGATAATGATGGTAGAATAAAAAATTGGGTTTATGACCCATCACTTGATGCTAAAGACAAACTGAGTATCGGCATAGCCGATAACAATTGGAACAAACTTATGCCGGGTATTTACAAAATAAAATTCTTAACAGGAAAGTACTTCCACAATTTGAAAGAGAAGAACAGAACATTCTTCCCATTCGTTGAAGTGGTGTTTGAAGTAGCTAATCCCCCTGATAACCACTACCATATTCCGTTATTGTTATCTAACCATAGCTACACTACATATCGTGGCAGTTAAAGTAAATAATCATTTAAATTTAATATATATGTATATCTAATACGTAAGGAGGAACTAAAATATAAGTATAAATAACTAGGACTAACACTAATAAAAAAAATGAGTATTATTCTGAGAATGTTCATGAACCAACATTTCATTACACTTATAAGTGTTTAGTTCATTTTTAATTTTGTTAATTTCCATTGCTTCAGTTAAAGTGTACTGAGTAACAGACTTATTATAACGTTTATACATATCAGGCGAAAAGGTCTCATTAATAGAAATCTTATTCGAGAATTGAACCTTCTTATTTTCCGAAGTTCCAAGCTGCTTCTTTAAGATTGAATTAAGTTGCCCGTTTTCTATTCTTAAATTCGATAAGTCAGGAATGCTTTCGAATTTTCTAATGCTAATTTCTAAAATCTTTGAATCCTTGAATTGGCTAATATGTTTCAAATGAATCGGAAGTCTTCTTTTTTGCAACTCTGACAAATTATCAAATAGGTCAGTTAATTGCTCGTTATCAACTACTATAGTTTCAACAGTACTCTCCCCTTGTTCATCGTTAACTTCTGGGTTTAACTTTGTCTTAACAGTCCCAGATCTACTTAAGACACTATAATCTTCGATCGAAGTGAATTCATCATTGTCTATTGGCCATATTAATTCGTCTTGCAAATATCTTATATTGTCATCAATGTAGATATCATCAGAGTTCGCCATAGAGAATGCTTCAGACGAGGTTGATTTTGTCTCTTCTTCATCAATATCATCAGAAATTTGATTGTTATCTCTTTTCTGTTGATCTTCGATTTGATCTCTTGTCAATTCGTCATCCTTAATAAACAATTCGTTAATTGAATTAGTTGGAACCTTACTCTTAGTCGAATTGGCCCTATTGAACTTTTCATCAAAATTTGTAAACATATCTTCAAATAAACTATCATCTCTTTCAATAGTTGGTAACTTAGTGATTGTTAAATTTTCAGTTTGTGTTATGATTTCATTTTCGAGAACGCCCAGTATTGGCCTAGCTTCTTTTTGATTTTCTTGTGGTTCTGTAGTAGGGTTTGGTTCATTCGCAGGTCCATCTGATTTGTTATTAAAACCTGCCAGTTTCAAATTCGCAAATGAAAATGATCTTTTAGATTTATTCAATTTTTTAGGCTTATTAAAAGATGATTCTGGTAAAATATCAGTCTGTGATCTTTTTGGGTTCTTCGAACTCTTGCTTTCAAATGAAGTAGATGATGAAGAGCTTGTTGAGGGCATTGGAAATAGTTTTTTGAAAAATGCTTTGAAATTTGCTGTAGATGACGACTTCTTTAATTTTGGATCACCATTCAAGTTTCGTAATGAGTTTACCTTAGGAAGTTTATTAGCTGGTCCAAGTGAAGCTTTATCCGATGCCTTATCTTGCAAGTTTGAAGGTGGCTTCTTTTTTAAAGCATTTGAATCAGCACTTACAACATCAAGCATAGAACCTTTTTTGACTGGTTGCTTGTTTGGTTTGACTTCGCTATTCATATCCATAGCAGAATCTAAGAGCATAGAGTTTGATGTAGGAGCTTTCAAGGCACCAGCATCAGATACCTGAGCCGTCGAAGAGCCTCCTTCTGGAACAATCACCTGTGGTGATTCTAAATTTGGTGAATAATGATCTGGCGACACGATATTATCCTTGGGGGAGGCGGGTAAGGATTTTTCAACTGGAAAACGACCTTCAGTTGGGGTGATAGGTAAAGCCTTTTCTTCAACCCCTGAGTTTTTAATATCAGCATTGAAAGTTCTTTCGATAGAATTTGAATGAGAGTGAGGTATTCTTGGCGACATTTGTCTAGGCGATTTAGAAAATAATCCATTTGATTTACTTGGTGATTCAAATTCACTATGCAATATAGAATTAAATGAGCTTATCGATGAGACCGATCTCTCATGCTTTCTTATTTTATCACCAACAACCGCAACATCGCCTCTTGGTGGGACTTCGGCTTGGTTATCATTCAAAAACTTGTCAAATGCATCATCCTTATGAAAGTCAAAGAAATTCTTGGGCTTTGGAGACTCAGAGTCTGGCGAAACGGATTGAGAAACAGGAAAAGGTTTAGACTTTTCGATATCTTGAATATTATGCGATTGCTTATCAGCTTCAACAATCTGCTCTCGAGTATGACTGAAATTTTCATTATTCATATTATTCAATTCTTCTTCTACATTTTTAGCTTGTTCTTCATTGTTAAAAAATTCGGAATTATGGGGAACAGGCGAGCCTTCTGGGGTCTGAAAATCATCACTATTTGAACGCTCAAAAACTAAAGTATGTTTAACCGGAGAACCACATCTAGTCTTATCTTCTGATATATCATGTAATGTACTTAAATCTTCAGTATCTGAATCAATCTGTGTTTGAGTACAATTCATATCCTCTTGAGAAAAATCAGACGAATCATTAGCTTCAATCATACCTAAAGTAGGCTTAGGAATTTTGTTTAAGATCTCAGACTCAGAATCTGATTCTGATTCAGCTGAATACTCGGCAATAATATCCGACTCTTCACTGCCTTGTTCAAGATCTTGAAGTTGGGAAATACTTTCCCTTGATTGTGTGGGCTGACAGAACTCTTCCACTACATCCCTATCAGGTTCGGGAAGTACGTCCCTAGACGATTCTTGACTCACCATCTCATCGCGCATTGGCATGAGAGTTTGTTTAGGTCCTTGAGTAGACTCTAATGTAGATTCTTCAAAATGGTTTATATCTTCATCGGGATATTGTGCAACATTATTATTAGCCATTGCATTATAATGTTCTTGCAATGTGCTCTCAGGTCCTTTATTAAGTGGATGAACTGTTGTGGATTCCTTTGCTGTTTCTTCCATACCTTCAAATGAACCGTTTTGGTGATCCGGTTCAGGCCTAGCATCGACCGATATGTCATCATTCTGTACATCGATTTTAGGGACTTCTTCAATGCTATGAAGCTCGGTTTCTTTAATACTTTCTAATGAACTTGTCTTTTGTAGTTCATCGTCAGCAATATTCTTATTTTCATTTTTGATGGACTTAACATATCCCTCTGGTGCCTCCTCAATATCTATTGAAGTATTGATAGATGTCTGTGGGGTATTAGAAGATGACCTATTTAAGTTATAGTTTGATAGGGAAGATAAGTTTGAATCAGAAGATGCGGGAACCGGTCTATTCTGATTGATATTTGTTGCTTGTGGATGATTAGGTTGGCCATCGGTATAAATGTTATCAGAGATTTTGAATGCTCCTGGAATGCATTCACTTTCTCTTAAAACATTATTTGGTTGAAAGTTCTTTGCATTCGGTACTGAAGGACTTAACGAGTTTGATATTGTAGGCGATGCTGCATGAGATGGAGTAGGGGCTTGACCGTGAACTGGAGCAAGATTTTGAATATTTATATTAGTCGGAGTATCAATCTTATTAGATCGTAATGATTGAGCTAAGTTTTGTTTATTGCTCCTCCTCAAATTAGTAAAAGACGAAGACTTCGAAACGTAAGCATTTGGAATTGGGCTCGATGATGAGTTAGCGGATTGCATTGACACCATTGAAGATGACCTGGGAATCTCAGGAGTTCCTGTCGATGGAGTATAATGTAGTACGTAGCCGGCAGTCGAGTCCTTCGTCATGGAATTATTACGCGACGAGCCTGGAACCTTCCCTGGTCTATGCCTCTTTGATGGCGTCATACGAGGACGAAAGATCTCACCATTTGGAAAGTAATATGTTCCAGTGTTAGTCTTATGGAACTTATCGGCCAGAGCAATCATGGAAGTCGGCAGTTTTTTGATCGATTTTTTCATAAATTTATCATCTAAATTAGTCAAATGCTCGGTTGACATGCTCCGGGCTGTTGTCGACACAGTATTGTATGAATTTGCTGTTGAAAGCGACGTCAATGAGTTCCTTCGCGTGGAAGATTGCAGAAATGAATTATCTGCCATATTATCAGTGTTGTTTTGGTCTTTGCTTTACCAAAATGATTGACAAATTTAAAAACAAATTAAAATTCACCTTCCTTTAATCTAAATTTGCTAGCCAATATACTTCTTTCTATTCGTGTACAGTTTCTTCGATATAAGCTGAAGTTTGAAACACTTTTTGTCCTTGTTATTAATTTCCGTCGATGACCTCAATTAAGGGTTGTTCGTCTCAGCGTGTAATTTTATTGGGCTTGAAATTTCCAAAATATTATACTTCGTCGGTCAAATCCTCGACTGCTTGTGGATTGTAAGCGAATGTAATGATAGCAATATAGATATATGACCGGAGACTATAATTTCAATCTTCCTAAAAGAACCCTGTCTAGAAAACTTTTAGCATTTAAGGCTGTGGAAATGTCGGTTGCAGTTTAAAAGTGGAATTATCCCCGTTGTGCATATAATGCCGAATACAATAAAGATTGCTGGAAGGATTACTTTCTCGAAATTACTAGTGCTTAGACTATAAACAGAGATATAGCATTTTTGTGTTTCGTGCATCTGGTTATGGCTACAAAATTAGGAGGTCTACTACCTAATTCAGCGATATATTGCCACTCCTGGTATATCATAATCGGCCGTTCTCGACCTTTTGTTCCAGTACACGGCTGGATGCAAATATTAAAATACACATTCGTAGGAACCACATAATCTACTGAAAGTATCTTCGTAGTTTTTTTTTATTTTTTATATTTTAATCGACATTTATCGGCAATGGAAACGAACTAAGTAGGCGGATAATATTCGCCTACGAAAGTGATTGCATCGTTGATGGGACTTACCTGAAAATCGAGCAGGAATTACAAATGCTAATATTTAGTTTGTTATACAGACGCCATTAGTATATATGGGATCTACGTGGACATGAAAATATAGTACACTAAATCAGCAAACTATAATTAGTTACGATATTTTGAATCTTTCTAGGCTTTGTGGAAGAAATTTTATTTACCCCTGACATCGCGTACAGCCAGCCACCCCGACAAAGTTTCTAATATAAATGCTTGCTACGATGCGAAACCAGTATGGTCTCTATAAATTGTGTCATTTTTGAACCATTTCTACACTTAACAGGTGATATAGTCTATTTATATGAACCTTGATTACAAGAATAGTAAGTTTCTGGTGAATCTATGTTTGTATGTTATCTTCACCTCGTATAATTTAGGTGACAGATGACTTTGAAAGCCTATAGCAATTATGTCACGTTACACCCTGACACGAGCCTTCTATATATATATATAGTTAATAGGGGATATATAGGATTCCGTTTGTACTATCTTGAACAATTCATTTGTAAGGATTCAATTAACCAAGTTTCTGTGAAAGGTAAAATTACAAAAAATTGCCGCAAAAATACATAATTTGCAACTTTCACGTCAAACAAAAAATATATTTTTAAGATTTAGAAATCCACATTACGTAAAAGAATAGTCTAAATTGAAGAATATAACAAAATAATATAGCATGTTATGCTTTTAGTTCACACATAGAAAGTGTATAAAAGAGTGGTACAAAGGAAGGGTACAAATATGTAGTCAACAAAGTACAGACAAGAGTAGCCGCATTGTGTAGCTGCGAAATATTCACAAAGCCAACATATATACTGTTTGAATCTCTTTAAATTCTTTTGGATAGTTGTTTCTAGAGAAATTAAATAGTAAAATACCTTATAAAATGAATTTTATATTTCTTATAGTTATAATCTATTCTTTAGGAATTGCTTCCACTAAGGACATGTCCTCTGAGAGGGTTCCATACAAAGGATACAAGCTGTTGTCTGCAAGAGACGAAATGCATCAGATAGATGGCAGAAAGAGTGGATCAGCCTATAAAGAGCTCCTGAATGTATACCCTCACAGAGAAAGAGCTAAAAACTTCATATTTCACACACAATCTCAAAATAGGGCTAGAGATGTTGAGGATGACGAATCGCCAACAGAAAACTCATCAGAAACTTGGAAAGATTCAGCACTGGAAACAGCTACCATTACACCTCCAAGATATTCAGATTCTAGAAAACCTAGAGTGGTTTTATATTCAAAGAAATCATGGATCAAAGATTATTTAGCGCTTAATGCGGAAAACGACGTTGAAGCAGCTCAATCCGAGAACGACCGAAATGAAATTGAAATAGACGTTGATCTGCTTATAGAATATTTGATTACTCAAGGATTCTCTGAAGAAGATTTACAGTTTTTGAAAACTAATTTAGATTACGGGTTTGACGAAATCGAACGGGAATTAAGGAAGATTAAAGACAACAATGGTAAGAAAAATAAGCATATTTCGATTGGGGGTGAACCAGGAGAAGACGAAAAAGAAGATAACAACGATAAAGACAGTAAGGTTGACGATTCGCCAAAGAGCAACTCAAATTCATTAAAGGCATCAATCAAGATCCTCTGTGTAACATTTATTTTAGTAACATACATAATTTGAACGTTTTATAGGTTATTTATTATTTTTATCTTACACCAGTATTTTCCAAGACGTCAATATTAGTTGAGCCAAGTCGCCAAAATATAAGCATTATCACCAGCTGGTAAGGACTAAATTCTAATCCTAAGTATTTGATATACTCATCATGATATGGGGTCCAATCTCTTTTACCTTTCGAAGATTCGAACTTTGATTTCCGTTTCAATAACTTTTTTAATTCCTCATTAGCATTAACTTCCGCTTTGATCCTTTGAAGATACTTTGGCCTTCTAATCAAATATTTTGCTGCACCTCTTGCAATGCCCAAATCATCGTAGGCAAATACATCAAGATTATTTAATGTAAAAAGTGCAAACATCTTCGCTGACCACACACCTATGCCCTTTAATAAAGTTAGTTCCTCAATAACCTGATCTACGGAATTTTCTTTGTAGAACTGTATCTTAGATAAATTCGAATTTGGATCACTGAAAACTTGACTTATATGTGTAATATAATTCAGCTTTTGGTTTGATAACCCTGCACTTCTGAGTTCATCAAGAGTCTTGGAAAGAACTTTCGCTGGAGTCGGTTCCTCATCTTCAAAGAGGGCTCTGAATTTCCCTTCAATCGATCTTGCAGCCAGTCCAGATATCTGCTGACTAATAACACTTGAAATTAATGCATACCAATACTTCAATATGGTCTCATCATCGCTAAGTGATTCTTCCGATTCTTTCCTTTTAAAATGTTTAAAGTTTTGGTGTACTATGACTGGATACAACGTGGGATCTTTCTTAATAACCCAATTTAAACCCTTAACGAACTCAGGATCGTGGTACTCTAAATATGAAGTCGGTAATTTATTATCTGTTGGTATCTCGATATGACCTAGCAAGTCTTCGAGATGAGGTTTTTTCTTTGGTGATGATGGTGTCTTACCATTAGTTTTGCTAACTTTGGTAGTTTTAACAACCTTCTTGGGAGAAGTCACCCCGTTCAATATTTCTTCCTTAACAGTAGTACTTTTAGCTCTTGTAATTGCCATACTTGATAACTTAAAGAAAGGTATAGGGCCCTTAGTCAGCATTTCTGAAATATATACCATACACGACCTGCATACAGAAAACATTTATGGACAAAGTTTGACATTTCACTATGATGCTGGTATATATCTCCAGGATGAAGCTCAATATTCATCTGAGCACTTGAATGCAATGAATTTAAAAGAAAATGTTTTACTGTTGCACCTCCTTCAGATGTTCTGCTTTATTACAATCATATACGGGTACTGAAAATACTTAGGAGAGTAAAATGTAGCATACTGATCTGCGACCGCGCTTAATTCTGGATTACCCAATTGGAATTGAGTCATAACAGTTCCGTTGGAACTATAAAAGGTGAATAATACTTCGTCAAACTTTTTGCATTCCTTTCTTATATTCATAAATAAAACATTTAAGTTACATAAATGCACCCTCGTCATTTAGTTAGCATTCAAGATTTACTGACTCAAGAGTTAGAATCTTTAGTCGAACAAGCTGCAAATTTTAAAGCTCAGTACAAATCTAACGAGAATGCTCAGGAAAACCATAACAAGTTATTAGGAAAAGTAGTTGCATTATTATTTTCGAAGAGGTCTACCAGAACCAGAATCAGTACTGAAGGAGCAGCAGCATTTTTCGGAGCTCATGCTATGTTTTTGGGTAAGGATGATATTCAATTAGGAGTCAATGAATCATTGTATGATACCACCAGAGTCATCTCATCAATGACCTCATGTATTTTTGCCAGAGTTAACAAACACCAGGAAATATTAGATTTATGCAAAGATTCTTCTGTGCCAATAATCAACTCATTGTGTGATAGATACCACCCATTGCAAGCCATAACTGATATTTTGTCGATTAAGGAATCTTTCAATGGTAACATAAAAGGGTTAAAATTAGCCTGGATAGGGGACGCAAACAACGTTGTTAATGACTTGAGTATTGCAGGTTTAAAACTGGGTATGCATGTGAGCATTGCCATTCCAGAATCAATCAGCTTTGATCCTCTCATAGCTGAACAAGCTAGTAAGATAGCAAAAGAACAGAATGTTAATTTTGAAATTGTCCATGATCCAATACAAGCGTTAAAGGATGCCAGTGTCATAGTAACAGACACATGGATATCTATGGGGGAAGAAGCAGAAAAGCAAAAGAAATTAAAGCAGTTCAAAGATTTCCAAATTACCAAGGATTTAATTTCAAGAGGTAACGTTAATTCCAATTGGAAGTTTATGCACTGTTTACCAAGACATCAAGAAGAAGTAGATGACGAAGTATTCTATAGCGATAATTCGATCGTTTTTGAAGAAGCAGAGAATAGGTTGTATGCTGCAATGGCAGTTATTAATGAATTAGTTGTCAAAGATAATAAGGTAATTTCGAAATAAATCTATAAATAATTTATATACATGTATATACATATGCTAAAAATGAATAAAACACATCATTTTTTCCAATTTTGCGTTATCGTCAAAATTGATTACTTCCACGGTAGAGTTTTCAATCTCATAGACTCCATCCTTCAATTCATATCCATGACTATCGAACAACCTTTCGAGGATAATGTTCGATTGAAAAGGTTTTATTTCGGGCCTCATTGTACCTATAGTAATATGAGGATAAGTATTTGAACACTTGAGATCAACTACTTCATGATTTGCATCATAGGATTCAATAATGGAAGAATCAACACATATTAAGGTATCTTGTGCTATGATTAACTTGTTGAATTTAATATCACAGAAAAAGTCCAATGGCATAATATCTCTTCCATCATATTTACTCATAATAGCCTCTGAGTCAAAAAGCTTATTCAAACCCTCCCAAATATCACGCCGAGCTTGGTTTTGTTTAGCAGCGCTGACATGGGATAACGTAATATGAAATTCATCTTGAACCCTTCTACTATTTGTGA
The DNA here is from genome assembly GCA_003708965.2 of Debaryomyces subglobosus. Taxonomy (NCBI): domain Eukaryota; kingdom Fungi; phylum Ascomycota; class Pichiomycetes; order Serinales; family Debaryomycetaceae; genus Debaryomyces; species Debaryomyces subglobosus. The sequence continues at coordinate 90,601 of PPOW02000009.1, read as the reverse complement.
GCTCGACCCAAGCTGGGTTATCTTCTAGCTTAGGCTGGATAATACTTTTCAATTTCTGAGTATCAATTCGAACACCATAATATACTATGCTCTTTTTTGTTTTTTTCTGTTGTATAGAACTCGCGTCTTTTTTCTTAGTTTTTTCAGGTTTTCCAAAAGTCTTCGTGAAGTTAGGTTTATAATCTAATGCTTTCTTGAAACTATTTTTAAGATCGTAGTCTGATGGTAACGTATCAATCAAATTGGAAAATTGCTTTAACTCGTTAATAATAGTTTTGGCATTGCACAAAGAAGAATTCTCGGAGAGCTTCATGTCTATAACTAAATCAAATTGATTATCAGGCTCTTGACTAGTATCTAATCTCTGGAATCTTTTTATAAAACCGTTCATTACTTGATTTGCTAACTTGGCATCAGTATTGAATTTAATAGATTGATGATTATCACCTCTTTTGCTAATTCTATCATAAGTAATATCAAATAATTCTTTTTTGTCTAAAGAATTATCCACAAAGTTAATGGCGATGAACTTCAAGCCAATGTCTGACGATAAATAACTATCTTTCAAGCTGAGAAACTGCTCAAATAATTGTTGACGCTCTCTTTTTTGATGGTTATTCCTATCACAAAACACTAGAGATGTATTGGGTTGAGCTAATTCTGTTAGACACTGAACAACTAGTTTATTTTTGGTAGAATTATTTGCTATATTATCATTCTGAACGTGTGCCCAATTTGGGAATAAATTAAGTATTGTTTGAAACACTGTAGTTTTACCACACCCAATGGTGGAAATGGGTATTAGAACATATTTGTATGATGTGGGTTCATCCAGTAACGATAATTCCTTGAGTGTGCTATCTAAATTATCATATTCTATTAACTCCATTCCACCCGTTTCATTCAACCCATTTTCTTTCAAAAATAATTGTCGAATTTTAATAATACCAAAACCATTTAAAAAATTATCCTTGTAAGATGGTTCGTCATCAAATAATCGTTTAATGAATTCGAGATACTTCAAAGTAATATACTTGTGCTTCTTAACTTTTGCCATAATTGCACTTATAGGCAATTTATTGCTAATGAAGCTTTTAGTAACTTCCCTGAATTGTCTATATAGTAAGTAAGGTTCTTCAAACTTAAACTTGAAGAAAAAATCATCTCCATTTAAATGACATCTGATGACAAAACCTTCAACTTCACGATTATCATAAGTTCCTGTTTTTGCCGCTTCTTGCAAACAGCTCCAGAGGTCATCAAATGAATTCTTTTGAAAATAGTCAACATTTTTAAAACCCCACTCAACAGCGAAATCGTTCACTTTTTGAATTGGATAAGTCTTAAATTTTCTTGTATTGAAATTTAATCCGTGCAAATATAACCCTGAAGTTTCCTTTGAATATGGCAATACGTGCTCTTCAAACTCATCATTACAAAGCTCCGTTACTGCAGTGACATTTAAACTATACAACAAAAGCCCCAAATGTTTTTTTGACTTGTTAATTTTATTCAATTGTTTTTCAATCTCAATTTCACCTTGAATGGCATGATTTCTGGTCAAGTCATCTCTTTGTCCAGTAGAATGCTTGGAGCAAACAACAAGATCTCCGTTCAGTAAACCTGATATAAAAATAATACAGCCATTTTCCTTTAATGTTAAATCATATGGACCTGTCGTATTATTCTTCAAGAAATCAAATTTAGTTTCGGGAACCTCGTCGACGTTGAAAAATTTGTCGTATCCTCTGACAACAATATCATTGCCAACTGTAAACAAACCTCTAGCATTGCACGGTAATTTTCTTGAATCTTTCTTGTTATAATAATCCCATTCGTTAAATTTCCAACTGGTTATTTCTTGATCAGTATTATTGATGATATTGGTGAATTTTTTACATCTACCAAATTTTTTTAATAATGTGCTTTCTTCCAATTCATTAATAAGGTCTTCGACATCATCTGGGGTATCATGAACCCGATCAAGAGGTACAAACATGTCTAATGGGTCTGATATTAAGTGAAAGCCTTCAGTCACATTAGAAAATTTATATATAGGTCGTGTTCATACCACACGATATACAAGAACACAACAAACACTAGATTCGTGGAGTATATTCGAATATATAGAATAACAACAAAGGAAACATGTCATTCAATGTTGATATAGACGAAGCAGATGTTGCAGTTTTGAATCAGAATTTGATTAAATCTAAAGAGTTATTCACATCGATTTCTAGATCGTTGAATAAGATCTCGACTAAATCATCGACGGCTTCCATTAAGATTAAGCCTATATTGAAAGATGTCAACAAATTGAACGACAATAGGAATCAGCTTGATTCGGGATTGAACTTGTTGTCAGAGGTTTCGAATTATGCATCAGAAACATCGAAATATGAGTCGGTTTTGAATAATTCAATAGAGTTAATTGGATTGAAGAAATTTATCGATACGTTGGCCAGATCGAAAGTATTATTAAAAGAGATGAAAAGTAATATCAAAAGATTCAAAGGGATATTAATTAATTTTGAAAATTTAATTGATAAATCCGAATTGAATTTAGAGAACTACTTCCAAAAGGTGCTAAAGAGTAACGAGTTAGGAACGAATAAGTTAAACGAAATCATATTAATTTTTCAATACTTCTACAGCTCGTCGATGAATGGTCAAAGTACTATTGACAAGATATTTATGAGAAGTCAATCGATGAAGTTAGTTGAAACGATAAGGCCACACGAGGAACCTACTAGACCTATTAAGAGAAACTCAAACATTCCTTATGAAAAGGGATCCAACGGAATAAATAGATATAATAACGAGATGATCAAGGCTATTAAGGCTGAAATAGGGTTGCTCAATGAAGTGGGATCCAAAATTAATTTGATTGCTAGTGCAAAAGATATGTTTATACTCGATATTGTTCGCAAGGTAATTAATGAAAGTTACGCTGATGTAATTGGAAACTTTAATAAATTCTTCAGACAATCAAGGGTATTAAACAACGATTTGCTTATATTAGAAACGATTGAAAACTTAAATCATTTCGAAAAATTCTTGAATGTGAATAATATCGACGTGCGTAGTTTCCCGGTATTCAATGAAAACTATCATCAATTAATTAACATATCCAGTGATATTTTCCGTGAATTAATAGAATACAGTGAGAATAGAGTGAAGTCAGTAGAAAAATTAACGGACTTAAATGCTACTGAAACTGTTGTGGAGTTGATTTCTCGAATTCGTAAGCTCTCTGAATATAATATTTCGCTTTTAACGTTGATTAATGGAATGAAACTTGGATCATGGTTGAACCTAAAGCCACCAGTAAGATTTATAAGTGTTTACACCTCAGTTATACCCAATATCAGCGATGACATCGACGAGTCAGCCCCTGAGCATTTGTTATCGTGTTTCATAAGTGACTATATCGACTCAATTATTATCAATATTGAAATTGGGTTAAAGGCAGATGTAAGCTTAAAGAAGTCAATGCAAGGCTACTATCTTATCAAGAACACCATTTTGATTGAAACGATTGTCAACCGGTCGCAACAGTTGTTTACCAGCTTGGGCAATCTTGGGATCGAACGTTTAAACAGGTTGAAGAAACGTTTCTTGAAACTATTCCTCGACGACTGGAATTATGCATCGTACATTATAATCCGTGATATGACTACTATCACCACCACGAACGCAGTTTCAGGTCACTCAGGATCGGGAATGTCAAGTAAAGAAAAGGAGCAAATAAAGGAGTTGTTCAAAAACTTCAATGAATCATTCGAGGAAGCATTGCGGAACTATGAAAAGTATAACATTACCGAGGTTAATTTGCGGTCATATCTTTCAGGCGAAATTAAAAAGTTAATTATGAACGCATACTTTAAGCTTTACGACAAATACGGAAGTGGTGAATTCACCAAAAACAAAGCAAAATACATCAAATACAACAAGCACCAATTTGAACAAATTCTCAACGAAAGATTGTAAACTTTTGGATTACAAACATCATATATTGAAGCCTTGCGCAAATAAATAAAACTACATTACCATAAGAATCTTTATTCAAATAATATCTCGGCAGACTGTATGAGAAATCTGATAAAAGCTTGAAACGCCATGCAAATCAAACAAAGCGAAAAACATCAATAAGGCTTTTTTACAAGATAAGCACATACATGTATAGGCTACTGCACTGCAGTTAAGTAAATAAATACCCAATAGAAGATGGTTGCAAAGCTCTAGTCCGACAAAGACGAGGGTCTCTCAAGGTCCCCACCGATATATCCGGGGAGATCCAAAAGAAGATCTATCTTAAATACGAGAAAACGGCCGGACCCTCTTCCGAGACCCCTTAGATGCCGATATCACCGTAGTCTTTTTTCTACGCAGCTGCCAAGTCTTGGCATCAAGTGACATCGCTGCGGTGATCATTAAGCGCAAGTCGATGCATGAAAACCTAGATAGGAACCTAAAGATAAAGTCTCAAAACGTGAAACGTGTTATTTGGACTACTTTATACCCACACACCCGTACTATTCATGAAAGCGCATCCTCACATCAATCTTTTATAAGCCCGCGAAAAGTTTTCAATCCCCCAAAGCCATCATTATGCATTCCCGAGAGAGCCCAGAGTCCAGATGGCGTACTTTCCAGTCGGGCATAATTAGCATTCCAAGTCTTGCCACTTCCATATGGCATTAGCCTCATAGCCCTTTTACCTTTAGCTAGGTGTCACAGCAATTTTGCCATTATCCGTATACCTCTTTAACTACTTAGTTCAGATCCCTTTCTTTAAAATTTTAGGCGGAGCAGGATTACTCCTGACCTTTGACCCCAGACTTTTCACGCATACTCCTTGACTCTTGTCCTAACAAGTCCTATGGTGTCAATGACAAGAACAAGACGACAAGAATTATACACATCCGGGGCTCACAACTCATGCACCTACACTTCTCAGCCCATAGTTAAGAATTTTATCTAGCGGACTTATGTTGTCAGGCAGGTGGATGCGAAATTTTTGTGCGTCGTACTAATGCGGAAGTCTTGGCATTTGACAGATGTCAAAGTTTACGACCCTTTTGTAAGCAAAACACCGGCCACTAACCATAGGACTCAAAAATTAGTGTGACGATATATGGGTTGATAGTAGGGTGATAATGATTTAGTAGCCAAGTGGAAGTATAATACAGGCTAGAGACATTGAAGATCCAAAAATTGGCATCAATTTCAGTCATCGGAGTATAGAAAAGTTCAGTAGCTCGGAAGTTGATGAGTTTCCAGACGCACAACAAAGGTTCGCAATGCAACCTTGGCATACAGATCGACAAGAATAGATGTGACAAGAATATATTTACGGCTATGTACCGGTGCATATACCAAGAGGTTGGCAGAAAATATAAAGATTGGCATTACATACTAACATATATAGGAGGCAAAAGAATCTCTAGAAACGTAATTTGAACATTATGTCAGTGTAGAGAAAAATGAACAACGTACAGAATAACAAAGTTAGCTTACCACCAATATCTAATATACTCCGTGAGTCAGGACCGGTATACCAACAAGGATATGAAGGATCCTTCCCAAGATACGAAGTAGGTCCTCCACCACCCATGGATGGGCGCTTTGGAAGTTATCAAGGTCCCAAATATGGTTCTCGCTTTGAGATGGGAGCTAGATATGAGGCCTTGCCTAGGTATGAAGGTACAACATACGCTGTCTCGCCTAGATTTGCGATATCACCTAGATATGAACCGTCCAGGTTGCCTGTGTCGCCAAGATATGAAACGTCGTCTCAGTACCCCCCAAGATATGAGGGTGCGGCTCGTCCTAGCTTTGATACCACTCCTAGATACGGAGGACCATCATACGAAAGGCCTAGAGCAGTGTCATCTGAACCAACCGGACCAATATCGGGGATGATTCCAACGTCCTTCAAGTCTGACGAGTCAAAATGCCATAGCAAGACTGCGAGCGACGCAGGGGTTTGCAAGCGCAAAACAAGAAACAACCTTCCCAAGGAAACTACCTACATTCTTATAAATTGGTTAAATGACCACCTCAATCACCCATACCCAAATTCGTTTGAGAAGAACCAGTTAATGATTGCCACAGGATTGAACCATCAACAATTGCTGAACTGGTTTATCAATGCCAGAAGACGTAAAATAAAAATGTTGAAGGAACAAAGAAAATTGAATTCATAGGTACTTCCGGCGAGTGGACCAGAATCAACGCATAGGGGTAAACTGGAAGAGTCGATGCTGGCTTGTCGACTAGGTGACTCTAATACACATAAATATTTATTATATTGATTGCATCTTATGGGACCAGCATTGCTGGATATTATTATACTTACATATATATATATATATATATATATATTTAATTAACGCTTAACGGGTTTAAATGTGTTTTGTAGTTCAAGAACGTTGATTCGTGTTCGAAACGAAATGTAAGAGTAGAATTGAAATCTGGGGTTACAAAATTTTGCTTTTTATACCATATGGCGAAAACTTTATTTATTTATTGTAGTCAAGCATGTAATTTACTCAAGTATGTAGTGGTTTTTAACACGTATCGGATGTATTGAATCGCTTGTGAAGGGTGCAAAATTTGATAATTCTATATTTATGCTTTCGGTATCGACTTGACCCACGCACGATATTTGTTTACCTTTCGATAATCAGATCAACACTTTCATTCACATCATTCTTATTTCCAACAAGGATGATTTGTACATCAGATGCACTTGTAGCGATCAGTGATAAGATACTCAGTTCCATAGATGATTTGAACAGAGTAGAGTACAATAAAAAGGGCAGAAAATATAAGTTTGTCAACAACCATTTTCAAAGAGTCAGAGAAGAAGAAAAGCATCTTATTATATACCCTGAAGATGTTTCAGCCAAAATGGGAGTGATACTGTCATATCATATCTTGAAAAATATTAATGGAGGTACAATTCTCAATGATTTTCCTGACTTGTGTCTTTCAATCATTGGTGTGGCCAACCAACTCGAGGTTAATAAATGGTATGAAGAGGAAAATAGTTCGGTAGTGAACTATAAAAATTCGAAGTTCGACCCCTTAGTGAGTAAGGATGAGGCTCTTGTCTACTTCAGAAGTGTTACCGATGATCATGTTCGTAAAGGACTTGACATAATGGTATGCTCAAAATTAAACTTCTTGCACACCGATCATCATATTGGAATTAAATTGGATAGTCATTACATTAAACATTATGTGAACCAACATTTCGGGTCAGAGGCTCTTAACAACCAGGATGTTCTTATTGCCCTTAAAAGTTTTGTCCACTGGGGTAACATTAAGGGGATCTTGTATAGACTAGACATTCCCAACATAAACATTTCTGACGAGCTTAGGTCGAACTTCGCTAATTTTCCAGATCCACCGGCTGATTTGAAAGATGGCGTCTACGATAGATACCCTTCAGGAACATCACAATACTCATTAATCCGCAAAGCAATTGATATTGCGGGCGACTATAAATATTCTAAATTAATTCCTTATCCAGCAGGGCCACTCTTCGATTTGGATTGGATATTCCATTTATGTAATGATATTGAAAATGATCCTATTAGATATCACCTAAGATCTACAAAGAAGAGTTTATGTGCTGATCCCATTAACTTGAACGAACTTACTCAGGAACATTCAATCCAAATTAAAAATTTATTAGCTTTAATTTCGCTTGTTTTCAATGTTTTTGAAAATACCGGCGGTGAATTTCTATTGCAAAATTCCAAGATACCTAAATTGGACGATGAATTGATTGCTACACACCAGAAGTATTATCATGAATTATGTGACATTAAAGATAAAATCACTGAATACGAATTAAAAGATTGGGATGCAAATGATATAGTTTTGAGATTACATAAAAACGAATCCTCAATTTTCAATTCAGTTATGGAAATGAGATTAAAATACATCGATAATTACGAATAAATAGACATAAAATATACATAGACATAATGCTTGAATATATTAAATCGTGGTTTGTTTCACCTCCAGTATCGCCTGCAACAAAAGCTGAAATTCAAGGCTTAATTGATAGTAACAAAATTTTAATTTTTCTGAAGACATATTGTCCATACTGTGATTCAACCAAAAATCTTATAAAGTCCTTATCATCTGACTTTAAGGTGGTCGAGTTGAATACTTCGGATAATGGAAGAACTATACAAGACGCTTTGCGTGAAATGACAGGACAAAGTACTGTTCCAAATATTTTTATCAACAAGAAGCATATCGGTGGCAATTCGGATCTCCAAGCTTTACAAGGTGCTGGCAGACTTAAGCCATTAATTAACTAAATATAAGAGCCTTTTATTCATAGAGTTACAAACTAACTATCCCTGTAATCAAACATGGATTTCAAAAATATATTTAGTAACTACATATCCAGTACCTATTATCTAATAATTATGTATATTCGTAGAAAACCATACAATTGCTCCAGAACAATTTGGAAAGATTAGACAGCCTAGAACCAAGGTAATTTGGTATTATTTTCCCAAATTAATTCACCAGTCGCAAGTAATTTGTCTTCTTTATCATTATTGATTAGTATAGCACTTCTGGAACCATTTTCAATTCCATCGGTACCTTTAAATCCTTTAATTAAATGCTCTTTAACTTCGCTAGATATCTCAGACTCCCAAATAATAATTTTAACGAAATTTCCAAGAACTTCATCATTTGTAGCATTCATTTGTTCAAGATATGACTTCATTAATCTGAATAATTTGATCGAATATTTCGAATTATCAAATTGGGGCATGGTGACAATCTTCAAAACAGTTACATAATTTTCATATTTATTAGTTTTGATAAGGTTCCAATCGTAAGTCCAAGAAATGAAACCAATCAACTGACCCAGCTTAGTCTTAATTTGTATTCCGAAATTGGTAGGGTCAATTGCTTGAAATTTTTCAATTAACTCATCGTATGGTAAAGAGCTATCGATGTTCAAGTGATGGTGAAATAATTTGTGACTAATGAATTTAGCTCTCAAATGAAACCAATCAATGAAGTCCAGGCTGGGATCAATACTAACTCTGGTCTTATGATCTTTTTTAGTTTTATTTATCATCTCAGTTTCGAATTGCTTATTATATACTTCCATTAATTCTTGAAAATCGTGATATTTGATCAATTGGACGTCATCTTCATCTTGCTTGACTATGGCATCGTAGTCTTGACCAGTCTGAGACAAAGGAAAATTCAACAAAGGAACACCAAAAGACCTGAATCCATTTCTGGTGTAATATTCTCCAACCTCAGAGTATAAGAACGTAAAGCCATCGGGCCCCACATACTGACTCTTACTTAACTCAACGACTTTATCAATCATGATCTTGGCCAATCCCTTACCTCTATGTTCAGAATATGTGAAGACACCACCTATACATGCAGACAATATATTCTTTTTAACAACTTTGTCTGTTTCCTTGTCCCAGGTAAACTTCCATGATTGCCTAATAAGCAATTCTACAGAGCATAACTTGTCTTCTGGGTTCTTAACATCTTGTAGCATAAACACAAGCAACCTATTCTTATCCGACAGGGCAATCTTTGACTTTCCTAACACATATTCTCTTTCAACGTAATTTTCCGTTGATAACTGGCCCTTCCAAGATTGAGAGTTTTGAAGCCGTGTGAAGTTAACCTTGTCTTGGTCTGTAACATTAACTAATCTATAGTCATCTCCTGTAATGAACGTCATTTAATTTTTTTGTATTAGGACGTAAAATCTATAACTTCTCTATCTATAATCGTATAAGGAAATGCTCTTCTATTTATAACCGGCTTGTGTCGGTAACTGTTGATGTTAGAGGATTTTTTTTTTACTAACGGCTATACTCCGCGATGTGGCATTTTGTGGTCTTCAAAAGTTTCTTTCTGGGGTTAAAGATGATGCCCTAGAATAAATGGCTTTGTTGCTCATCGGCGACGATATAAGGATTTTGTTTCAACATAGACTAGTGAAATGTTTCCTAGCTCTACAGAGGGGAATACCTGATCACAATTAGTGAGAGTGTGAGAGTCACACCCGATACAAAACCGTATTTGTAGCAGATGCTAATTATGTACTTTTGGCAATCACTTAATCTTTCATTAATATGATACAAAGTAACTCCCCGCAATATAAACAAATATCATGAAAGCTTGAACTTTGGGTGATCGATAATAATGGCTGCAACAGTGGTTGGTGGGTTTGAAGTAGATGGTGAAGGAAAAGTTGCCATCACACGACTGAGTATATATTTTTCCAGTGGACTAGAACAGTGTAGACGTAATGAATGATGGTGATATAGACGAACATATAATGGAATTATTACCGGACGGACAAAGGAATACAGCCACAGAGGTGTCATGGGATGATCAGCAGAAAATCAACAAATTCTCCACGTTGATAAATAAGAAAGATGAAAATTTGGAAGTATTGAAGAAACTCAAGGAAGAAAAAGAATATCTCGATGATTTATCTTTAGAAATCGAATTGTTGGACGAAGATGAAAAGATTCAGTATAAAGTTGGTGAAGTTTTCATATTCATGAAGGTTAATAAGGTGATTGAAAAAATTGAGGTCGACAATGAAGTGTTGACAGAGAAGATCAGCAATATTGAATCGTTGGTCGAAGAGATCGACGATCAGTTGGAAAGCTATAAGAAACAGTTATATGCCAGGTTTGGCAATAATATTAATCTTGAACGTTAGTATCTTGTATAATATCTATTAATAAATAATGTCATAGAACGAATGTTTCATAATATAGGCGTTCGAAGTGGGGCATGCTGAATATCAAGTTTAAACTGAACATTAGGCATGGTTTGAATCCTGTCATCAGACATTGAAAATATAAATGTACTTTACATAGTAATTGTAATATTTTAGTATCACATCTTCGAATCAAGTATGAAACACCATTAAGCCGGTTAAAAAAAAGATGCATTGTCGAGTATATATTGGATCTAGTCTTGGAAACTAGCTATATAGGAGTAAAACCAATGATAATACTTAAGTATAGTGTTTATATATTATGTTTTTCCAACAAAAAGATTGGCGGGCTAATTTCTAGGAAACAGGAATTTGACGGTCCCTGGCCAAAATATTTAATCGAGTTGTTGCAACCATTAATGAAAAAGGAATTTCTGATACAGAAACAATATCAGTTACCAGTTATCACCTAATACGTATTATAGAGTTAATAACAGAGTAACACACCCCAATAATCAATATACATTTTCAGATATTAAATTATAGTCATTATATCATTCATAGTTGTTAGCCGCTGCAAAAACTTACGATGAGAAGTTGGAAATCAATAAGTTCTACAGTTAACAAATTGAATGAATTCTACAATGAGATCAGTTGTAGTAACTTCAAGCTTCAATTGCAGGTTCTTAACCCTACAATATACCAAAGGGGGCTATGTGAGGAAGACTTTAAATTAACAACTCCTCCGATCTTAAGAGGGATTGTAGTATTACAGGTACTAAAACCAACAAAGATTAGTGATATATCTGTCATATTCCATGGAGAACAGAGCGAAACTATTATTGAATTTGAAGCTATAGATGTTCTGGAGCCTTTATTTGCCAAAAGAAAGAAAATCACGAAACCATTAGTGGATGAACTATTTACATGGGATTATCAATATGCGAAAGATATACAGATCGGTACCTATACATTCCCATTTCATTTTATAATTGATACCTTATTACCGGAAAGCTTTGATAGCCGCCATTTGAGTATCAACTATATAATAGAAACTTGTTTGAAATATGAGGCAAGTAACTATAGTGGAGAGAAAATGTTCCGTAAATCTCAAGATGTTAAGTTGGTGAGATGTGTTCCAGAAACTTTATTTAACGATTCAATAATGGCCACAGGGAATTGGAGGGACCTACTAGTTTATGAGTTCAGCTTTCAAAATAAAATAGCGTTTCAAGGTTCTCCTTTCTTGTCTATATTTAAAATTTATCCAATCGAGCCAGAGTGCCAATATTTTACTTTACATGGTGTATCCATTTGGATTGTGCAAACTCTAACATTTGATAAATACGTTTGTTCAAATTATAAAAAAAAATATACTGAAACTGACAAGATATTATTGTATAAGAGAATGCTCAATTTTCAGTCCTTAGCAACGAAGAATGGCTCCTACAACTTTGAGATTTGTCTAAAGATTCCATCAAATGGGACGATATACGATAAATCAAATCAAAAATTGAAAAAAACTATTTACCCGAGTATAAATAATGCTAATGAAGGGTTTATAAGCTCGCATACATTAAAAGTCACAGTTGAAGTAAGCGAATGTCAGAGCTACAATCAGGTCAAAAATAAACAGAACTATGAGGTATCTCGAACAAATAGTACTGTTTCATGTGCAAGCGAAAAATCTATAGAGGTACTAGAATCCGTTACATTTCCTGGATACTCAAACTATCATGAGAAAAGGACAGATGCTACAAGATTTAAGAAAATCGAGCTTTCATTTACAGCACCTATAAAGTTGTTGAGTCATGATTCAGAACTTGCATCCGAATCACCTCCTTGCTATTCTGATATGCAGAAGAGGAACGACAATATTGTCACGAATTTGATAACTGCTAATAAATTTGATATCGTTCCTCCAGCTTATGAAGAAACAGCTCTTTAAGTTTTCTATTGATACACTTTTATTTAGTATTGAATCTTATTAATGTTACAAACTGTCAATGCAGCAATTTTCTATAGTACATTATATATTTCTTTAGTTTATTCTTCGTCACTATCTTCGTAAGTTGGGATATCCTGAAATTCTCCTGCATTTTGCTTAGATGCATTATCCTGATTCCTCGAATTCTCATTAGTATTATCAAAGCCGTTTGACTCAGGTTCCTCCATATCGATTTTAGTTCTTTTCGACGCAGGTTCATCTTCTCTATTAGACTCGGGATGTGGTCTTCCAGAATCGCTATACAGTGATCTGTTACCTTGTGACTTCTCATAAATCCTTTTCTTCCATGCTTTACCAATCCTAGGACATGCTTCAATTAATTCTTCTTCACTCACCCCATCTTGAATACTATGTAAAATTTTATCAACTACGGAAATATGATTCCCATTACTTTTATCATTCCTGAATCGCAACATTTCCCAAAAACCCGGCTCTGAAAGCTTCTTGCGACATTCAACTATTCTACCCTGTAAAGGTTGACCCAAATTTTTCAACTTCTCCCAATCTTCATCTTCTAAGGACAATTTTGTAAAGTCCTCATAATCTGCACCGCCCTTCCAAACCCTTAACTTTATCAATTCAGGCTTGGAATCATAGTCGGTGTACGTAGAGTCGGGGTCCCTTGGATCTAAGTCAGGGTCTTGAAATTTTTTAAAGATCATCTCCATTTTATAATCAACGGTATTTTCATGAGCTGGCTTCCACTTTAATAAGGTACTATCAGTACCAAATACATATGGAGTCTCCGCACAAGTAAAAATTAAACCGTCCGACTCGTGGAACAATTGATCCTTTTTAGATAATACATCATCAGCATGATATGAGGATGTCATTAACTTGAAGCTAACTTTGAATGGAAATTCAGGGGAATTCACAATTTCAGGATTCTTGCGCTTAAAATTGTCGAATGGTTTCATCACTTGCTCGGTTATATAACCAAGTCTCTTAGGTAAGGGCCTCTTAGTTATATCTTTCCCATTAATAGCTAACGCATCAAATATACAATACCTTAATACAGGCTCCAGTACATTTTTCGTTTCAAGAACCAATTCTCCATCTAGTAAAGTACCATGGTGGTATGTTTTCCCTTTTTCCTCGTTGTTTGTTAAAGGAAAGTGTATGTTAGGAATGTAGTAATAATCGTTCTCTCTAGTTATTAAAAAGACACCTTCGCCTCTTTCGGGATGGTTTATAATAAATAACAAGCAACGTAAACCATCAGATTTTTCACATACATAATATTCCTTATTCATCAATGTATCTGTCAAATGGTGTCTTTCAAATGATATAGGCTGAGATCCAGGAAATGAAGGGTTTCTTCTACCTAATAAATCAGCCACCATTAATCTTAATTCTTGTGTTTCATTCCTGTCAAGAATTGTACCTGGTATTACAGGCATATCTCGTTCTTCCAATTGAATCATCTTGAAGAGTATGTTCTAAAATAGTATTGGATTGTCTGTAATGAACATTTTCTGAAAAATATATACAACGACATTTTCATAATATTTGCGACATTATATACTACGTTTAGCTTCGTTAATTCAATTTATAGATGCAAATGATATATATGACTAACCACTATATAAGTGAATTAAATATAGGAAGAATGAAGCTTCTTGCTGCAATTAATTTGCCGTAAAATTTTAGCTTAATATATCGCCTATTGTTATTCTTGACCTTGTGATTTCCGGAATTTCTATTTTATTGCTGGTATCCTTTGGATAAATATCAGACAATTTATCGTCATTATTTTGTAACCCATAAGTTTTTCCATCCAATGGTTCATGAAGCAAATCAAACAAAGGTTGACTTTCAGGTTCTGGAGTTAATTCTTTATCCTCATCTCTCATATGATAACAAGTTTGACAAAGGAAGCTCCGGTTAGTAGAATCAGAAATTTCACTGAAATTGCTATTATTATTATTATTATTATTATTATTATTATTATTAGTCTTTTCTATCCACCACATAGGAGACGATGTAGTTTTACATCTTCCACAAGACTTAACATCTTCCGACTTCTTCACGCTTATAATATTCGACAGATTTAGCAACTTCAAATAATTATCTTTCTGCTTATGATTTCTTTCTTGTTCTTCGTATGCTTTTATCATTTTTATATAAGTATTGGACTTTAGTTGAGGTCCAGTTAACTTATTACTTGCATTGTTGCTCTTTACTAGGTCTTCCAAGTAGATTTGAATAATTGGCTTAAGTTCATCTCTACTAATACCGTATAATCTTTTACCCAAAGCTCTCATATTATAAATCTTTGACGAGGTAGCATGCATTGGACATAATAGTATAGGTTGCAATTTACCATATTCTTCATCGATCTTTACAAGCTTATTATCTTTGTCATTAAGTCTTTGAGAGCAAAGCTTAAAACCTAATTTGAAATTTGGGGTATCTTGAGCACAGGTGATATGGTATTTCACCGAATCTTCATTGCTTAATTTACATGTATCACAAGCAATTAATGAACCATTCATTGTATTGCATATACCACACTTCGATGTATAATTTTGCAAGTATATTTCTGAGACGTTTTCAATTGCAGTAAAATTATGGATGGATTCAATAATTGAATATTGATCCATCGCTTCCTCCTTAACTAACCTTTTCAGATTTAACGCCGTAGATGGAATTGATCTGAAATTGACGAGAGCAGAATTAAACAATGCACAAACCAAGTGACACCACTTCCCTGAGCCGTATATTGGCTTTAAGTAATCGGGCCTAACAAAGGGATGTCCTAGTATGGATAATTCATAATTTGATTCGTTGGCGAGACATAGGCAACAGGAATATAAGGTAGAATAATGAGGATTTAGATCATTGATACATGGTTCACATAACCACTGTTTTATAGGCCTTGGTATCTGATCAGAGATCAAAATCCCCGTACAAGATATATGAGCATTCACACCGCAATTCGAACAAATAAGCATTTCTGATACAGAGGTTTCATTATTGTCTTCCTCACTACAAACACAACATTTTCTATCCAGTGGCAGGAATGGAAGCTCAACCACAGCATTATTGGGTATTGGGTAAGCTTGTAATTGTGTGCCAAGATCAGTAAGCTGCTTGCTTTTAAAAGATTTAATAACGTTGCTTAATATTTCATTCGTCATCATAGGTGTTGACTTCTTATCTAACTTTATCTTCTTTATTGGCAAAGATGTAATATAATTGCTATTCAATATTGGGTTGATAATACGATTTGACAAAGAAGGGTCGACTGATTTCTTTTGTCGTTTGTTAGGAACGGCAGAGCTTGAGTTTATGACTCTTGGCATAGGCTCCTTTTTCACCGATGGCTTCTTGTCCAGTTTTGAGTCATCCATGAGCGAAGATTGGCTTCTCTTACGCTTAGATTTCAGTGCGCTGGTAGTGATCGATTCAGAATTTTCCTGATCTGGCTCCTTGATTAATTCTTTCTTTTCTGGTTTAGTCTTAGCTGTGCTTGGCTTAACTTTTTGAGAAGTATCTTTCTTTATCTTGGTTGTTTTAATGTTAGATGCCTTAGTCGATTTGGTTACAACCTTAGATTTAGTAGAATTTTGCTTCTTTGTATTAGAAATATTAGTCGTAGTAGGTTTACTTGGAGTAGAACTAATCTTTCGTTTCTTAGTAGGATATTCATCCTTACTTGAATGTTTCTGTTTTAAATTAGAATTATTTGCAACATCACCTATAGTAGAATTAGCCTTTTTTGGTATCAGTCTTCTTGACTTAGACGCAGCTCCATTAATGATACTTGTAGGAGGTTTCTTATTGTCGTACGATAACCCACCACCAAGAGATTCAGACTCTTCTAAGATCATTTGAGAATCTCGTACAAGTTCAAATTCAACTTTCTTTTTCCATCCACCTACTGGTTTATTGTTCTTTTTCTCAACTTCAGTTGGATCTTCCCATACAACTGCATATCTTCTCCATAATCTTGCACATCTGAAACATAAACCTATTACTGCATCTTTATCAAGGTCTTCATGTGTACCCTTTTCAAACTTCGTGTTAGCATCATAACCAGTTATTCTAAACCATTGAAGAGATTGATGAGTTCTGCAATGCTTGCATGCAAAATTAGAGTTATTGTTAACAATTTTTTCTACTTCATAAGCCGAATCGTCGTTGTGATCAGCCAAGAAATCAATAGTTGGAGGATGATTCTTGGAATCAACCTTCGATGAATGCTCTTCTTTAACAATGCTCTGTAATTTCTTATGTATTCTTCCTTCAAAATTACCCCAAATTAATCTACCATTCTCGGATTTTTTCCAAAGATAATAAAATCTCACAATCATAGACAATGGTTTAGTCTTAACCTCTTTATAAACTGGATATAACTCGCTACCATATTTTTTTACCCCAGCTTCAAATCTCTTAACTTCCTCCTTCGAGAGGGTAGGCTCCCTCAACAATTTTCTGGTTAACTTAGATACTTCTTCATATGCTTTATCAGTATTTCCACTATTGTCCAAGTAAGCTTTAAGAATTGCATCAACAAAGTTTGGTGAGGTTGCTAACATATTTAATTTCTCTGCAATTGCTGAGCATTGTTGGACATAAGAATCTAACTTTTGAAAATTGTCTTGATAATCTTCTTCTAGTGGTTTCCACATTAAAGAGCAAGTAACACCTTCACCATCATCTACACCACGTTCAATGTATCCTTTTGGTCTCGGTTGTAGCCATTGAGGGTATTCTTTTGGAGAAATATCTTTAAATTGATCTGGAACGGGTAGCTTTACTGTAGCTGGAGCATCGTGCTTTTTAGATTTATTTCCAGTCTTTTTTACAGAAGATTTCTTTCTTACAGTCCCATTAGAATGCAACTGTTTATCCAGATCATAATATACAATTGGATGATCATATACTTCAGGAATATTTGTTGCCTGATGTTTTGCTCCCAACCTTGTGGATGCTCTAGGATAAGGAGATCTATCGTCAAGATCGACACCATCTTCTAATCTAGAGTACATTCCCAAGTAGCGCATACACCATTCTTCCTTTAGTCTTCTTTGCTCGAATGTTAAGTGTGAATCATTCTTTAAAAATTCTATTGCCATTAATTCATATTTTGGTAAAATTGAATTAGTCGTTGGTTTAATTTCTTCTTCATCTGAGTCACCGGACAGACCATTATGTGGAGATGTTGGTGAATCTAATCCATTGATCTCGTTGGAAAGTTCATTCTCGTTAGACAGTTTGTTATCATGAGAAAGCATGAACATTTTTTTGCTTTGGTGCTCAAGATCATGCTTTTTTGTACAAGGAGCACAGGACCATGAAAAACCTCTACTTGGTTTTCGTAATAAAGGGGGATCTAGACAGAACATATGATAATGTTTCTCACAGCCAGCACATGTCACAGAGTCCTGTCCAGAACACCATTGACCACATATCTCACAGTTACAAGAATCAGAAGAGAATCCATTCACAAAGGATTTAGTTCTATTGCTTTCGACAAATATGAATTCAAATCTCTTATTTAAAGCTGTAAGAAAATTCTTGCTTTTATTGTCGTCATTATTTATAGTTCTTAGCAAGCTGGCAGTCAGTAGTATATCGTAAAATCTTATCATGTACCTGTCAAATAGTTTATCAAAATAAAAACAATTTGGTTCCTGAGAATATATTTCTAAACTGTTTAATGATGATGGTGATGATGATTTACCATTATTTTCGGAAACGTCATTGGCAGCATTATATTCATACTCGACATCTTGCTTATGTTTAACACTTACTAAGCCTCTAAAGCTTTGTAAAGGACAAGTGTCTGTGTGCATTGATGCATATAATAGCCTGGAGTCAGAGGTAGATTTTGAAATATCCCTAGGTCTATAAAACCATTGGATTTGAAATACATAACTAGAAGCATCTTCATGGTGAAGTTCATTGTTGACTTGTGTGTCTGATTCCAGACAGCTTGTAGAGCTACTAGCAGATTTCTGTTCACTCTCATGATGAATATGACGATTATTCTTTGAGGTGAAGCCCATAATACGACCAATATAATATGGTTCACCTGGTGGTTCACTAATCATATATATGTAGTCACATTTAGTCAACTTGAATGGTTCTTTTAATTTTCGTTTTCTTACTTGTTCGTATGAGGTTGGAATCGGAGGTTGATTCGGACAAAATAAGGTCTGATTTTCTATATCAACATAAGCATCTTCTAAGTCTAATTTGTAAGAAAAATAGTCAACGGGGCTAGGTGGTGGCTGCCAATTATATGGGATTGCTTTGGGATTGACAACGCTTGAGTTGCCATTCTTAAGACCACCTTCAGGAGTATTTGACTTTTTCAATGATTTCTTTTTGGAATTACTCGAGTTATTAAAATTATTAGACGAATTGTCATCAAAGATAGCCTCATCTATAGCGTCATTGTATGACTTATTAATAGTGGCCTTCCGCTTCGGTCTCGTCAGGGACATAGCCGATAATCATTAATTAAAAGAAGTCTTCAATCTGAAAAATTTTAGAAAAAGTTAAAAAAATGCCTCAACTAAGAAATTGAAGTAGAGGCTATACTAGATACAAAATCGACGATAGATATGACCAAATGAAACTAATTCTAAACTTCAAATTTGGAAAAAGACTTTTATTAAAATTAAATTATTTGAACATAAAATCTGGTAACATGAAAAATCATAACGCTCACTTCGGTTTCATCTGATGAATTACGTTTCTAAAACAAAGTACCCAAATGGTTACCCTATATAGTAGAAAAATGTAAACTCATATCCATAAGAATATTTATTTTATTTATACACTGGTTAATTATAGTACAGTTTCTTCTAGCATTGCTGAATTATGCTATTTAAATGGTAATATTTTAAATATATCCATTATGCAATGCCCTTTCTATTCGCTCTATATCTTCAACACTATCGGCTATTTCTAGTTCCTGTAATAATTTCGCCTTATCTTCATCGGTCAATCTCTTTCCAACATCTTGAAGGTTTCTTGTCTCTTTTGATAATAATGGCTCTTTTCTAGATACCCCCGTTGACGACTCGTTTAATAGTGACAATGCTAAATTAGATGGCTCCTCTATACCTTCGCCGAATAGTTTTCTTGCTTTTATTAAATCCTTCTGTTTGACTTTGGAAAAATCGAGTACCTTCAAAGCTGGAATCAACCAAATCATAAAATACCTATAATTAGGAGAGTCCACTATAGGATTTCCAAGAAGTGTTATATCATGTAAACTTTTGAACTTGGACAATATAGAAATATCCAGAAACTTGATTATATTGTTGTTTATCAAAGATAATGTTTGTAGATGAGGTATGTTAGTTGGCAATTTATCATCGTTAATATTAGTGATGTTATTGTTTCCGACTAATAATACTTTCAAGTTTTTAAGTCTAGGGAAGTTGGATAGTTCAATCAATTCATTGTCAGTTAAGTCTATTACTTCATAGGCATCCTTTGTGATACCTAAATTCTCAAGATAAGGGATTTTCAAGCTTCTGAGCAGAAGAGTTACTTGTTTGTCGGGGTTTATTATTGTCGGTGCATCAGATAGTACTTGTGACGTTAATCTCATGTTAATATTATATATATGTTAACTGAATATATTGAATGTTTTGTTGATGGTGTATTCATCTGTACTGAATTTTTTTTATAGAAAAGAGCGCACAAACTGTTTCTGGCTTTCAAAGAAATGAGGAAAAATTATAAAATATAAAGTAACTTATATGCTTTAAAAAATTGTAACACTTGTTATACATCCATTGCTTTCAACTACTTCCCAGATGCATCTATTGCATCCATACAATTTGGATTGTCCCCAAGTTTTAGTTTTGTAAGTTTCGCCTGAAATTGTAGAATCTCTTGACTGATGTTTTTCAAGAGCGGTATTATTGTTCTCACTGATTTCATCAGGATTAATGATATCTAAATCATTATCAATAAATTCAGTTTCATTTCTATTCAATAAAACAGGTCTCAAGTTAGTATTTCCTTCAATTTTACTAAAGAATTCAGATGGAATATCTTTGAAATACATAGATGAATTAATTGAAATATCATTTTTAAATTCAAACGGATATGCAGCATTGGAGTCCTGACCAGTTATTATTTGCCAGTTGCATTTATTCCATTTCATGAAATCTAGACTTTCAGTTATACCTCCATTATGAATAATGAGTTTTTTTAAAACTCCTGTAGATTTCGACTTGCTTGAATTGAGATCATATAGAAAGTCAAGCCCATATCTGAAATAATTGTGAAACTTATAAATCGAGTTATCATGCAAATCGATTTTAAATGACTTTGATAAATGATGATGGATTAATAATCTAGAATCGAACTTGTTAAAATAATCATCAGGGGAGCCTAATATATTTAAAATTTCTTGTTGTGTTGTCTCGCCGATTTTAATTACATGTTCTTTGAGCTGGTTCTTATCAGAAGTAGCACCGAATACTAATTTTATCATTCCTAACTTTAAATTCACCAATAACTTAGAAATATGAACGGCAGATGATGATGTCTTATTTTCCTCATTAGCTATTTGCTTTGGTTTCAGAATGTTACTTTTGAACGTTTCATAGAAGTTCTCCCATGATGAGCCCAGGAATATTGAAAGCGACTCACAAGAAATGTCACTATTTTTATCCCAGTTCAATAGCTTGGATAAAATAGTATTATCATTTATTTCTGTGCCTAACCCTTTTAACTTGTTAATCAACTCATTCAGGTTTATTTTGAATTTGAATGAAATCCCAGGGTAAGATAACGTGTAATAATCTGAACTATTTGATAGTTTTCCAGGATATGTAGGACCAAATGTTTGGTTGTATATTTGCTTTAAATTCGGTAGTGTGATATTCGTCTTTTGTTCCGAATTCCCTTGTTCTTTATTTTCATACGTATCCTCCATGTTTTTTGATATGTCATTTAAATTTATTCCATTGTAACTCAACTTTAAGCTCTTGAAATCAATCACTTCGATTAAAACAAGCTCTTGCTTGTCAGAATTTTCGAAGATCAACCTAAGTCCTATGTCTGGAACTGTGACTGTAATAGGAGTTTCTAAATAATTCCTTTCCGAATAAGATATTTTCATCCTATAGTTAAATTGATCTAACAGATTAATGATCGAATACATCAGGCTACCAAGTTTTATTGAGTTTCCGAGTCCTTCACCGGGAATAATTAATGCGTTTGTAATCATAATGTACTCAAGTCTAAAAGTATATTGAGTATAACAACAAGTCTTATTATGCTTTTCTATTTTTTCGCTGTCGTCTTATTCTTTGATTATGATATTTAGTAAGAATAAGATAATTACGTGTACATTGAGTTGTTACTCTTGTTGTTGATAGTCACATTTGATTTTCTTATCAGTTGATAAGCGCACGGGTTAAAAATACGAGCTATATAATAGTTCGGTTAACAAGTATTCAAGGACATAAATATATTTATAAACCTTGCTTCCATCTTAACTTTGTAAATTTGATTAACCATGATTCTGACAATATGTACTAAACGAATATAACGTTAAAGCGTTGGAATTCTTATATTCAATGTTTGTACTTGATCTAAAGACTAATGGTGTGTGTATCCAGGATGTTAATGGCTAGGTAAAGATTCCTAAAATTGCTTATAAGAAGCAAAGATGATTTTTTGTCGAAAGCAAATAAAATAAGAAAGTGTTACAGTAAAAAATTAAATTTGAAAATTAAACGTTGATATCTAAATAAATACATGGGATTGAATTAAAAATTATTCCTTGGTAGCATTGCTTGTACCACTTCCATCATCGGGGCTAACAAAACCTTGACCATCTGCGGTGGTTCCCATGTGAACTTCTGGACTATTTGTGGTAGCAGCAGCTTGTAATTGAGCTTTCTTTTGATCAGTAGATCTGATTGGTTCTATAACATATGGTAAATTGTCGCTCATACCCATGGTGTTACTTTGTCCCATTTCATCATCGTAGTAAGTAAATTCACCAATTTCTGCAACATCGGTACCCATTATTTCCTCATCGGCGTGTAATCTTATTCTCAACTGAGGAATTCTGTCCATAATTAATAATAAAATGGAAGTAAGAGTGAAACTCCAGAGACCAACCGAACATGAGCCTGCAATTTGGTATCCTAATTGCTTGTAGTTATGGTTCATCCAACCACCAGCAATAGCAGCTGATGGGTCAGCAGCAACAGAACCATCAGAAGCTGCAATGTAGTCAGCAGCAAAGAAACCCGTCAAGATTGAGCCACAAATACCACCAACACCGTGTAAAGCAAAGACATCCATACCATCGTCAATTTGTAAGATAGATTTCAAGTCAACAGCAAAGTTACAAATAATACCTGGAACGACACCAAAAACAATCGATGTGTAAACAGGAACATAACCAGCAGCAGGAGTAATACCAACTAAACCGGCAATAGCACCAGTACATAATCCGACGGTGGACCATTTTCCTCCAGTTCTGAACCAGTCAACAAACATCCAAGTCAAACCACCACATGCAGCTGCAATATTAGTGTTGACACAAGCATACCAGGAACGGATAGACGCATTACCAGTGGAACCACCGTTGAATCCAAACCATCCGAACCACAAAAACACAGTTCCCAATACAACAGACGTGACAGAATGTGGCTTGTATTTAGGAACTTTTCCAGTTGTTAATGGATCATGTCTCTTACCTAAAATTAAAGAGTAAGCTAAAGCAGCAAATCCAGAATTTTCGTGGACTGGTCCACCACCAGCAAAGTCTAAAGCACCTAAGTTGTATAACCATCCATTACCACCCCAAGTCCAGTATGCAATTGGGCAGTAAACAACAGTCAACCAACAGAATAAGAAGACCATCATTGGTCCTAATCTTGCTCTCTCACATCCAGCACCGACCATCAAGATGGCTGTGACTGCTGCGAACATACCTTGGAAAAGACAGAATAAAATATCTGGAACACTTGAAACCACACTTGGGGCACCAAACACGTTTTTCAACGAAAAATAGTTCAAGTTACCCAATATTACAGAGTTACTTTCTGTAAACACTAATGAGTACCCCCAGAAGAACCATTGAAATGCAGTCAAACAGGTTGCCATAAGCGAAGCCCATAATAATGATAATGCATGTTTCTTTCTTGATAAACCAGAATAGAGCAACCCCACACCTGGGACCATAATCCACACCAATGCGGCGGATACTCCAATCCAAACCATGTCTGCTTTGTCAAATTGTTCATTTAAATCCACCTTCATTATATCTCCTCCGGGACCTGTCCCGGTAAAACCATCGTTTGCCATTTTTGTATTTTGCAGTAATTAATATTTTGATGAAAAATATTGGTTTGCAATAATAGAATTCTACAATTTTTTTTCACCCCAAGACGTCCAAATTCCCTATATATATATTCATTTCTACTATCAAGACTTATCAAACTAAAACACGTCTTGCAGCTCATGATAGTATCTCTATTTGGCGCTAGCCAATCATCTCACTTCGATCGATCTCTGATAAGAATATACATCACGTGAAATATTACGAAATGAAACTTTTCTGTACTGATAAGAGAAGTAATATTGAATCGTTTAACCGTAAAGGCTTATCATTGTTCGTCGACTCTAGTCAACGAATGAAAATCTGTTCGCCTTGACGACAAGTACCCTACTGATTTTCTTGTTCGTATTTATTGGTGTTTGCTCTACACAATAAAATATTTTTTGTCTTCTTATCTCTGCAGCAGCTATTATACTCTTTACAGAAATCAAGAAAATCCTTTTTACGAATTTAAATCTTGTGATATTCGTAAAACTATTATTCGCTATAGGCTATATTGGCTATATTGGCTAAAGTACCATATCATATTCCATTTGGACATAATATCCTCATATGTGATTATAGTCCATTATAGATGGGAACTATTTTGTGTAATATTTGATTGTTAGCCGAGGAAAAAATTTCAACGAATGTCGCATGTTACTTATTGTCGTTCATATGTCGCAAAATAAACGCGACATATCATTAAATGTCGCAAGGGAATGGTGGAATCTTCCATTATCATAAACGGGTTATACGGGTAAAGAATACGAATAGCGATATAACCTTGCAATATATAAACAAACTAGAAACAAAAATGGCAGAATCGCAATACTCGTATGGGACGTCCATTTTAACATCAAAAACACCGCAGGAAGCAGCGGCAATTCTTCCTTCAAGTATTAGCGCTACGCAGGGCTTGCTTGAGAAAAACCTATTGGGATTCTTCAATGAATATACTCAATTGTTGCAGCGTAACAACCAGGCGCTTAATCAGTTGTTGCAGAATGGATCAAGAATATTCGGACAACAACAAAATAAAGAATATGAAGGTTTTCATAAAGTTTGGAATTGTTTGTTGAATTCAATACAGGTTGAAATTCATTCTAATGAAACATTATTCAAAAACTTGAAGTTAGAGGCGATTGGACCATTAAAGGACGTCTTTCAGAAAGACGTGCGTTATTCCGAGTTATTAGTAAATTCGCAAGAGTTGCAAGAGATAAGCAATGATTTATCACATAATAGCAGCAATGCTGAAATGCAATGGAATATGAAGGCGCCTCAAATCTTTGATAATTTTGAAAATTTCAAAAAGTTTGAAACTCAATTATTATTTGACGTTAGTTACAGTTTGTTGAATGGATTGAATACCAAGTATACAAAGAATTTATCGAATAACGAGAATTCGGTTAATTATGTCTTAAACGGATATAAAATTGATACAGAGATGGCTAATTATTTGCAATATGTATTGCAGAAGAAAGATTTTGCTACTGTCCCTCCTGTTTCCTCAGTTTCTAGTACTGCGGCTGGCTCAAAATCTAATCCAAGACAATCGAGACAGGTAAGCCATAGTGATTTAAATTCAATGAACTCGTCTGCCACGTCCGGATCTGCTAACACAAATCTGAAGAAGTCATCAAAATTAAAATCGAAAATGGGATCTATCTTCGGTCGCAAAAACAAACTGAAGCGTACAAGTGGTCTAGGAAGTGGTACTATTCCAGAAACTGAATCTGTTACGTCATCCGTCAACACTAATCCAAGATTAAATAAATCGACTGATTCAATTGATCAGCTAACTCAAAATAATGTGAACAGAAGCTCTTCAGTGAGGGATTCAAGAAGACCTTCCGAATTAGAGCAACAGACTGCTCAACCATCTAGTTCGCAACAATATCAAGAAAGTCCATTACGAAAGCAACAACAACAACAACAACAACAACAACAACAACAACAACAACAACAACAACAACAGCCAATTCAACAACAGAGAAGTGATCCAAGGACGTATCAGGAACGGGCTCCACATGAACAAATTCAGAAGCAGGAGGCCCAACAGCCACAAATTGCTTCTTTGAACGCTGCTCCACTCACCCCAAGACCTATTTCTGATACCAATCAAGTTGTCGATTCTCCAAATGTGGTTAAATACGATTCTGAGACTTCTGACGATGAATTTGAGGATCCAAACAATAAAGGAAACAGATTATCAATGTTGCAAAGACACTCTTTAGGTGGACCTGAAAACGGTTCTCCAATTGTGGAAAGATTCCCCAATGAATCTGATACCCAAAATCAACAACAAGGACAAGAGCAATCAGAATTACTTGGTGTCGGTCATGATAATGAGAGACGCGCCGGAAGGTTGAGTCAAGGTAGTGCTGGCAAATATAGTTTTGAAGCTGGAGACGAAGAAAATTCTATGACTCCAAAGCAGCAAGAAAACATTTTTGAGGATAAATTAAGGGAACTTGATGTCAATGACAATACTGGATCTAACGGTAATAGTCATTTCTTGAGAAATGCTGCCGTTGCTTCGGGTGCAGGCATAGCAGGTGCAGCTGCTGTAGGTAATAAGTATGGTCACCATCAACAACAAGGACAGCCACAACATGAGCAACAAAAGAATTCATATGAATACCCAGAAGAGAAGTCTCAATATCAAGAATATCAACAACCCTCATTGGAGAAACCAAGTTACCTGGAAAACCAAGAATTTCAACAATTTATACCACAGCAGCAGAAACAACAACAATTACAACAAGAGAACCAACAAGAACTATTGCAACCAAAAGGTAGCGCTTTACCGCCACCTCCACCAAAAGCAAGAAAGGTTCTTCATCGCGAATCCTCTCTTAGAAATCAAAATACTTCTTCTCCTAAGGATGCACCAAGCTTGGTGTCTGTTCCTAGCAATTCCACCGATTCCAAAACAAATAGAAGGGATATTCATTCACAAATGTTTCATAATTTACCTAATGCTAGAGCCTCAGTTATTCAGCAACCTACATTGGTAAGCCAGGACACGGGTAATTCTTTATTGAGAAATAGTGATTACTTCAAACACTTTGATTCTTCTAACTATGTTGAATCCAATGGATTGAATTCGTCCATCGCCGAAGTTATAAATGTTAATATTAAAAATGATCAATTAGTGAAATCCCAAATAATAGGGGAGATTGCATTCAACTACAAAAAACAATTGGATGAACAGATTGAGCCTATTCTCATTAGAATTCCTAACCAATTTGATAAAATTATTTTAAATAACACATATATTGAGAAATTAAGTAACGAGGAGTTTAACGTTAATCCTGAACTAATTGTATCAAAAACCTTGGGTGGAATGAAATATTTGAAGAATATAAATTTTGAAGAAGTTCCTATTTTGATTCTGCAAATTTGGAAGTTTGAATCTCATCAATCATCATTAATGGTAAGTCTAAAATTAAATCCAAATTATTCAAGCAGTCTAGTTGTTAACAACTTGGTAATATCGGTGGCGTTGGATTCCTCATGCGAAACTTTGAATGCTTCTTCAAGACCCCAAGGTTCGTTCAACAAAGATAAAAATAGAATTACATGGAGATACACCCAGCCCTTGAATTTATCTACTAGCAACTTAGAAGAAAAATTGATTGCTAGATTTGCTACAAATGGCCTCGGATCAGAACATGAATCAGGAATACAAGTTAAGTTCTCGATTCACGATCCTCCTCATCAGCCTAATATCTTGAATTACAGAAATGAATCAATCCCCTGTGTTAAGAATTTAATCACAGGTAGCTACAGTAGCCATAGTTAGTTTTGTATAGTTTTAGTATTATTATGTTTGTTTTTGAATATCCTGTTGTAAATTCTCGCTAAGCATCTCGCTAAATTATCCCTATGTCTCCAATAAAAATTTATGAACTAGCAACTATTTTATGCACTCTATTGTTGCACTGGGTATTAAGTTAGCATTTTGCTGCATATATGTCACAAAAGAGTCACCGAATCGATATTGACAAAACCAATTCGTTAAAAATTGAACTCAACTGGTGAATTGCCCGATCAATACAGCGATCAGTACTTCGAAATTACATTTATCGTACCTCATTTCAAAAGGACAATAGCTGCACTACAACACCTCATCGTATTCAAATATGATATAATTGCTTACTATAAAATATTTATCTTTCTATTTTCTATGTTCTATTTTCTATATAGAATATCTACTTGTAAGCATGCTTCAACGGAACCTACTAATATCGCCTAATAAGTGTTCAACTTCCCTATAAAATCGGAAAAGTTGATGGGAGGAAATCAAAAATATCTTCACCAACAACTGTCTCCACAATGCGCCGAGGAAGGTAGTTGCGATAGTCATTTTTTTGGGGTAAACAATAGTGCCCTTTGCTGCAATAATTGTAGGTTACAACACACATACAATAGAATTAGAGGAAATAAGGTTTTCAATCAATAAAGTTTATCCGTGATTATATGTACCTTATAGAAATTCTGCATTGCAATTCGAGTTAATTGCAAACAAATCTCCTCAGGACTCAGATGAAAGTTCCGAAATGAAACTCATAGTAGAAATGCAACATCTAACGGAAAAACTATATAAATAAGGCACGATAGCTGTGAATTGCCTCAAATTCTAATCAAATAACGAAGTAATTACGATGCATTTAGTAAATTTTATTAATTTCGTAGGCTTGAGTCTTCTCACTTCTGCCTACGGGAAACCGATTGCTTCAGAATCACAGCAGAATAAAGCTTCATCGACCTTCGATGAATCCTCTAGAGCTACCATTCTGGATGAAATGACATGGGGTGTTGCACAAATACCAAATATTCTCAATGATAGTGCCGTGGATGCTAATGCAGTTGCAAAAGGTTATGATTTAGTTAATGTTTCTCAAACAGCCCATGGTCTTACGGGTGTTTTGAAGGTAAATGAAGCTACTAATATATACGGCTACGATTTTGATTACTTGAACTTATTAGTTGAATATCAAGCAGATTCTCGTTTGCATGTTAATATTGAGCCCGTCAACTTAACAGATGTTTTTGTTTTGCCGGAGCATCTTGTTACAAAACCTAGCGTTGAATCCAATAATATTACCATTGATACATCGGACTTGGTATTTAGATACCAGGAAAAGAACTTTGGATTTGAAGTGATCAGATCATCTACTAGCGAAGTTTTATTTTCAACAATTGGCAATCCATTAGTCTACTCTAATCAGTTTATCCAATTCAACACTACATTACCTAAGGACCATGTCATTACAGGTCTTGGGGAATCAATTCATGGATCTATTAATGAACCAGGTGTAGTTAAGACTTTGTTCGCTAATGATGTTGGAGATCCAATTGATGGTAATATATATGGAGTTCATCCGGTGTACATGGATCAAAGATATGATTCAAATACAGCACATAGCGTCTACTGGAGAACTTCAGCTATCCAAGAAGTCATTGTTGAAGAAGAGGCATTGACATGGAGAGCATTAAGTGGTGTCATTGATTTATATTTTTTTAGTGGACCAGAACCAAAAGATGTTATAAAGCAATATGTTCACGAAATTGGTTTACCAGCACTCCAACCATATTGGGCCCTAGGTTATCATCAATGTAGATGGGGTTATGATACCATTGAAGATTTAGAGGAAGTTGTTGCAAATTTCAAAAAGTTTGATATTCCCTTAGAGACGATCTGGTCCGATATTGATTATATGGATGGCTACAAAGATTTCACTACTGACCCTCATAGATATCCATTAGATAAATTTAAAAAATTCATTGATGACATACATGAAACAGATCAACATTATATACCAATGTTTGATGCTGGAATATATGTTCCAAATCCAAATAACGCCAGTGATATTTATGAAATTTTTCACAACGGTAATGAATCTGACGCATTCTTAAAAAACCCTGATGGTAGTTTATACATTGGTTCAGTTTGGCCTGGATTCACAGCATTTCCAGATTTTTTTGCACCGAAAAGTCAGGAATTTTGGACTCAGACTATAAAGGACTTTTATAACAAAATTCAATTTGATGGTCTTTGGTGTGATATGAACGAAGCTTCTAGTTTTTGCGTAGGATCTTGTGGATCTGAAGGTTATCTTCAGAATCCTGCAATCCCAAACTTTGAATACGGTGATGTCTCTAACACTTATCCAAAAGGGTTTGAACAAAGTAACTCTTCGGAATATTCATCAATCCAGCAAGAAGCTTCTTCAACATCCCCAGTTACGTCTTCTTCAACGTCTAGTTCTGATTCTCAAAATACACTTGCTCCAGGAAAAGGTAATATCAATTATCCACCTTATGCAATCAACAATGACCAAGGTGAACATGATTTGGCAACACATGCTGTTTCTCCTAATGCAACTCATCATGATGGTACAATCGAATATGATGTTCATAACTTATATGGTTATATGGAAGTAAACGCGACATACCATGCCTTATTAGAAGCTATTCCTAATAAAAGACCTTTTATTCTCTCTAGGTCTACTTTTGCTGGTTCTGGAAAACATGCGGCTCATTGGGGAGGTGATAATACTGCTGACTGGGCTTGGATGTACTTCTCTATTCCTCAGGCTTTGAGTATGGGAATGTCTGGTATTCCATTCTTTGGTGTTGACGTTTGCGGCTTCAATAGTAATACTGATTCTGAATTATGCTCAAGGTGGATGCAACTAGGATCGTTCTTTCCTTTCTATAGAAACCACAATACATTAGGTGCTATATCCCAGGAGCCTTACATTTGGTCAAGTGTTACTAAAGCTGCGAAGACAAGTATGAATATTCGTTACTTATTATTGCCCTATTACTATACCTTACTTCATGAATCACATGAAAGCGGGTTACCAATTTTACGTGCCTTGTCCTGGGAATTTCCAAACCAGCGTAATTTAAGCAGTGTTGATAACCAATTCTTTGTTGGTGACGCCTTATTGGTTACCCCAGTTTTAGAGCCAGGAGTTGATAATGTTAAAGGTGTGTTCCCAGGAAGCAAGGTAACAGAACTCTATTATGACTGGTATACTCATGAACAGGTTGATTTTGACTCTGGCAAGAACGAAACATTAGATGCACCATTAGGACATATCCCATTGCATGTTAGAGGTGGTAATATTTTACCAACTCAAGAGCCAGGATATACTATTGCACAGAGTAGAAAAAACCCATTTGGTTTAATTGTTGCTTTAGACATGGATGGTGGTGCTCGCGGAAAGTTATATCTTGATGATGGTGAATCTCAGAATGTTGAATCTTCATTGTTTGTCGACTTCGTGGCTTTAAACAGAAGTATAATATCGTCACCATATGGTGATTATAATGTTTCACAACCATTGTCAAATGTCACAATCCTTGGAGTCAATGATAAACCTGATGCAGTTACTTTTAATGGAAATGACGCAACGTATAAATATGAAAATTCCACATTATTTGTTACCGATTTGAATAAGTTTACTGAAGATGGGGCCTTTTATAAACAATTCACACTCGAATGGTAAGAATTTAGATTTGTTCAGTCGTTATTTTCTTCGCCCTTTTGAATACAGTTCTTAGTTTAACAGAATCTTATTAGAATCAATCTCAAATTTATAAGCTGTCAATACAATTGTTTATGTCGTTAGACTTAATGTAACTAATGTAGTAGATAAATTGATAATAGCATAAAAGCCGAATCTGGTTTGTGGTCATTTGGAACCATGCGGCTCAATCAAAATACTACTTCATATTTTTTGCAAATAGGCTGGCCTGCTTTTTCAAACACTTTTATTTCCTCTAGAATGTTTTATCAAACATTATAACTTGGTGACTATTACCTTCTCGTTACATTAATCGAGAGAATATTTAAGTTGTTTGGTTTACCATGGTATTTGCAACCATGGGTTCCGCAATTTTTGAGCTCTTCAGACTACTAATTACTTTTTGGAATTATAAAATCCTTAACTATCTAAATATAATACTCGCTATTTTCTTATTATGCATATTTATGGACATCGTATTAGGTATAGGTGTTCCACCGGAGATTAAAGGCATTTATTCTATTCCTGGCTATCCCATAATTGGCAACTTATTCCAGGTACTAAATAATCCGGCACTAGTATATATTCAATGGGCAAACAAATATAATGAGAGCATATTCCAAATAAGATTAGGATTTAAGAGAATACTCATTGTTAATTCATTTGAAGACGTTAACATTTTATGGACTAAGCATTCTTGTTCTAATAATTCTAGACCAGTCCAGTATATCTTCCACGGAATTGTTTCCGCGACACAAGGCTTTACAGTTGGATCAACTCCTTCGGGACCCTCCTATAAACGTAAGAAGAAGGTTATATCTCAGGGTCTAAATCAAAAAAGTGTTAATAACTTATCAAGTGTAATTGATAATGAAACTAAGTTTACCATTAAAAATATCATACAAAATAATAGGGAATTATTTGGCCCCCCCTCTTGCAATAATTATAGATACACCAGAACCATTATATCAGATATTGATTTGTTACGTTATGCACAGCTATACTCTTTAAGGAGTGCAATATTTTTAACATATGGATTACATTTGGATGTATATGATACAGAAGCAAGTCTTGCGAAAGAGATTATTGAGGTAGAAAGCAATATCATGAAATTTAGAGCTCCTGTTTCTAATCTACAAGATTATATTCCAATACTCAGATACTTACCATTTGGAAAAAGCTTACAGGCTCAGCATTTTAGGAGTAGAAGGGACATTTATATGAATAACTTATTCCAGCTGTTGCAACAAAAACTATCTCAAGGTGATGAAGATTCATCAAACAGTCTTGTTGGTGTTGCTATAAAAAATATGAAATCGACACTGAAGCTAACATCAGCTGAGCTTCAAAGTATTTGCCTAACAATGGTTAGTGCTGGACTAGATAATACCTCTTTAAATTTTAATCATTTAATGGGTCAGTTATCGCAGCCTACTAGTGGATATAATTACCAACGAAAAGCATTTGAAGAGATAATGTCTCGGAATAGAAACAACGTCTGCACAGCTTGGGATAACGCTGCCAATATAATGGATTGTTCTTACGTCATTGCGTTGATTAAAGAAACTCTTAGGTATTTCACTGTGTTACCTTTAGGATTGCCACGTATTACCACGAAAGACATTACATACAAAGATGCTATTATACCCAAAAATACAATCTTGTTTATGAATTCTTATGCTGCCAACCATGATCCCAACGTTTATAAAGATCCTATGAGTTTTAAGCCTGAAAGGTGGTTAGATCCGGTAACAGGTTCAGTACTATCTAAATATGAGATAAGTCATTTCTCTTTTGGAGCCGGTTCACGTATGTGTTCTGGAAATCATTTGGCATTTAAAGAATTATATACTTTAACTTGTCGAATGATTTTAACCTTTCAAATTCGAAGACCGACATCAAACAAATTTTTAATGGAATTGGACCCTTTTAAGAACAATTCGAATCCGAATGCTATTTCATTCGAGCCGAAATTGTTTAAAGTCAGATTGGAGCCAAGAATCCATAACAGGAGTGATGATTTGTATAATAAGATATTGAGAAGTTAAAAGTGTATATTTTGTATAGATCCATAACAATAAAGTATTTTAGTTCAATCATTACATACTATTTGAAAAGAGTCAATGCATTAAAGCGTATCTTGATTTGGATCAATATAGCCTACTTTGCTGACAACGACAGATTTAGTCATTTTACTCATCGGTAAATTATACTTCAATATGCCCCTGACTATCAAGTCGAATGGGTTTTTAGCAATTATTTCCCATTTGTCAGAATTATCAGGCTCGGATTCATTTCTATTTTTATCAAACTCCAAGCTAGTTAAATTTCTACCAGGTCTCAATAACTTAATTTCACCACTTTGACTTGTAAGTTCTCTGGTGAAGAAGCCACCTGTAAAAATCATTGGCGATTCAAGATTAGTCACTGTCCCCAATAATACTGTCTCAACGGTACTTGTTGTCTCTGGCCCTTCTAGATCAACATTTCTATTATTCATATTCTCTGGTAGATAACCACTTTTTGCAAATATATCTAATTCAACTTCATCGATAGATACAGTAAACCATCCAGGATTGAAAGCTTCCACAATAACATTAAAGATTAATTCATCTTGGGAAACGATAGGATTTTCAAAATTACTAATTGATACGTTGGTTAATTCTTTCGTAGTTGCAAGTACAAAACCCATTATAAATCCGACTGATAAAATACAACTAATACTTATTAGTGTATAAATAAATTTTTTAATATAATTCACTCTTTGGCTTTTGAGTGCTTGACTGGACTTCTTTCTGGGTAATAGGAAATGGCCATTGCTTGTTGATAAATAAGGATGTTTTGAACGACCTGAAACATTTCTTGTGTTTGGAGAGCGAAACTGTGCTTCCTCATCCTGAAATTCACCATTCAAAGGTGACTCTTCATATTCATCAATATCACAATAATACTTCTGATGTGGTTCAGGATATGGAAATGGGAAAATATCACTATTTAGTTGCTTAGCATGAGAAGTATTCGGTGGGGTATTAGGATCATTATTATTGCTTGGTTCAATAGGCTGCCCGGTTGATAGATACCTTTTGCTCTTAAGGTTATTATTTCTTTTACCCAGGAAATTTAAATTCAAAGATCTATAATGCGGAATTCTATGGTTATGGTTAATTGAAGGTACCGAGTCATTAAAGTTTACATTAGTTAGATTTGTTTGATTTGAGATGTTATATGGAAAGCGAATATTATTATCGTAATAAATTAATTCGTCATCAAAATCTTCAATATCAATATCATCTGGTATAATACTATAACGCCTTGGCTGGGATCCTTTCTTATCAAAAAGTTTGGAAGTTGTTGATCTTAACTTTGAAGATGAACTACACGACTTAAAATTCTTCTTCGATGTACTTTTGCTAGTCACCGATGTATTCACATTATTTCTGTTGTTGTTTCCTACATCTTCCTTAACATTCTCATTCGAATTGGCATGAGGGTTGAATCCTGTCAAGGTATTACTTTGGGAAGGATTGGAAGGATCGTTAACTCTGTTGGATGAATAATATTCATCGTCCGCATAATCATCATCTATTATATCTGTATCGTCAACTTCATCGTAAGAATAGCCATCTTCGTTATAACCATCATTTATACTGGCAGTGGCAGTATTAGGTTGTTGACTATTACTGCGGCGGTAAGAATAAGGTCTTTCAGCCCCAACAAGTCCTTGATTTGAGGGTGATTTACTTTGAAATGCATACGGGCTTACAGGAGAATGTGTTGATGCTATTGTGTTATGTTTTCCTGAAGTCGTATCTGGATGGTGTAACCTATCTTCATTATTTTGTATGACAGGTGGTAAATGAGGTATAGAATAACTTGATCCTGTTCTTTGTTGCAGAGGTCTTGGTTTGAACATTTCGGACAGAGCATTAACATCTGGTGGAGGTATTGAATTATTTGTTGATCTAATAGTGGGTATCTTAGAAGAATGCACTGAATGTATAGACTCTGCTCGAGTATGACCTCCATCTGAAATTTCTTCCATTATTGGAGGACTATTTAGAGTAGTAGCAATGCCTCCGGCATTAACAATACTTCCATTAATGGATGCAGTATCGTTTGGAAGTGTCATTCGATTATTAGGGTTTTGGGATACGTTATTATCATAGTCATTAGCATTATTCTCATAAACAAACGTTTCATCACTATCTGAAGTATCAACGTCATCTACTGCACTGGCCAACTTGGCAGCAAAGAAATCCGTTCTCGTGGAATTTTGCTTTGCTATTCGTTTGCTTTTATCTTTATTAGCATTCTGTTTACTTGGTTGTTCATTGATATTAATATTGGACGAATTATTAAGATTATTGGACGGATTTGAGATTCCATTTCCCGGTATAGTATGAGAATTATTCTCACTTTCGCTCTCATTATTTGGAAAGGAAGATGCTTTAGGTGAATTATTAATAATTTCTGATATTATGGTTGAGTTTTTGGGGTGAGGTTCCTTAGAGCTAATGATTTTCTGCTTAGCTTTTAATGACTTGTTCAAACTTGAGATTATATTTTTATTGAGCTTTGGTGTGCTACCCATTGAATTACCATTATCAATAGACGCTATTCGTGAAATGTTACCTGCTTCATTTCCGCTCCCCGTCTGTTTACCCTCTGTACCATTTTTTTTCTTTGGAACTTTAAATCCTCCCAGCGGGTTAGCACTATCACTTCCTGAACTAGCTGTGGGTGTGGGTTGAATGGACATTTGGTCGTTATTATTTTTTGAATTATCTTTCCCCTTCGCAGTCTTTTCCTTTGTTTCGTCCAAGTTTTCTGCTATATGTTCCTGTTCTGATTCTTTGTCATTGGTATCTATAGTCAAATTCTTTATATTCTTAGATTGGTCTTTCTGCGGCAAGGCAGACGTCATAATGCTAATATATTATAGAAAAGTATGTTCCCTATTCACAAAATATTATTACAAACTCGAAACCAAATGATACTGCTTACGAGACTTCCGTAACGTTTTGTTGCCTTATTTATACACTATCTTTCTTTATCAAGTGTTTACAATTCTTATTGTAATACAAGAAAAAAAAACTGGACTATGGTCTATTATGCAGGATTTATATATCT
This sequence comes from Debaryomyces subglobosus, assembly GCA_003708965.2. Taxonomy (NCBI): domain Eukaryota; kingdom Fungi; phylum Ascomycota; class Pichiomycetes; order Serinales; family Debaryomycetaceae; genus Debaryomyces; species Debaryomyces subglobosus. The sequence goes on along the minus strand of PPOW02000009.1, from coordinate 53,852 downwards.
AACAAAATATGCAAATTAAAGACTCACATAAGATCGATGAACTATAAAGTAAATACATAAGAATTGAAGATGTAAAGTTTGGGCAGCAGATAAATATTAAGGCTTCCTTAATTTATTCAAATCCTCTAGCTTTTTAGAGCTTATCCTATTGCGCACATGATCATTACTTGTATTATGATCTGGTGCTGTTGCTTGATCATTATTGTGATACGATGATGAATAGGTAGAACCTCCAACGGGTCTAGATCCAAAACTGGAGCTTCGTCTCAAGCCAAAGGACTCATTGTTAGAATTGCGCGTCATGTTATTGCTGAATGTTCTATCTCTTGACTTTTTGGAGGAGCTTGAAGGTGGGGCAGTGGGAACCACTGAGTATTTTCTTTCTTTGAAGGCAACCCCTACTTCCTTGAGGTTCTTCTGATGTTCTGGTTCGACTTTCACGAACCAGTCTAAGCCTTCGTCATACTCATACATACGGTAATCAGTTCCGTATGGTTTCAGTTCCAAACAATACAAAGTGTGAAGAGGAACATCTAGTTCGCCGATCGACGACTTGTCAAGATTGAGAAAGTACGCTAACAAAATCCTCAAAACCACACGGTGAGAAATAATCAATAAATGATCCGTTGTTCTTTCAATTTCTGTTATGAGTGGTCTTAACCTAGTCAAGACGTCCAAATAAGATTCTCCTCCGACACCGGGATATCTATAACTTAATTTATTATGCAATCTTGCTTGGAATTCCTTAGGATATCTACTTTGGATCTCATTGTAAGTCAAACCTTCAAATTTACCACCTCCTAATTCATTCAACATTCTCATTTCTTTGATAGAAAATAACTGTTCGTCAAAGAATTGTCCTGTTTCCACTGCGCGGTATAACATAGAAGTCCACACACAGAAGTTTGGCTCAGATGGTATGCTATCCACTCTTGTTTCTTGATTCTTTTCTTTGTCAAATATCGAGTTATATCTTAGTTCCAATCTAGTAGAAAACCTTTCCAATTGCTGCTTGCGAAATTCTTGTCTCTGGAAATTCATGAATCTCAGTAATGTTCTGGCAAAATTTTCACCTCTCTTAGTCAAGTTAGAATCACCACCAATTCTACCAGAAAGATTATCCACACTTTCTCCATGTCTTGTGATCCAAATTTGCCTTTCACACAAATTGAAATTCAACAAGAAGTAAATGGTCTGAGATGCTAAAAATCCTTGGACATTATAACTGACAACCTTCTTGCCAACGTCAATCATCTTGACATACTGAAAACCAGGAATTGCTTCTTCTGCATCATCGATAGTTTCATATGCCTTTTCATAATTGTGCAACCTACCAACGAAATCTTTTAGTGCTACCTCTGGGTCCATTGAGTGATAATCTGGACCAGATAACTTTAATCTGATATTTGATTCAATGATTGCTGGATCAGAACAAATACTTTCTAAGAATAACACTTTCAATTCTCCTTTTGATCTTTCCTTAATTTTCTTTAAAATTTTCATTCTTCTCTTTTTCGTCGAATTGGTGGCATCAAATATTCCGACAGATCCAGAGCCATCAATAACATAATTTAACAATTGATCCAAAGTGTCCATTGCCCATTTTTCACGAATTGCATTAGTACTCTTGTTATCTGGACTGAAGAAATCAGCACTATGGGTAGCTGGAGTTGTCTTAGTAGAATGAGAAGGAGGAGTGTTTGCCTCATTATTTGGTGTGTTTGTATCTGGCAAGGGGTTAGTTTCAGGTCCAGCATTATTTTCTTTATCTTTTCTTCTAGTATTACCAACATTGAAAACACGGCAATCATGCTGAAGCCAATTAAGATATCTAGTCAATTTATTCGTAATATATGATTTACCTCTTGCAGGCAACCCGACCATCACAATTACTAATTTAGATCCCACATCAACAGAAGCAATGTGGCCATCGGGAGAAGTCTTTGATGATGTCTGACCAGGGATATTTAATGTGTAAGTTTTACGAGCTGGAGGGGGAGGTTTAGTCAACAAAAGATTTTTCAAATGTTCTATTGAAGGTGTCTTTTCAAATTGTTTTTTCATATCTAACGGAATGTCCTGCAACAAATCCTCTGTTTCTTCTTTGTTGATTTTAAGTGTCTGGAAATCGCTTCTTTTGTTTCCATCAGCTTGTGCCGTATCTTCTCCCTTGTTCGGTTCATTCACTGTCATGGGGGAAATAGATTCCGACTTATTGTTTGCGTGTGGATTCGGAGCTTTTATCCCTTTTTTCAATGTACTATCGTTTAAGTCTGTTAAGTTCAAGTGTGATATGTTCTTGGTCTTCAACATTGGCGATTCCTGTTTAGTTTCATGCTTAGACTCTTCGTCGTCATCTGTTTCATCGTAATCACTAGACTGATCCCGTGTCACTGGAGAGGCAACTCCCGATACTATTGGAGTGTCTGTCAATGGCCTTTTGTTAAATTCGGGCAACGGCGAGGTTCCTGTGTTACGATCTTCTATTAATTGAGAGTCTAACGACTGAGACACCCCCATTCGTTCTCCAGGGTACGATGATAATTTCTTTAACGAGTTTTTGCGTACTGGCGAAAAGTCATGGTGCTGTGGGGCCATACGACTATTCCCTTTTGTATACGCATCTTGTTGACTTTCTTTGCCTGATATTCCTTCGTGGGAGTCATTAGGGTACAGTTCGCTCAATCCGTAATAATGATAATCGTCATCACTTGACGAGTTGGATGTCAGTGTGAATATCTGACTGGAGCTGTCTTGAAACGTAGAAAATGAAACTTTCTTTTCATTCCCTCGCTCCCGATGATGATGTAGCATGGCGTTGGAAACTGAATTAGATTTTGGTCTTCCTCTATCCTGCTTCTTAGGGATCTCCAACGACCTAGATCCATTAACAGAAGAACTTGAAAGTGATGACATATTGATGGTTTAATGTAACTTAGCCACTATGATTACTTCGACGATGGTCAGTAGGGTTCCGTTATGGCTAATCTAAAAATTGATGTGATTGTACTGCATATAAATTCGGAGTCTTAGATGGACTTTTGTGTCATTTATTATATTGGAGCCATCCACTAAACCGATGACATGATAGGCGAGATTGCTATTGAAACGATTAGTCATAGTACAGTTGGAGGTTAGTGGTAACGAGGTGAAAGTGGGTACTTGGGATACTCGAGATATATAAATTTTAATTCGCTTGTAGAAGAGATCAATTAGGGTGATGTCACTACCAGGCACGAGATATTTTTGGGTCTTTAGGTCAGCTTAAGATGCATGGTCCATAAATCTATCTAATTGAGAATAATTTGCAATTTGATAGGCGCAGATATGACTGAATTTACCAGGAACCAGAAAACCTGGGAGATATGTTATTCGCACGTGTAATTGCTGTAGAGATACTGGGTAGGTCTGTTTATTGCTGTGGGGCCGTCTGTCTTAGGTTGGCGGATCGTGAAGACAAAGTAGCAATTGAGGGATGCAGTAGTAGGAGGGGATTGTAATAACGGTGCGGTAGCGATTGTCAAGAAAATAGTGATGGAGAGGACCACATCAAATTCCTGAAGTGTAACAATTTGTAGATTTTTCACAATATTTGGAAAATTTCGAAGATACTTAAAATAATTCCAAAAATCGATGGGTAAAAGCGTAAAAGCGTAAAAGAACAACAGAAAAAAAAATCCTTGACAGCACATCATTATAAATATGGTGAATAATTATAAATGGTAGATTTTCTATCTGATTAGTGGGCGTTGTGGGTACGAAACCCCATATTTAATTAGATTACTTTTCCGAAACTTTTCGAATCATAGGAGAATATGGGAGTACAGTTCTTCTCGCCTAAATAAATGTAGAGATGGTGGCCACTAAGTAAAACATACAGTAATGGAAAGAAATTTGGTAGTATATTGCCAAAGGGTGGATATTTGCACCCAATACATTTAGAGTAGGCCTGCACATAATCAATAGTACTAGACTTGACACTTACGATACATAGAAACCAAGAGAAAAGGTTTAGATGGATTATTGTCATTCACAGACGACAGGGTTTTAGATAGGATACTGGAGGTTATTAAATTTCTGAGTTATATAGGGAGAAAAAAAATGAAATTAGTATTCTGGGATCAAACTTCGCATAAATGAACGAGAAAAATTGGCGATGAGATGATTAAGACTACAATGGAGTAACCATGTCGTTTTCATTTGGATTCACTAACGACGATTTTAGTGATGATGATATAGAAGATTCTGTCAATGTGAATAGTGTGCCAGATTCGAAGCTAAATGATAATCCATTGGATAAGTTATCTGAAACGATTGACGAATCATCATACCCTAAGATGCACACTTTGGAATCTATCTTACATACATTGAATGGAGTTAGACTTACATTTGATAACTATACTACCCCAATAGGGCAAAATATTATATATCGCCGGGAGCTTTTTGATGTCAAGCATCAAATAATGTGTGAAGATGATAATTCTGCCAAGCATGGTGTCACTAGCGATGTTTTAATTGGCGACAGCAATGTTGTAGATTTGAAGAAAAATGTTTATGAAGGAGGTTTCAAGAGTTGGGAATGTTCGTATGATATGGTTGATGAATTATCAAACATGATGAATAATGGGAAGTTGATGTATAAAAATCTTGTAGAGTTTGGCTGTGGAACAGCACTACCTACATGTTTCTTGTTGATGAAAAGGTTCCAAGTACAAGACAAAACTGGTGCAAACTACATACTATCAGACTTCAACTATGACGTACTTAGATTAGTGACAGTCCCAAATTTGATCATCCACTGGGCATCTACTTTAGAACCATCGAAATTAAATGAATTATGTATTTCCCAGCCGACTGGAAATCTTGAAACGGACGCCCCAATATTGAACAATGATGAGGTATTGATAACAGAGCCCTTGATTCACGAATTCATGAAACAGTTATCGGAATACAATGTCAAATTGCTGTTTGTCTCTGGCTCATGGGGTCGTCAATTCAATTCTCTTTTGAATAACATTCCGATCGACCTAGTTATTAGCTCCGAGACTCTCTACTCACCCGAGACTTTACCAATTGTGGCTGAATCATTAATCGAGATTTTAACCCAATCTAATGTCCCAAAGTCATCGTGCTTGATAGCTTCCAAGAACTTCTATTTCGGTGTTGGTGGTTCTGTTACTGAATTTGTTAACTATTTAAAGAACAAGAAGTTGGAGAGAATTTCCTTAGATGTTAATGAAATCCATGACTCCCAGTTAAAGAGATCATTGATCACATTAACCTACGTTTAATGTAGTTTATAGAACCCAAGATATATATGCATATATCACGTGTATTCATACCCAATTAACTTGGATTATAGTGCCTATATATCCTTTTTTTGTGTATGAATATGAAATAACAATACTATTACATTGTAGACTGTACAACTGAAGTTAAGCATCCTTTGATAGAAGAGTGGTGTTATTATACCCAAGGTTGCAATTCCCCAGGCAAGATAAATATAAATGGGCAAATCGCACGACCTCACATAACTTTTTTTAACCAGTGAAATTCAAGAATCAATCATCAAAGGTCTTTTGACAGGATTTGTTTATTATAGTTCTAAACAAAAGAATTTGAAATAGGTATGTATGACAGCTGCGGTGAATGTGTTTATAGCTGTGTTGATGATAATGATGACCTAAAATGATCATTTTGAACAAATTGTGTTTTTATCCATGAGCAAATTATTATACCACTTCGATAAAGTATGGACTATTGTGACACCAATTGTATCCCTTGAAAGTTCAGCTCACTTAATTAGCTCGAACTGCCTCATACAAATAAGAGAACATACAATGCAAAATGACCTAAGGTTAGAGCTTTACGTTGGCTAGTTTATGTGTAGTACAGCGCCATCAGAGAAGACTATTTGCTTGTTTTTATACTCCGGCATTTTTATTCAATTTTGAATTAGTTGAACGAAGCCTACTGAATCACTACAGTCGACCCAAGCTGTATCAATTTTGACTTCCTAGATGTTGTCTTATGACTATATCTATGGGAATCCAAAAAATCAGGCCAGGTCGTCCATGACTCAATTATCACTAACCAATCAAAAACCCGTTTTACGGTAAATGGAGGTGTTTAGACTAGAGAACGAACACAAAAGCACATCAAAATCATAGCACTAAATTTTCACATCTAAGTATTCGTTATAGAAACGTACAGTTTACTAACAACATAATAGAAGTCATAATGCTCCGTCAATCTATTCAAAGGTTCGCTATTCGTAACCAATCTACCGTTTCCAAGAGTGCCCCAAGAGCATTATCCAATGCTTATGTTGGCAAGTTAGACTCAAGATGGGAAACCTTACCAAAGCAAGATCAAACTACCATGATAGAAGAATTAAAGACCAGAATGGAATTACCATGGCAAGAATTGACCACCGCCGAAAAGAAGGCTGCATACTACATTTCGTTCGGTGAATGGGGTCCAAGAAAGCCATTATACGGTCCAGGTGACAGGGCTAAGGTTTTCTGGGGTGTTGTTATGGGATTAGGAGCAGGTGTTGGTTTATTTGCCTTCACTAGAATGTTCGCTGCTCCACCACCAGAAACTTTGAACAGAGAATGGCAAGAAAAGTCTGACGAATACTTGAAATCCAAGAATGCTAACCCATTCACTGGATACTCTCAAATCCAATAAGCAGACAAGTTATTGTGCTGTAATTTAGATTTATTGAGGTAGTGTTCGTCGAAGGGCTTGTACCAATGATAAGAGCAAACCTTAGTTTTTTTATGATTTTTTATATTCTAGCATCTCCGTTTTCACACTTTTGTGAAGGAATTATTAAAGTTTACATCTATTTTGTTTAGCTCAGAATTAAAATCTTTAATTATGTTTTAATTATCTATATGAGTGTTAGTTTTAATTACACGAAATTAAGTTATTCTTCTGTAGAATTTGAAAAATAAAATAAAAATATCTCTATTAAACAAAACGGGATCCATAAATCATATATATACGTATTCTATCATAACCTAAGTAAAACTAATCATCATCACCTGGTCCAAATTCACCCTCGAAGATGGTTGCACCGGCTTTCCTTCTATTTTCTATGATCATACACTCTTCACTTTCCAATATCATCTTGGTGTTTGGCCTGTCAAATGGGTTTGGTTTAAGCATGTTGCTTACTAATTTATCTAAGCTATTAGTATCTTTAGATACCAAGAACTCTGGAGCCCAAGATGGTATGAGGTGCTTCACATCAATTTTCCTGAATAATTGATGATGTTGATGATGATTCTGTAAGTGTTGGTATTGCTTATGTTGTAAGTGACTGTGGTGCAACAAAGAATCCGATGAATTATAAGACGTTAATGAAGAAAAGTTTTGGTGCTGCAAGAAATCACTTATATTATCACTGGACAATTTCCCGGCATCAGATAGATCACCACTTCTCAATTTCCTCCATGGCGAGCCATTATCTGGTAATATTATGTTTGCTGCAATTTCTAGAATGATTAATCCGACACTGAATATATCAGCGAAGGGAGTATAAATTTTATCGTTAATTAATTCAGGGGCAATATAGTTTCTGTCACCCTCTAAATCGAAATCTTTTTCTAATATTGGCAATTTCGTTGCTAATCCGAAATCTCCTATCTTCAAATACCCTTCGAATGTTATAAAAATGTTAGCTGGCTTTAGATCAAGATGTAAATAGTTTTTCAGATGAATGAATTTAAGCCCATTTAGTATCTCAATTAGAATTTTCCAAATTCTAAATTCATCAAGCTTATAATTCTTGTGTTCTTCTAAAAAGTCGAACAATGTACCACCTTCACAATACTCGGTCATGATGTAGAAGTAATTATTGAAATCCCAAGCTTCGATGAAATACACCAAGTTTTCTTTTCCTTCATCTTGCTCCTGTAAGTTAACCATCTCGTTGTCTTTCACCGAACTTAATACTCTTAAAGCTTCTACTTCTCTCATAATAGCGTTCCGTTCCAACTTACCATATACTGGCTTTTTAGTTTTCTTAATAGCAAACTTTTGATCTTGAAATGAACATTCATACGCAATTGAAAACTCTCCAGAGCCTAAATATTTAATATTTTTCATACCAAATTTGTTCATAAGGTGATCGTCCACTCTCGTTGGTTCAGAGATCTCGTTACAAAGCGTTTGTTGAGATGAGCTTATTGATTCTAGCTTGTTAGATGACGAAGACTGGTCGATGTTTAAAGCTGTGTTATGCAAATGGTATGTTGGCGTAGAAGGTTCAATATCCAAGCGTTTAGATTTCTTTAAACTATCAAAATTCGTCTTTGTTGCTTTTGAAGATGACGGATTGTTATAGGAAATAGGGCTAAAATTTGCTGGAATAGAATGTGATTTCTTCACCGACTTGGTTGGTGTTTCAGGTATTATATCACCTAACTCCAAGTCAAGATCCAAGTCATTATCTGCATTCAACAGAAGGTTTTTGCTTGAACCTTGTGCAGAAGAAATTTTGAAAAAACTTGTGTTCGAATCATTATTGGCCACTTGCGAAACATTTCTACCTATTTCGATCGATAATTCCAGATTATCATCAAATGCATTAGTTTCATCGTGGACAGAGGAAACCACATTACTTAAAGTAGACGCTTTAAATTCCTTAATATTACTATTTCCAATCGGGGAAGTATTATGAATATTAGTAGTTGCGGTATCCAATGTTGCCATTGGATGTCTCTTTATAGGTGTCTCTGGAGGTAATTTTCTTTGATTACCGTCATTGAGATTGTGATTAACGGAATTCTTTTTTACTAAGCCTGTTGATTTAAATGCTGTTTGTAATGGTTTAACAAATTGATATGATGCCTTCTTCAGTAGATTCTTTGAACTGGAAGCATTTTCTTTGTCTTCGTTAAACGAGGAGTCCTTATTTAATTCGTAGTTTTTTATTTTCTTCCTATTTTTAAGCATCTCAGCCTCCGTATCTTGGTAAATTTGAATTGAGTTGGTAGCACTATTCGCAGAAGCTGATTTTGGGATTTTCTTAGTTTTCGAAGGACTATCATCGTCTAAGTCCATTATATCTAAGTTGTCTAAGTTGTAATATTCAAAACCTAAATTGGTTGAATAGTTTGAAAGCAGATCTGTTGCAGTAAAGGGGCTTTTAATGCTGTTGGTTTTTCTTAACTTATTACTAGCTGGGAGTAACTTTTTAGATCGTATGGCTTGTTTATATGATGCAGACAGCGATAAAAGTTTGTTTGACTCAAATATTCCTAAGGATGTACTTGGACGATTCGAATCATTATCCGGATGCACTTCACGATTCGGTATATCTGGATTATTAAATTCTGGACGGCTTATGGAACGATTAGGCGAGATTATAGCATTCTTATCGGCATTCTTGAACATTTTAAACCCTTTTCCTCCCAACTTAGAAGGTGAATAGACACTGGTCTTATTCAAAGTAGATGGAGGTGCGGATGAAGTGGATGGAGCCTGGTCAACATTAACGGTTATCGAGTTCGAATTAAAATACGAATTTAAATTCAAAAATGAATTGCTACCCGAGTTAGGTAGCGAAGTTTGAATGGAATTGGATATAGAATTCGAAAGGGATTCATTCTGACTATGATGCTGATTTTGGGTATAAAATGAATGCTTAGATGTCAAGTACTTTTGTGAACTTGGGGATGGGGATTGACTCACCAACTGATGTGGACGTTTAAACTTATTTAGCGGCGTTTTGTTTTCACGAGGACTGTAGGAATCGATAGGACTATGGGTGGCAGTTTGGGTATCATTTTTGGACATTGCAGGACTGTTATCCAATGGCGCACCTATTTCGTTCAAATCACTGATGTAGTCAACGTCATCTTCTAAAATTTTATTGTTGCCCGTGCTATACAAGTCAAGAGCCTTATTAGACGAATCTATCGATAAGTTGAGGAATTTAAAAGACCGCTTAATAGACGATTGTTGTGAACTGGAGGACGCATCTGGGCCCATTGAATTGTTGTGGGCTCCCTCGCGTCTGAAAAGCTTTTTGGGCTTGATTTCCTTCAAGGTGGGCGATTGGTAAGTCTGGCTGTGTTCGAAGTCATCAATACCATCATCATCGGCCCTTGTATCGTTAATATCTGAGTCGTAAGCCACGGGTTCGTCCTCATCCTCTATGCAATCGTTTATCGAGTTGTTATCACCGTAATAATCGTGTTTCACGTTGAAGGGCGGTGATTTATTGATGGGTTTCTTACTACTGGCCACCAATTCGTCCTTTATATCGTCCAAAATCAACGAGTTGAATGACCGGGAAAAATGATTGTTTGTAAAATAATCCAACTGGTTTGACGACAGGTGGTAGTTGAAGGACCGTTTGGCCTGGTGCGTTTTGACGCTACTCTTGGGTGTTCTGGTGGAGTTGTTGGGCGTTTTGGCCGTGCTTTTGGGCGTTACAAAGTCCTTCCCGCTACCACTACTTCCATTCTCTTGTTCTGATGTCTGTGTGGTGGACTGTGACGACCTATTGGAAGGTGTGGTATTAGCACCCGCTGATATGGGCGGGCGCTGATAATTCATACTAGCAATCTGTGTGTGTGTGTGTGTCCGTGTAAGCTAACGGATAATGCAAATACCTTAACAAGCGACTACTTGGGTCTATGTCTTGGTGTTGTAGCGATGTGTATGAGTAGTCCAAGAATAAACCAGGTACTTCATTCCAACAATAAACGCCCATCTACACATGTAAACAAACAAGGGTGAAATCCAAACAAGAAAACGCGCTTGGCTTCCGGTTGGGGACACGACTCCAAAAAATCCTTACATCAGTGCATCAGAAAAACATATACACCTTTCGGCTAATTCTATCCCGACTCGCGCGACAACACATGCCTCTTTATATCCATACACCATAAACCACAGCCCCCACGACTGCTGTTGGCGTCATTCGTCTCCATCTAATCTATCCAATCTTATATTATCAATCTAATCAGGATATTGCGCCTTCCGGTATCACCGATATAACCTGCAAAGTAGTGAGAATTAAAGCTAACCTGCAACTGGCATTTTTGCTTGACTGCCGGTGATGACAAATAAAACTAACCTCATTCGTCAGCGATCTCAATCTAGTTCATTAATCAGGCTAATTAAACTGCAAAACAGTAAGTAAGCCACAGGATAAGCACCGAGACTATTTAACGGAAATAATATCAAATCGATCAACAATAGAAAAATATTACATATTGAAAAATTTATTAGCGTAATTAGTATTTGGTTTTTGTTACAATTGTATATTAACAAATTTTGCTTGTAATACGGAAGCTTATGGAAGAATATCACTAATGACCAATTCTATAACGGAGATGAAAGTTAGAGACACGGTGAGTGACGGAGTTAAAAGACAGCGAGAAAGTGATGGCTATGGCGAGGAGGAAAAAATAGAACGAGAGAGTGAGGAAGGAGCTAAGATAAAAGATGAGGATGAAAAGGGGGAAAAGGCCCAAGTAGTGGCAGTAGCGGACGACGGACAACAATGTTCTAATTGTGGAACGACGAAAACACCGCTTTGGCGGAGGGCACCCGACGGGACGTTGATATGTAATGCATGTGGACTATATCTTCGGTCCAATAATAGTCATAGACCAGTAAACTTGAACAGGCCGCCTAATACGATTCGGATTATGAAGATGGAGGAAGGATCGTGTAAAGGGGATGGAAGATGTAATGGAACAGGAGGTTCCGTAGCCTGCAAAGGGTGTCCAGCATACAATAACAGGGTGGTGATGAAGCCAGATCCGCCGAGGGAAGAATCGAGTGACAAAGAGATAGATACAGACGGAAACAAGACGCCTGAAAAGACATCTTCTCCTGCGGGCACCTGTACTCCAGAAAATGAACCCATGGCCATTGCCTGCTTCAATTGCGGTTCGACTATCACCCCATTATGGAGAAGGGACGATGCTGGGAATACAATTTGTAATGCATGTGGTTTATACTATAGGCTACATGGATCACACAGACCAATCAAGATGAAGAGAAATACTATCAAGAGGCGGAAAAGAAACATGAACCACATCAAGAGGGATGATTCAGAGGACAGATTGGCGTCGCGTGCATTAAATGAACAACAGCAACAACAACAACAACAACAACAACAACAGCAGCCTCATCAGCATCAGCATCAGCATCAGCATCAACCACAACATCATCATCACCAACCACCACAGCCCCAACATCAAGGTATGCAACCACCTATGTTGGCTATCCAACCAAATCATGTATCATTTTATCCTCCTTACAATGGAGGCAGAATTCCTAATGGCCCAGGACCTGTACCAGGACCTGTACCCCCAGGATTTCCAAACTATCCTCCCCCACAGTATATGTCAGGTCCTCCAATGGTTGCTCCTCCATATGGATACATGTATCCATACCCACCTCCACCACAGCAAAGGCCTCTGCCTCAACCCATCAACATGCAGCCCCAACCATCGCAGCCGCTTCAGAATCAGCAACCACCACCCCACCGTCACCAATTACAACTACCATCATCAAACTTACCAATCGAAAATTACAATCAGTCTGTAAAATTACCCATGCTTAATATTCAGAATACGAGAACTCCTGGTTTAAGTCCATCACCCGAAGTTATTAGGAAACCTGAGCTCAGGAAAGCCCCTAAGATTAACCAAACACCTGAGATTAAGAAGAGACCAGAGGTTGAAGAGTCACCTAAAGTTAAAAATACTTGCGACGCGAATGATTCAGAAGTTAAAGAGAATCAAAAGACTAAAGACTCTAACCCTCTGTCGATTAAGAAGGAGTCTGATAAATGTTGCACCAAGTGTAGGAGCACTACTCCTGTTGCAATCGATTTTACTTCTTCCTATAAATCGGATTCTCCAGTTCCTTTACAAAGCGCAAAGCCTGGAACTACGAAAAGTATATTGAATAGGCCATCAGTAACTACATCAAGAGATAAATCGCCTGGTATGTCCATTGGAGGACTCTTGAATGATAAATAGGACGTTTTGTATATAATATTATAGAATGAAGTATATGCACGTTATATTGTGCAATAGAATTTTGTGTAAGAGTTCATTTTGACTATCAACAATTGAACTGAAAAATTGCAAAAAGAAACCTCGAGGACAATATTGAAAACTATAGGTTGTGATGTCAGATATAGACAGTTCTCTAAGTAGAAAGTTAAAGGATATTGCGGCGGGCTTCATTGGTGGTGCCACACAGGTCTTGATTGGCCAACCAGCTGATCTTGTGAAAATTCGATTGCAAACTTCATCCACCCCTACTACATCTGCCCAAGTAATTAAGAATGTGATCAAGAACGAAGGATTACTTGCATTCTACAAAGGTACGTTGCCTCCGTTATTTGGGGTTGGTGCGTGTGTATCGTTGCAGTTCTATGGTTTCCACGAATGTAAACGTCAACTTTTAAAGCTGAGCAATAGAAGTGAATTAAACTTATGGCCCCAAACATACATTGCAGGGGCAGTTGCTGGTATAGTCAATACTCCTGTTACTGCCCCCGTTGAACAATTGAGAATCTTATCTCAATCAAGCACCAAGAGCGGTTCCAATTCGTTGTTATCTACGGTGAAAAAGATATACGCAGAAAGAGGGTTCACAAATGGTATATACAGAGGATTCACCATCACATTATTAAGAGAAACTCAGGCATATGGTGTATGGTTCTTGGCATACGAGTCGTTGATCAACTATATCCAATCGTCAAGAGGTTATAAATCTAGAAACGATATTTCCACAGTCGAATTGTTGACCGCCGGTGCTTTGGCAGGTAACGCCCTTTGGCTCTCATCTTACCCAATAGATGTAATTAAATCCAATATCCAGAGTGATAAGTTTGGAGCTGAATCGAGGTTTAATGGTAGCATGTCCTTGACCGCAAAGCACATCTTCAAAACAAATGGGTGGCTAGGATTCTGGAAAGGATTGGCTCCATGTTTGATAAGAGCTGTTCCATGCTCTGCAGGAACTTTCGCTAGTGTAGAATTGGCCTTGAGACTTATGGGTTAGTCCATTATCATACAAATATCGAACCTTGGCTTCGAGGTCCAATTCGCATCTACAATTCACGAAATCTACTCCCATTTAACCGTTATTGACTGGTTCTATATTCAACGTGATCATATTCTCCCCTTTCATCAATAATTTGCCGTCTTGCTTACTGCATCTGCTCTTCCAGCTTATATGTTTTGCTGCTATACTAGATCGATGCTTATGTAATTTTTCATAAATATACAGACTAGAATAAACTCAAGTATATATCTCTTCTGTATCTGGAAACAACTGTCTTGGCCTCATCGGCTCATGCTACACCTTCTTAACCAACGTAAGACCCATACTCTCTACCCGTCTATAACATCCTAGGCGTTCAAAACAAGGTCATAATGTAAAGATGATTATGTAATCAAGAATAGCCAATTAAAATCTTTGATTTTCTCGTTACCTAAAATAATTACGCAAAGCGATCATTATATGAATAAATGAAATATTAATATATAATTTTATTCACTACAATTATAGAGCCAACGATGTTTAAGCAAATGATACAAGTATCAAAGAGGGCCGGTGTAAAGCCACAACAGTTCCGTTACTTTTCGGGTACTTCAGTCTTTAACAAACCTGCCGTAACTGCTGATTATTTAACCACTGGTGGTTCGACTCAATCAGTGTGGCCAAAAGGATTTAGAGTCCCAAAGCCAAAAACATGGGAAGAAAGTGGTGAAAGTGCATTATCAAAGGCCACTAAATTCTTTTTCTTGAACGAAATTGCAAGAGGGATGTACGTTTGTTTAGAAATGTACTTCAGAGCTCCATACACTATTTACTATCCGTTTGAAAAAGGTCCAATTTCACCTAGATTTAGAGGAGAACATGCTTTAAGAAGATATCCTAGTGGTGAAGAAAGATGTATTGCTTGTAAATTGTGTGAGGCCATTTGTCCAGCTCAAGCTATTACCATCGAAGCCGAAGAACGTATGGATGGATCCAGAAGAACCGTCAAATACGATATTGACATGACTAAGTGTATATACTGTGGATACTGTCAAGACTCGTGTCCTGTTGATGCTATTGTTGAGTCTCCAAACGTTGAATATTCCACCGAAACCAGAGAAGAATTATTGTACAATAAAGAAAAGTTGTTAGAAAATGGTGATAAGTGGGAACAAGAATTACAATACTGTATTGATGCTGATGCCCCATACCGTTAATTGGCTCATATTCCGTCCCACAATGTATTTTACTTAATGAACTTCCATCTCGGACTTCCTTCCCGAGCAAGTTCAATACTTCCGTATGCCTTTCTTTGACTATTCACTACATTTTCATACAATAATCAAATTCCAAAGTACTCTTATACATTATTGCATCTATAAGTTATATAATATATACTATAATTATACTCAGATATAAAATTTTACCTGTTCTAATTATCGCTTGTAAAGATTTGTGTAATATTCTTCTTTAAAACACTGTTCGCGAAGTATGGCGGTATTCAAATTGTTACTTATTGAAAAGGACACTGGGACTATAAGATAGTCGGAAAGATATAAACTAATAGTAGTAATTACATGGCAGTCAAGCGTGGAGACTGTTTCTTGAATAATATTATTTTCTCCAAGCATTCCGAAACAGCATTTTCACGAAACTCGAATCAAGCATTTCTAACCAAATTTCAAGGATTATCATGTCGAATAATCCGCTCATAAGTTGCAATATGGCCTCGTCCATGACAGCAACAGATGATTATAGTCATACAAGCCAGTTTCTGCCGACACATAAGCATACGAGTTCTGGTAATTCTATATTGTCGTCCCCTAAGACAATTAATTCAAGTTTTGAAGAGAGCCCAAAATATGGCGTTATTAACTATAGTCCCAAGCATTCACGTAAGCCAAGCTCGTTGACGATGAACCGAAATATAAACATGAAAAACTTATCATTGAACCTAGCTCATTCGAATAATAGTGCTTCTACAGAACAATCTACTGCGGACCCCACAGCAGAAAAGGTATCCACTCGAAAACCTGAAGGTGAAAAAACAGAGACGGAAGATGTATTCAATAAACCTCCTTTATCAAGGCGGAAAACGTTGACATTATCTATACCGACAAATTCGATGACAGAAGATTTGCCGTTGGTAACACCAAACGTCACTAAGACGCCGTCAATGCCCCCGTTGATGTCCACTTTCAAGAGTAGTACAGAATCAGATCTTCTTGGTCGTGATCACGTACCCAACTCTTTTCATTTTGATGCTCCGCATATAGGTAGCTCGAATCCTTTTCAGAATTCCAGTTTACAAAGCCCATTTATGAAAGATACATCTCTCGTTCACGACTTTTCAAAAATTAGCATAAATAAGGAGAAGTCTTTCTATTCGAGAATGCCCGAAGAGTTACAAGAGCTGAGTCAACTAGATGCATACACAAACGGCCCTGCAAATGTGCTTAATCATTCCATATTCCTTTACTCGGACCCAAACCATGGGCATCCTAAAATAGACATAAACAAATTTGACTTGGTCATAAATGTGGCCAAAGAATGCAAAGATCTATCCTCAGAATTCAATACTAACAACGGAAAGAAGGAGTACTTGTATATTCCGTGGACGCATACATCTCTAATTCTGAAAGAATTACCGCAAATAACGAAGAAAATAAGCCAGTTCGATGATAGCAATAAATCTCACGATAAACGTAAAATTTTAGTCCATTGCCAATGCGGTGTTTCTAGATCCGCTTGTGTGATTGTTGCTTATTTCATGTATAAATTTAAAATTGGTGTTAATGAAGCTTATGAACTATTAAAATCGGGAACTGATAATATAAACGAATCTACAAATACTTTGATCAAAAATAAGGGCTATAATATCGATGCATGTGATAGAATCTGTCCTAACATGAGCCTCATATTTGAGTTAATGGAGTTTAATGATGCTCTAAAGAATGAATAGGATGGTAATTAAATATACAAACATTACTTTATATATTGGCTTTGTGTCATTTAAATCGTAATATTTTTTTTAGTCGTAACATTTTCTTACATTGGTGGTTTACCAGCATATAGTTGATTACAAATTAATATAACCCTTAGACTGTTCTCAAACACTGGATCAATAGGTGTTGAAGTACTGAATTAAGTTGAAATATCAACTTGTCAACATGTCTTACAATAACAATAATAATAACAGTAATAGAAATTATTACAATCGATATTCGGGCTCATCAAAAAGGTCTAATGTATTTGGAGGGCACAATAATAATAACGGCTCTGAGGGTAATGAATATGGAACCGGAAGTAGTTCATCTGGTAATGGATATAATAGCAGAAATTCCGACTCAAGTAGGGGAAACTATGGAGGGTACCGACAGAATATGAATAATTCCAATTCTTCAAAATACGGTAGATATGATAAATATAGAGGTGGTAAAAATAGCTATCGTGGATCGAATTCATCTTATTATCATACAGGGAGCTCAAGTAGTAGCAGTAACTACAATTCTAGAAATGCTAATTCATACAATAGGCGTGAACCTCAGTTTGATAGATACGACTCGTATACCGAGAGAATTCAGAAACCACCAGCAAGGCCTACTAATATATCAAAACCCCTCTCGGATAATGATGCGTTTAAAAGAAATGAAGAAGAAAATAATGGTAAAGATAGTCTAGAACTTTCCAACCCAGAAAGTAAAAGACTTTCTCCAAGTCCAATAATCGACTCTGAAATTACCCAAGAGCCTAGAGAGCCAATCATTGCAAAGTCAGAATCATTATTTGAAGACAAGCCGGAAAGGAGGTTTGACGAGCCCGAAACGAACCCTTTCAGTACAGAATCCGAGAAAATTCAAAGTAAAGCGGACAAGGTGGTAAATGAAACCACAAATTACACCAGTAATGATATGGAAACGAAAAAGGATACCAATCATACATATACAGGGAACTCATTCTTGTCAAAAGCTAATGAGACCCCTATAGACGAAAAAAGTAATATATCTTTACCAGAAAACTCTGAATTATCACACTCTGACACTCATCAAGATGCAGAGGAAAATAATATTGAATCTAACGAGGATATTAAGACAGAATCTAAAGAGGAATCTCAAAACAGAATACATACTGATAGAAGTTATACGGCTGACGATCAAAATCAGAGCGAGAAAGGTCAAGGAGCTGCCAAAATATCATCTTCAAGCGATCAGAAGTTATCAAAGGACGATAATGACAGAGCTGATTCTAATGATAATGAAAATAATACAACAAATCACACGAAAGAAGAGCCAGAATCGCCTACACAATCCCAGTTAGTAGCAAACTCGTCATATTTATCACCCATTGCTGATACTGCATCTTTTGATGGATCATTTTTGAACCATTTGCCTAGTGTCAATGATGACAAGGATGTCGATTCTCATGAAACAGGTGATATACTTACTGAGGTAAAAGAAGAACCAAATGAAAATGATTCTGAAGCGGAAACAATTGTAACTAACTCACCACCAAGAATAAATAAAGGTCGAAAATTAGTAAGAAAAAGAGACTATGATGAAGACAGAGAAAAATTAATCAGAACTAGAAAGATAATCGATAGTTCTGACGATGACGATGATGATAACGAATTAAGCAGGTATGCTAACCTCAAAGAGAATAGTGAAAGTAATGATAATAAGGAACCATCAAAGGACAGCGGAGCTAAAAGACTGTACAAAATCAAGCGTGATTCCAGTGGAAGATCTTTGCTTCAAAGAGCTTGCAAGAAAGGTAATCTTGATGATGTAAAGAAATTAATTGACAGAGGAGCAAGTCCCAATGAGCGTGATTTCTGTGGGTTTACTTGTTTACACGAAGCAGCATTGGAAGGTCATATCGATATTGTTAAACTCTTAATAGAAAAAGGAGCAGATGTGAATAAACAAGCCTTAAAGGCGGGGGATTTGGAAACCCCATTAATTGATGCGGCTGAGAACAAGCATTTTGAAACCGTAAAGGTTTTGCTTGAGAATGGAGCTGATCCAAGAATTTTCAATATAGACGGGTTCACTGCTTTAACCAAAATTTTCAATGAACATGACGATGAAGAGGGCTACGAAGATATCATAAAGTTGTTGGAAGAATATAATACTAAGTTCTTGGATTCACATGACTCCAAATCAAAACATCAAAATAAAGAACTATTAAGATCTACCATATCTCCTTCGCCTTCTCGTATAATCGAAGATCCAAATGACAACTACTTTAGTGATTTATTGAAAAAGAAAAGTCATGCATCATCCATATATAAATATGCCGCTGAAGGGCTCAAGGAATTTACTGCAAACTATTTTGTTGAAGGCGGGAGGTTAGATTATAAACCAGATATTCTAATACTAGCGGCAAGAAATGGCCATACAGAATTAGTGGATATTATTTTAGGTTTGGCCTCAGGAAATTTCGATATTAATCAAGAAAATAACTGCGGTCTTACTGCGTTGCTAGCTTCAGTGGGAAGGGGTCATTATGAAGTTGTTAAATTTTTGTTATTGAAAGGAGCAAATCCGAATAAAAGACGCAAACCTGATGGTTTAAATGCTCTTGAAATAGCGGAAAGAGCCTCGCACTTTGATGCTAATGAAGTAAAACTACTCCAGGAACATATGAATAAATCTTACGATGATGACGAGAATGATGATAGTAGCGAAGATGACGAATCTATTGATATGGATGATTCATTTGTATCTCGAAAAGATTCACCGAAACCTAAGAATAAGCCTTATGATGAGACGATCAATAAGAAAAGAAAATCATCACGTCCTGTGGAGGATGATACTCATAATGAAAAGAGACTCAAGAAATCGAAAAGTCGAGAACCAGAAGTTAGGGTCAAGGCCCAACCTAGTAGTGTATTTAATAAGGAGAAAACACCTGACATAAGTGATGAATTGAAACGTGCTAAGTCTAAGGAGCTATCTTTCTCACCATCGTCGGAAGCTTCTCGAGATGATAAGAAGCATATCAGAGAAGGTTCAGCCAGAAATTCACCTTCACCCTCTCCCCTTACCAAAGTTCAAGAAGAGATTAAAGCTAAAAATGCAGAAGAGGCCAGAATTTGGCAAGAAAAAGTTGAAGCTAAGAAGCGAGCTAGAAGAGATATGTTTTTGAAGTCTGAAAAGGAGAGAGAAAGAAAGAGAAAAGAAGACGAAGAGAAGAGAATTGAAGAAGAAAAAAGACTAGCCATTCTCCAGCAAGAAGAAAAGGAGAAGTTAGCAAAATTGACCGAACAAAAGAATAAAGAAATTCAAGAGAAAAGGCAAATTTTGGAGAAACAGTTGACCATTGAAAATTATCCTATTGGCCTTAGACTTACTAGATTTGGTATTGAGCCAACTAAGGAAGATATTTTGGAATTTGCGCCGTTGTACACTTTCACTATTGCCAATAACATATACGTGACCGACTTACAACTCGCATTGCTCACAAGAGCAGACGTTTCGAGTTTGATTGCTAATATCAGCAAGCAATCCATGATTGAGGCCGATAAAAACCAGAAATCTAAGCTTTGGAACCTTTTCTTCCCTTTGATTGGAATCGATAAATCAAAGCCACGTTCGGAAATGTCTAAGCTAATGTATGACGGACACACAAGTTTTCAATATCTATTGATTAATTTCGTCAGACTTGATGATGTTGCAGTCTTAATTAAAGATAAATACCCAAATGTTTACTCTATCATATGGGACAAACAAAATACTTCTCATGTTGATATAGATTCTTTGCAACTGTTCTCTGATCTATCTAAGAGGTCGAAATCTGATTTAATCACGACAAACGAATCAGAAGTAATTGCCGATGCCCAAAGTGTACAAAATTTGAGTTTTATCCCTCCCAAGCTTAAAATACGTAAGGATGCTTTGAAAACTATTTATAATTCAAAGACCCCATTATGGTAAAATGGTTAATTTATAATTTGTATAGTAGCTGTATAATAATATTAATATTTATTGATTATTTTGATAACTTCTGTGCGTCTATTAAAATTTTTAATTCTACCTAATAGTGAAGTGTATAGATATATCTCAAAGAAACTTGCAACTTAAAACTAATATAAGCATGGGTGATTATAGAAAGTACGTTCACTTTAATAGTACATTTAGATTTATCTTATTCATAATTTGCTTTAGGGAATAGGTTTTACTAACCAATACAGAATTACTAGGTCATCGCTATATGATTCGGAATCTGATTATGAATCCAATGACAAAAATCCAGGAAACCCAATAGATTATATGCCAAATATAGAATTTGAATTTGTGGAAGTAGATGAGTCTAATGAACCTGAACCTACTATAGTCAATGAAGCTGATGATAAGATCGATGAAATGCAAGAGAAACAGGATGATGAGTTTGAGTTTCCATTATTTGCTACACCCACCAGCTTTGCTTCTAGTCATCAAGACGGAAAACACAGTAATATGGAAGAAGAAGAACAAGAAGAAGAGTCTAGAGGAAGAAATAAAGATAGAGTCATGAAAGTGTCATTGAGAGAAGCATCAGTAGAGGTCATTAAAAATGAAAGACCTCTTTCCTATTATATGGCAACATACACAGACGAAGAAAAGGCACGATTTATCGCTGCCTCAGTGACAGCCGATGATATATATAGTCAACTAGAAATAATCACACCAGTGAGAGATCCCAAGCCTTGGAAGTGTATTGACTTATCCAAATATAATTGTGAAATAGAAAGAGAAATCCAAAAGAATAAAGCGAAAAGCAAAAGTCACAGTAGACCTGGGAAGAAGAAGAGACTGAACATAATAGCATGTCGTGAAAGAAAACTAGAAAGAAATAAAGTTGAAAAGAAAATACAGAAAGAAATGGAAGCTAAAATTAAGAAAAAGATGTTCCATAAAAGAGGTGGTAAGAAACATAAGAAAGTTGCTAGTCTGGCTCAAAGCAAACCAAAATATAGAACTGAATAAATATTTATATACGAGCCCATGTACATTAATACATTTGAAAATTCGTAATCCGTATTCCTGAATTGTATTTATTCGCGACGATCTAACAAAACCAAAATCGTAAGCTTTAGATTCTGGGAAACAGTTTAGTGTGCAATGGCATCTGCAACTCAAAATAAGAACGAATTGGATGATTTTGAAGCTTTCTTGGAAGTTGGTTTTCAACCCATTCAATTTGCAAATGATTTGCTATTGGCTACGAATGATAAGGATGGTTCTGAGTTAGATGGACTAACACCATTGAAGAAATTACAATTTGATATTGATGAATGTGACAAGAGGATGGCTGGAATAGCATCTACAAATTATGAATCATTGATGTCTAACTTTTCACAAATTGAGAAAACTAGATCGTTAGTGAATGAACAAATCAACCCACTGATAGACAGAGTCAATAATTCATTTGAAAGAATCAAATCTGGTGTTATTCAACCATACGAAGAAGCATTGAAAAAAAATAATGCTCTAAAGAGAATTCATTTAACCTTAAATTTGCTCCGAGGTGCTAGCTACTTTATGTTCTTAGTTCAGCAATTGGAAGAAATTGAGAAGCTGAATATAAAAGCAGAAAACGAATCAAATTCGAAGAAAGATTTAATTAGGTTAGCAAAACTCCATGTACAGATATCCCAATTATATAAAGGTGAGAAAGAACAAACCAATCTGAATATTAAGAATTTGAATACAAATTTATTGTCTATCAAGCTAATTAGAGATTATGAAGCTATCCAAATTAACAAAAAGAACTCGCTTATAAATGAATGGAACCAATCAATATCAAACGATTTCAATCATCATGTTTCTTTTTCTGTTAATAATATTGAATTGCAAAATAAATTGATTGCGTTGTATACGTTAAACGAAAAAGAATATATTCAAAACATTGAAAAAACAATAAACAAACATGTACAAGTGAACTTGAATCAACTTTCAAGATCCTTGCAGTCTCCAAGGAATTTCAATGCAATAATCAACGAAGTAAAAGAGAATTCATCTGATTTTCTAGACAAACTAGAAAGCATTTTGTCGAATTGCGATATATCGAATGTGAACAACAAAGAAAGAACACAGAATCTCTTGAAGGAAATAATTCATAATAAATCTATTAACGGCTTATTTGATTTATACTGGCCAGTGCTATCTTATAAATTTAAGAAGAATGTTGTAGCAACTATGGCGAGAGGTGGTCCTATTGCTAAAAATCTAAAAATTTATTCTGAAGGCATAAAAAATTCCATAAATGAAAACTTTAAAGACGCCCAGGAATGCAATTTATTAATCGATGCAATTAGCGTCATCGAAGGTTCAAAGTAGTTTAGCGCATTCAACAATAATTATGATTTTGTACTTTTAAAGTATTCTGTCGTCTAACAAGTTGAAGCTATACAGAAATAAACAATGTATGTATATATTTAATAAACAAAGTACATGATACTCCGATGATTATTGAGTAACCTTTGATTTTAATGATGTTAAGAATTCTCTATAACCTGGTTCACTGGCAGTCTTATCTTCAACTAAACAACTTAAGGCCCACATTCTTAATGCCATCAAATCACGTTGTTGAGAAATTTCAATTGGCTCGTTAGAAGAGCCTCCAATAACAACGTAAAGATTTTTCCAGTTAACAGAATCCTTCTGCTCTCTAATCTTTCCAATAATTTGACGGACCTTATAATTAAACTCAGATTCTTCAAATGAAAATTCGGGTAACTCAGTCTTACCAGTTGGTACACTATACAAGTTATCAGTACCAAACAAATCATAAACTAAGCCTGGTACAACATCACCTGAGACCCATAAGAATAATTCAGTACTGTTATCAATCAAGTATAAGCCATAGTTCTCCCACGAAGCTTTGGTATCGTTTAATGGTTCAGGTAACAAAATCTCTGTGGAATTAATTGTCTCTTCTTCTCCTGTCTCTTCATTGACCTGAACAATTTGCTCTGGTAATCCGCATTCATCACCCATGTTATGTAATGAATAAACAGTTGGATAGATATATTTAATTAAATGTGGTATTGGTAATGAGCTTAGTAAATTCAAAGCAGCTGCTCTGTGATCAGATGGTACTCTTTCTTGTCTTAAGGCTAAATGCTTAGTTAATGAGAATAACAATAACGGCAACATTCTTAAATTAGTTGATAATTGTAATGGTGAAGATCCTGATACGTTTCCAGCTACTAATTCCTTTTTGTAAACATTTAAAATATCAACTATGGATTTGACCAAGTAGTCTCTGGCATCTGGTAAAGAACTTGAAAATGCTTTTTCGACAGCACGATGTGTATAGTAATTTGTGATTGCTAATTGATCCGCTGAAGCAAAAATATCATCTAATTTAGTCGAGGTTGGAATTGCCAAG
This sequence comes from Debaryomyces subglobosus, assembly GCA_003708965.2. Taxonomy (NCBI): domain Eukaryota; kingdom Fungi; phylum Ascomycota; class Pichiomycetes; order Serinales; family Debaryomycetaceae; genus Debaryomyces; species Debaryomyces subglobosus. Next base: position 29,444 of record PPOW02000009.1, on the reverse strand, counting down.
TTCATAACTCTAATTCTTCTTTCTCCGAAGCAAGTAGAGTGTAAAACAGCTGCTTGGAAATAAACAACCAGTTTGTGAATCGTTTCTTCAATAGACATCTCAATACAATAACTTTGATCTCTAGGGAATGTAGGGAATGAGCATAAATCAGAAGATCTATTAAAAAAGTTACCATAGAATGAACTCATCCTAATTCCTGTAGAACCTCTCACTCTCAACACTGCTTCCAATGCAATATCCATCGATAAATGTTCGCTAACTTCTCTAGATAACTTTGTGACATCCTCCGCTTTGGCACAAGACCAAGCAGGGTAGAAGTGAGTTTGACCTGCAGTAAAACGAGGCAAGTTAGCCAATGATGCGACATCCTGATACTTGGCGGAAGTCAAAAACAAATCGACTGTAACTTGAGCCGAATTACATTCAACGGCAAATCTCTTATAAAATTTATCAGCATTAGACAATAACATTTGTGATTCTTTTGGTTTGCCTGAATGGCTAGCTTCATCTCTTAAGGATAATTTACCTTCTCCGATATTTGGTAAGGTAGCAGTAAAACAGATCAACTTACCACCAATGTTAGAAATCATCTTATGACCGGCTCTCAAAGCAGGACCCAACGCAAACTTATCATTAGCAGTGCCTTCAAAATAAGTTGGAAAGTCAATTAATAATTTCTCAATAGTAGATCTGTTCTCATTCAAATTAATCAATAATCCATCTGGTGATGGTAAAAATGGTTCGTCAATATCGGAGACAATCAACAAATCAGTGCCATCTAATCCTTCATTGAATTTGAAGTAGTGCAAGTTGGAATCAACCCCTATGAAAGCAACTCTCGCAGTCTTGTTGTCGTTTGGAATACGATCCAAACTTTCTAAAATGGTCCTTGTAATGGTGCTGGTTAAACCGCTGTTAACTGCATCAATAGAAACATCAATAATAAAAGTGTAAACAATCGGTTGTGGAGTTCTTGCCATGTATTCCTTTGGTGCTACAAATTCAACAACTGAATGGTTCAATTCAACTCTATCAAACCTGTTCTTAGCACTTCCAGTAATTTCATCGTAATCAAAGGCACTTGGGATGTCATTTTGCAAGTTACAGAAATTACATCTCCAACGTCTACCTTGATCTGTTAATGTTACGAATGGATTGATATAACCACGACAACGACGACATCTACTGATAATTGTATCAGAAGTTACAGGAATATTTTCCGAATCAATGTGCAAGGTATTGTAAGGTCTGACCACCAATGCCAATGGTAACTTTGACTTTTTCAAAAGGGAATTGTTTGCTGGCAAAACGTTCAATGTAGATCTAAAGTACTCAGGGGAAGCATTTGAGTCTTCGGAGGTAGGAACCACCACCGAATTAGCTGGTAAAACTATTGGAGGTGGAGGTAATGACAAATCGGTAATAGATGGAGGCAATTCTCTCGACAAATCAGTAGTGTACAATTGATTCAATGGCAAAGCTGCAGCACCTCCAACCATACCTGGCTGTGCATATTGAGGATGCTGAGCAAACTGATTTGCAAACGAGTCTGCTCCAGGTGCTTGGTATGGTGCCTGAGGGTTGGCTTGTGAAGGTGGTGGTTGATATTGACCCAGATATTGATTGGCCATTGGTTGGCCCGCAACTCCTCCACCGACATTCATATTCTGAAATTGCTGGTTTACTTGGTCCATTCCATATGCTGGACTACCCGCCCCGTATCCTTGAGCCTGTTGTGGTTGACCTGGAGCTTGTTGAGGTTGAAATTGCTGGAATTGTGGGTCAACGGCAGGAACAGCCGGCGTAGCAGCATACTGTGGTTGTGGGTATGCTCTTCTTCTACTCGACATGTCTTTTTATTTGAAATTGGTGTGTAGAATAATAGGAAAATCTTTCTATTCCATGTTTTGACGATATGAACAATTCGATTTATTCGTACGTGGTCAAAAATACAGTCTGTTAATTACGCTAGGTCGAGCCGTAAAGTGTGTGATTCAGCGTATATTTGAGTACTACTTCTACAGATTCGTATTAAATCCTATCATCATCTAGTCAACAATTGAAACGAATTTGGGGTTCGTTTCACCATATAGAGATGTTTTTAAGTTTCAAAGGCTACAAGTGACCATGTCGTAGATTTTCCCAACGTTTGCAGAGCCCCAAATATCACCAATATTAATTCAAACATTTTACAATTTATCAATGGTATCGCCCACTCTTAGTCCAAATCGGGACATCCAAGGACTTAAATAAACACATCTTAGGACACGCTTTACCCAACCCCATATAATTCACTCTGAAGAACCAGCATTCAAACATAAAAAACAATTGTGCTTCATTCTTAGAGCGGTGGATGGTGGTCGTGTATGTCACAATTCATTATCTATAGATAAGGAATGCTGGAGGCAAAAGTTAACGCTTAGTCTTCTTTACTATATTTAATAATAATGAAGTTACATACAGCTATATTGGCTACAGCTATACATGTGTCGATAACTTCGGCATTAGTTATCCCTGATCTTCAATCAATTTTGGGAGTCAACCAGTTATCGGACTCTATTAGAATTGGAAAGCAAGAGGATACACCCCAAAAAGAAGACAAGGGGTATGCACCATTACTCAACAAAGGACTCAAAGGTGATTTAATTCCTCATAAATATGTGATTGTATTAAAAGAAGGTCTTGATGCTGAGCAGATGGAGCTGCATAAGGAATGGGTCGAAGCAGAATACAAGCTTATGATTACAGAAGAAGACAGTTCAACAAGCGACTTTTGGAAAAAGATTGCCAAATTGCATAAAGACGTTACAGTAGATTTTTTTAATATCCATGACTTGGTAAGTGGTTACTCGGGGTATTTTTCTGATGCCTTGCTCGCAAAAATCCAGCATCATCCTATGGTAAAATTCGTTGAACACGAAACTGTGTTTCATACAAACGAGTTTGATGTAGAAAAAGAGGCACCATGGGGGTTATCCAGAATTAGTCATCGTGAATTGTCACCCACCATCGAATACTTGTATGATAATGAAGGTGGTAAAGGTGTTACTGCCTATGTTGTCGATACAGGGATCAAGGTGGAACACGAAGAGTTCGAAGGTAGAGCACAATGGGGAGAAGTTGTCCCATTGCCTAAGCTCAAGATTGATGGACATGGTCATGGTACGCATTGTGCTGGTATTATTGGAAGTAAGACATATGGAATCGCTAAGAAAGTAGATTTGGTTGCTGTAGGGGTCATGAATCTTTTAGGATCTGGTACTACGTCTGATATCATCAAAGGTCTTGAATTCGTAGTCAATGACCATAAGGCCAATTCAAATGGTAAGAAGAAGGGTTTCAAGGGTTCAGTAGTGAATATGTCGATTGGAGGAGGTATCCTGGAAGCTTTAGACCTTGCCGTCAATGCTGGAACTAAAGCAGGCTTACACATTGCAGTTGCTGCCGGTAACGATAACCAGGATGCATGCGAATACTCTCCTGCTAGAGCCACTGGCCCAATCACTGTCGGTGCTACGAACAACAAGGACGCCAAGGCCAGCTTCTCCAACTTTGGTAGATGTGTAGATGTTTTTGCTCCTGGTGAAGACATCCTCTCTACTTTCACGTGGAGTAAAACGGTGTCTATGTCGGGTACTTCGATGGCATCACCACATATTGCTGGGCTTTTATCGTACTATTTGTCGTTACAACCCGAAGGATCTTCGCAATACGCTTCGATTGTCGACCCACTATCCTTGAAATCTAAATTGCTCAAGTACAGCACTAAAGGTGTTATAAATGAATTAACCGACGGTTTGAGTCCTAATTTGTTGGCCTACAATGGTGGTGGTGGTAACTTGACTAATTTCTGGAGTCTCTAAAGCTTCGATTATTTTCTCGCTTCGGTCTTCCGGTATTCCCACAATTATTTCTCCATTAAATATTTTTTCTATTACTAAAGTCTAGACTACTAGAGTTATATTTCCAACTACTATGGTTTATTGTTAACGGTAATCATTTCACCATTTTTACTGTTACAAGTTCTACACTTAAGATTTTTCCCACATACGAATATATGATTATATGATATGCTTACATTCCATTCGCATCGAACGGTCGTGTGATCAAAGATGCCCAATGATGTCTTAATACCTTTGTAAAGTCCCTGAATGGATCTCCAGTTTCCTATCTAAGGTTAAAAGTGCATTGTGCATACGCTACCTAATAAACAATATTATTATCGAGGTCATTGCAACTTTTAAATACTCTATTCGTGCATATCCGTGTATTCCACGGTCACTAAATTTATACGCATCCGCTTCTCGGCTACTCTACTCCTATTTTGATTAGCTTTCCACCTCCGGCCTTCTAAAGTTTACGAACTATCTTACTCGCCTATTCACTCACCACATTTACATGACTGCGTCAACTGTGAGGTGTCTCCTCACCCTAAAGGGTTCATTATAAGCTCACTCTGAAGGCGGGCGGCCCACATGCAAAATACTGACGTGCCGCCCTGCAAAACCTACCGCGACTGGTAAAGCGCGACTTCTAGATCGTTTATTGACCCCAGAATAATAAATTCTCTGCTAATCATTCCATTGTTCGTATTATCAAGTATATATTTGATGACTTTCCCTGTAAAAATAGAGGCTTTTGACATAGCAATTTTTTCTAGATACAAATTACAAGAAACCTTTTTTGCAACTTATTTAGTTTGCTATATTTTTGTTTAAATACTAGAATTAGTTGGTTTGTGTTTAATTAGTTGATAGGTTGATTGATTCAATACTGCTTATATTGTTTGACATCTCAATTTTTTTTTGTTTTATTCTAGTAGAAAAGCTGAAAAATTAAGAAGAGTGCTAAACAGTGCACAAAATGACACAGCTGCAAAGAAGACATTCGGGTGGAAAGGAGTTCGACTCGGATATTGAAAAGTTAATTACGGTTGACGAACCAGAAAAGAAGAGGAAACACCGTATGGAAGATGGTATATTGTTGCTTATTCCCATTTTGATGTTATTATTGGTTTTTTTGGGTGTAAAAGGGGCATGCAGGTATAAGCCGGAGATTTCATCTACTGACCAATTCAAGATGGATCAGGCAGAGTTAATGCATCAACTCTACCACCAAAAAGTTAACCAAGAGGAAACAACTCACGAACCAAACATACATTGGACTCGTAAGGGTCCTACTACTACAAATGACGTGAGATTGTTAGACGTGAGCTCGCTCAGTGAGTCCAACACAGTTACAGAAGAGATTTTAAAGTTGCATGATCACATCAAGCAGAGTAACCGACCCTCGGCTACTGCTGTAGCGTCCGACACTATAAACGTCGCATTTGACTTGAAGGAAATGATGCTGATCTCGCCTGTTACTATTTTGCTCGATGACGACGTAAGTTCGTCTCCTGAGAAGAACAAGTTCCTTGAGATTTTGTTTAAGTCACTCAACATTAACCCAGAGCCTAAAGTGGTTAATTTGTCCAAACATCCACATCAGACTGAGATCGTGGATTACTTGCACAAATACTCCAAGCATGAATATGGTCTTTCAAATGAAGAGGTTTCCGATGATGATGAGGATGAAGATGAAGAGTCTACTCCTGCTACTTCTGCCAAAGATATTCCCAGGTTGTTTGTTGGTGGCCTTCCAGTTGGTAGATTCAGCGATATAATTGATGAATTTAGAAACAATGAGTTAATAGCTCATTTAAGAGAAAGTGGTAAAGGGTTGATTAATGTTAACTAATGATCTTGTATAATATGTATAGTACTGGCATTTAGAGCTATGCTACGGGTTGGTGTGGGTTATAAATGTGAGATGATTGAGTCGTCTTTAAAAATTTAAATATATAAAGTTTTGGTATTAAGACCTCGTAGATTTCATTATACCTATTCTACAGAGAAGCTAAAATACGCTCGGTCGATAATAGGCGTAATATGCTAACTTAGCTTTATAAAGAAGTAAAATTCGTATTGAGGTATTATCGGATACCCCATTTACTTGAAACTATTGAATAAATAGATTAACGGAATGAGTGTTGGAGAGCAAAAACTTGATACTTTATTGGCTTCAATGAGTCCTACTTTGCATCCGGACACATTCGTATTCGTTACTCTACCTAGTTCAGAGAAAACTGCATCCCCATCTTTACAACCACAAGTAATGGTATTCCAAGAAGCTGAAGGTTTGACGGTCATTACTACTAAACTGTCTGCAGAAGAATTGGGTTTCGATTACGAGTTTCCTTGTCGAATGATAACTTTAAATATACATTCTAGCCTTGATGCCGTTGGGTTTTTGGCTCGTATTCTCGACACACTAAAAAATTTGAGTATTGGAGTAAACCCTGTTAGTGGATTCTTTCACGATCATTTATTTGTGCCTGTTGATAAAGAAGATCTGGTATTGGAGGCGTTGAAAGGCATTTCTCAAAAGGCAAAAATGGTTTAGTCTTTAATATTCTAACAAAAAGTGTATATAATCTTGACTCTGAATGAAGATATATTTATTATTGAAAATAATATCTTTTCTGTTTTTAATTGTTCATTAACTTTTTCTGGCATAAATAGGAGTTTTACATGGATTAAAGCAGTAGATTTTTGTAGCACGCATACCAGTGTAGTATTTATTCCACAGCATCGTTCACTTTGCATACGCAGTCGCAGAAATATTCCTTTCATCAACATATTTTAGCCTTCCTAATCATCACAAGTAATGTGTGGAATACTTTGTCGTGTGAAAATTGGTGGTGAAATAAACCACCCATCAATACTTACTACCCTTAACACTGAAGGTAATTTTACTAAATGGGAAAATAACGATTTGCAATATATTGTGAAAAATTTTGTTGACGTTGATTTGCAAAACGACTTGAAACTAAATATTTCGGATCAAAACAAATTAGCCAATCTTGAAGAATTAAGAAGCCTTAATACCCAGCTAATCAAGCTAAATAATGTCATAAAGAAGACAGATCAAACAAATGCTGCTAAAATTGAAATACAGGCGAAGATCGATGAGATCATAGGTACAGAATTACAAGAACACGATAGTGGTTCTCTGGATATGTTCGAATCATTAATGATAAAAATAGCAAGTAGAGGACCAGACTTCTTGCTGTATTTGTATTTCAAGGATTCTAATAACAGTTTCCAGCTTTTTTCATCAATCTTATCATTACGTCAACCCTTTTATTCACAACCAATAAAAAGTCATGACTTAATCCTACAATTCAACGGAGAGCTATATAATTCAGAATGCTTGCATTCAAATGATACAGAGTTTATAATAGAACGTCTTGCTAAAAATATTTTGCTGTTTAGCAGAGAGGAAGGAATATTGAAAACCATAACCGAGCTAAATGGAGAATTTGCATTCACTATATACGATCTTCTCGAGTCAAAACTATATTTTGGAAGAGACTATATTGGTCGAAGATCATTGCTTTATAATATTGATAATTCTGGTCCAATAGAAAGTGGATGTGAAATTATTATCAGTTCTTTACCCCCAGGTTACAGCAATACTTTCAAAGAGTGTGTTAGCAATGAGATCAAAGTATTCAACTTTAAAGATTCAACTTTAAAGAATATTCATTACGAGTCACTTTGGGAGAAATATGGTTCACCTAACAAGTTGTACTTTAACCCTCTTTCTGATTTATTCAAGTTCGATAATCCCATAGATGATAAGCTTTCTAAATTATTCGAGACTTTAAATAACGCATGCTACATAAGACAATCTACCATACAACCATTACATCCAGATATAAATGAAGCAAATATTGGTATTTTATTTTCCGGTGGATTAGACTGTACAGTCTTAGCGGCCTTGATAAGTAAAAACTTACAACAAGTCCCAAATTCCAAAATTGACTTAATTACTGTAGGTTTTGATAATCCTAGAACAAATTTGAAGGCATCAGAATCTCCAGATAGACAATTAAGTAAGAAATCTTGGTTTCACTTATGTAAATTGTTTAATAATGATAACTTCTCGATAAGGCTAATTGAAATTAATGTTGACTATAAGGAATGGTTAATTAATAAGAAAAGAGTAGAAAAGTTGATGTATCCTTGTAACACTGAAATGGACTTGTCAATAGCCATTGCATTTTACTTTGCAAGTAAATGTGAAAATGGTTTAAAATTGGATCTAAATGATACAAGCGTAGCATGGGAAGAATTCATACTCAATGAATCAAAATACATAGGTGTTCAGGATAACTACACATCTCATGCAAAGGTCTTATTCTCTGGCTTGGGTGCCGATGAATTATTCGCTGGTTACTCCCGGCATGAATCAGTTTTTAATTCATTAGTTAAGCCAGATGCATCAAATTATGAAGAACAAATGCTTGATAAATACAAAGAATTATCAGATTCATTGATATATGATATAAAAATTATCCATGAACGAAATTTGGGAAGGGATGATAGAGTAATTTCCTCCTGGGGTAAAGAATTAAGGTATCCATATCTTGATGAAAAACTTATCAATTATGTCATTAATGAAGTTGAACCTAATTTGAAGTTATATTTCAGTTGGGAATTAGTAAAAACAAAAAAGAAAGGAGAGAAGTTGGTGATGAAGCCTGTCAGAAAATGGTTATTAAGAGAGTTGGCTGAATACTTGAAATTGCATTGGGTAAAAGATGAATTGAAACGGGCCATCCAATTTGGAGCTAAGAGTGCAAAGATGGAAATTGGTCAAAACAAAGTCAAAGGCACGGATAGTCTCTAGATCGTATATTCCTTAATAAATAATAAATAATAGATAATAAATAATAGATAATAAATAATAGATAATAAATAACAGATAATAAATAACAGATAATAAATAACAGATAATAAATAATAGATAATAGATAATAAAATTAATAAAAAGCATCTCAAATGGCAGTACTCAGCTGCTAGCAGCTTTTAATTATGCTTTAAGTCCTTAACCCATTTAGGTTCAATGACTAAACATTCACACTCAGTCAATAAGTTTTCCGGCCTTTCAACTTCAAGGCTTTCATCATCTAGATCAACCTTATAAACATGTCCTTTCACAAAGCACTTTCTTCCCACTTTATGTGACACTTCACATTTAATTAAAACATAAGTGTTTACAAAACATGGTTGTCTATAGTTGATGTTTAAGTTAGCTGTAACTCCAGATCCTGAATGATTATTCTGAAATGCCAATCTACAAGTCAATTCATCTAACATAGTAGCCAATAACCCACCATGTATTATCTTCTGATGACCAGATAATTTGTGGCCCAAGTGAAAAAATGTGTATGATCTATTATTATCCTGAGGACCTAGTTTCTCGATGTCATTGTCAGAATGAAGGTATTTATCATCTATTATGTACATAGAGTCTCCCCTGTAATTAATTTTGCCGCTACCAAGAAGCGTTTCTCCCGTAAGTACCGGCCATATGTTCTCTTCTAATAGCGGTGAATTATTGTCTCTTGTATGCTTTTCACATTTTTCCAAATAATTTAGAAATATAGGATGTGTAATAAGTTCATGTTTGGCATCTACTTGCAAATCCCCAGTCATCTTTATTGTATTAGGACTTATCTGGATTATATTATGAAGAATAAATCTTGACAAGTTGAGATAAAATGTTCTTATGCTCGGCTTTTCTTACAATTTGCAGCTGATATTTAACTACAGAGGCCACAATAATAATAGACTCAACAATTTCACTCATATTCTACATAAATTTAGTAAATTGATTCATCATTTCATATATAAGTATTTTAACCAAAAGCTGGATAAGCAAAATATGCCGTAAAGAATTAAAGATATAAAAATAGTTTATCCAAGTACAGATTGGAAATTGTATTGGAATGTCAGTTTAGCATTCCTATCGATAACATTACCATGGCACATAACTATTTGTTCAAAATCCCATTCATAGATAGCCTTCAAACCTTTTTGGGTATTGGGATTAGCACTGTTAGTTATGCGGCTAGCCAACCAATTTCCAACCTTACTATACGGCTGAAGGTACCTAGTAAAGAAAGAAAAACCAAAATGAGGTAAGAAATTCTCTGGGTAGCCTGTCAACGTAGAATACTGCTCTAATGTAGCTTTACCCGATGTGGATCCAGGGATACCTAAATTGACAAGAATATCAGCTTCAAACATTATCTTCGAATTCTTGTCGAACACCACTAGGTCCTTATTGACGGAATTCAGTAAATAGACGAATTCAAGATTATTCAAAATTGCTGGACTCAGGATGCCTACTTTCTCAGATAATACACTTTGATCTATTAATGTATTGCCGATCTCTTTAGTAAACCGGTAATCAATTGGACATTCCAACCCTAAATCAACTGACTCCAGTGCAATAATTTTCATATTAGGATGATTAGCCTTGAACGATTTCGCTGCCAAATTATGTTCATTATTTGGAATAATAAGGTATGCAATGTTAAATACACCACTACTATTACCTGTCAACAACTGTAATGCCTTTATAACTTCTTCTCCATAAGGAATTGGTGACCATACGATAATTTCATCGTCATACTTAATTAGTGCCATTCTAGCACCAAAATTCAATATACTCACACACGAGAAACCACATGATGTGATAACTACATTGTCTGTCAATGGACGTGAAACCGTCTTCAAAGGACTTGGATAACCCATAATTATCTTATTGATAAGATAAAATTAAATTATTCCTTTCGCAAAATAATATTGCTAGTTGCATTTAATACGAATGATACAATATATGTTAGATTTATTTTCAGAATATACACTATGTTTCAAATCAATGCAAATATTATACATATATATGAAAATACGGAAATAATCTTTTCTTTCAAAAGCTTAATAAATAATGTTGTTCATTCCAATGCACTTTTGAATACGCTCTTGAAAGCACCTTTAGCATCTTTCTCAATAATGTTACCATGACACATTACAATCTTTTCGAAATCCCATGAATTGTAAATCGTTCTTAACCCTTTTTGAGTATCAGGATTATTTGTTTTAGTAACTGACCTGGCAAGCCAGTTTCCTACCTTGCTATTGGGTTGAAGATATCTAGTTAAAAATGAACGGCCAGAGTGAGGTCTGAACCCCTCTGGATAACCAGTAGATGTAGAGAATTGTTCTAATTTAACCTTTCCTGAAGTCGTACCTGGAACCCCCAAATTGAAAAGCAAATCAGCTTCAAAAAGAATTTTGGAATTCTTATCAAACATAACTAGCTCCTTATTTGCATGTGTTGGTAGATACACAAATTCAAAGTTATTTAAAATAACAGAGTCTTGAATTCCTATATCTTCTGCTAATACACGTTTATCAATTAGCTGGTTGGCTACCTTCGACGTAATCGTGTAGTCAATTGGACAGTCTGTGCCCAAGTCCACTGTTTCCATTGCGATAATTTTCATATTAGGATAATTCGATTTAAATGATCTAGCTGCAATTGTATGTTCCTTATCTGGAATAACCAAATGTGTGATATTGAATGCGCCTTCATTGCTTCCTGTTAATAATTCCAATGCCTTAACAACCTCATCTCCATAAGGAATTGCTGACCAAACTACAATATCATTATCATAATTAAACAAAGCCATTCTAGCTCCAAAATTAAGCGTATTAACTCTGGTAAAGCCACATGATGCAATTACAATGTTATTAGTCAATTTCCTAGAAACTGCCTTTAATGTCTTTGGATATCCCATGGCATTAATCAATTCGGGTGCAAAGTACTCTAAATTCAGTTTAAACATTCATGCGCATTTTCTGTTCTCCTACAGTCATCTTATAGTCTCGGAAATTTATTAGTAATCTATTGGCGATAAAAGTATTTACAAAAGATCTAGAAGATCAGAATTATTAGAAAGTGAGACAGTTTTATTAGTAGTAGTATTACTCTTCCCTGTGTTATTTGGTGTTAATACCATCGATGACGTGAATCCAGGTGGATAATTTGTATTTTGTTGTGTACGTCCCTTTTCAGAGTCCCAATTAATAGGCGAAGTATTGGAGATAGCCTCGGCATTTTGAAATTCATCGAATTCATCTTCTTCTTCTCCTTCTTCTTCTTTTGAAGGCTGGTTAAAAGTCCCGTGTAATGTGTTCAAGAGAGCCGTATTGTTAGTGTTGGTGTTATTGTTAACCGCACCAAATGATAAAGGCTTCGTAGGAGCAGCCTTTTGTTTAGGTTTTAATGTTAGTGGTGTTGTAGTTTTTGGTTTGGGCATTGGATTCTGTACAGGTGACATTGTTGCTGTAGGCTTTCTAGTAGGCTGCATGATATTTTTTGTTTGAGGTGGCCTGGTGATCTGGTCCTTTTCGCCATCATTAAGTTTTTGGGTATTGATTAATGATTCAAAGTTACTAACAGGGGTCGTAGCTGATGTATCCCTAGTCCTGACAGGCAATGAATTTATCTTGCTTTCGGTTATTTTGGTCTGGATTTGTTGAACCATTTTCATATATGACTTAAACTCAGATTGGCTGCAATCATTACACCCAAAGGTTAATTTAAAGCATTGGGGCAAGACCGACTCTACAATTGAATCCAAGTCTAAAGACACATGTTCACTCTCGCATAATTTGACAAAAAACTTAAGAACGCTTTCAATTATCTTCTTATTACGACTCTTCAAATTCTGTAAAATTGGTAATAATTGCTCGCATACAATCACTTTATCTATAATTTTCTTATCAATCAACATTCCGAATGTATCTACTGTAGCCAATTTAGTTGATAAAATGGTAGTTGTTTTAAACACCTGACATATCAATGGAAATAATGTATTCTTGATGTAAGGAAAATCCAATTTTTCGATAATTAAGCTCAATTGATGTAGGAACGATTCTTGTAATTTAATTTGTTCTTGTTGTTGACTAGCTTCAGTAGGAGAAGATGTTAAAAAAAGAGAAAGAGATTGTTTTATCAAAGCAGATAATTGTTTCTCATTTAATTTAGATACTAATGTAGGTAAGTTTTCCATTATATTCAACCGTATCTTCACTGATGCATTAATAAGCTTATTGAACACATCCTTTTGGTTCGACTTTTTAGTCTTTGATTCATCCTTAAAAAGGTGTTCATAAATTCTATCCTGAAATGTAAGGCTAGAAAGTTTCGAACCAATTGAAAGGGTAATTGCAAGAGAATGCGAAATTGCTTCATCTGTATCAGCTTCAATAGGTTTAGAATTCAACAAGTTTAATTCGCTAATGATCAAATCTATCATTAAAGGTAAAATTTTCAGATTCTTGAATCCTGATGGAAATTGCTCCAATAAAGTTTTATTAGTTGTATTATCGGTTTGCAAAAGTCCCCGCATAAAAACAAGTTTCTCGTCTGTTGATTTGGTGGAGAATTCGTCAATAAACCACATAGCTTTGATCATACTACCGTTGAAGAAATCCAAATTTATAAATTGATCAATTGTTAATCTATCATGAGGATATCTGGCTAAAATTTGAGAAAACACATGGTAAAGTTTATCTGGAACAGATTTTAATAAATATTTTAACTCATTAGGTCTGTGATTATAGAATTTATTTTCAAACTTCCTAAATTCTGTCTTAAAATCTGAGATGCTGTTAGAATCAAAACAGTTAATCAAATAATCGCCATTATTATAAATGAAGTAAATTAAGCATCCTAATGACCAAATGTCGTTTGCCGGGTCTAGCTTCTGCAGACTATCGACTACCAATTCCGGTGCTGTGAAATTTAAATTAAGATTTGCAAATGGCACTATAGAAGAATTGTTCATAATAAAGAAATTATCTCTTTCCAGAGGCGATATTTCATTTAAATTCTGTAGAAACCTAAAGCCTGATAATTTCCAATCACCCTGGCTATTTATGAAAATCGACGATGGTTGTAAGTTAAGATGAATTATTTGACAATAGTTGTGGAGAAACTGTAAACCTTTCGCCATTTGCAAAAGTCCCTTCTGTATACTCAATTCATCCAAATCCTTTGAAATATTTACTGTTAGCAAATTATCTGTCACCACCTCTGATACAAATAAGAATTTCAGCTTGGTTTCTTCCAAAACCTCAAATATCGTCAAAATTTGTGGGTGCTTCAACTTCGCTAGTTGACTAATTTCAAATTTAAGGAGTTCATAGCACTCACTGATAATCACTCTGGGATTCTTAGTATTTGAACTCGATGCACATATTCTATTTATTTGAGCTTCAAATTTTGATTTGTCAAATATAAATACTGATACCGCTTGTCCTGATGTCTTGTGTTTTGCAGGGTAAATATACCATGGCTCCGAGACAAATGATGGGTTCTCCAGAACATTGTATATTGCCCTGATCCCTGTCTTAAATATGGACTTAAACATTACCTGCTTTACTGGTTTTACAGCTAGCTGATCTGGAGGATTATTTGTTTGAAGATTAATTATTAACCTGCAAATTACTGAATTTTCTGCACTCACAAATTCGATGATAATTTATTTCAATATGAAAAGTACTGATAATTCTTCTATACTTTCTACACTTAAATAATACTAAAATATGGAACTTTTAGAAGAGAATTACACACATTCAGCTGAAAGGCTAGATAGACCATCTCAATATTTGATCAAGAAAGCTGTCCGTAGACAAAATTTCGAAAACTTGAATCGAGCCTTGCACCTGAAAACAGTTTACGTTGGCAATTTATCACATTTCACTAGTGAAGAACAGATCCATGAATTGTTTCTGAAATGTGGAACAATTGACAGAATTATTATGGGTTTGGATAGGAACAAATTGACCCCTTGTGGATTTTGCTTTGTCATATACAAAAGAGAAGAAGGATCGTTAAATGCAATGAAATTCCTTAAAGGGATAAACTTGGATAGTCAGGTTTTAGAAATTGATTTGGATCCAGGTTTCCGTGAAGGTAGGCAATTTGGTAGAGGTGTTTATGGTGGACAGGCTAGTCAAGAAGGCAAACAAGATAATGGGTTTCACCGAAAGAGATTTGAGCATAGAGGAGGTTTTAGGGGAAGAGGAAGAGGAAGAGGAAGCTTCAGAGGTAGAGGCAGTTTTAGAGGTGGAAGAGGTCGTGGTGGGTATAGAAACCAGAATTCATCTAACCCACAGCAAGATTCATCCGTTTATATTCCATCCAGTGATCCGTCATTCAAGGCACCAACAACCTTCAATCCAATGGCAGATATGAGTAATGAGAATCAAGAACAATGGTAAGATAGCTATAATAGTTCTCGTTTATAATGTATATTAATAGAAGTCTTTTAAAAGTAATTTGCACCCATATCATGAATGATCCGCTACATAGAAATAACAAATGGCATCTAAGATTTAATACACGCGAGATACTCTTCGGAAGTAAAGGAGCTCACGATACACCAATTCTCTTCGTAACAAGTTTGTGAAATCACCGAACCATTTGCACAATTTGGTACATTAGGAGACATCCTATACTGTAAATCTGTATACAATTGATTGAATTCTATGTTAGATTGATTTTTCAATTCACTAAGAACAAACTTATGCCAGAAAGTAGCATTTAATGGTGAATTTGCTGGCCATTCACCATTAGGATCATAAACTTCTCTTGCTGAATATTCAAATTTCCAATCCGGTTCACTACCGCCATTAATGAATGTATCATTAAGTTGTGTGTAGTAATTATAAGAATTCAAAATATTAAAAGATCCATCTTCAACTTCATAATATCTCCAAGATGGATTGTTGTCGGTTAACGGTGTAACAGATTGTGATACCCAGGACATATTAATCGCATCTTCGATTTCTTTTGTATTAGAAGAATTGGAAGAATATAATATATGGAATTGATCTCTATGAGTGTGCCCATAGAATATGTTTGCGATGGTATAAGGAGAGAATCTTTCAACAATCTTAGCAAAGATTTTAGATTGTATGGGTAATGCATCTGCATCACCTGAAGGTATATGAGCTAGTATCCAAACACGCTGGTTATTAGCTTCACTTTCAACTAATTCATCTATAAGAAATTCCCATTGGCCAAAAATATCAGGGTTTTGTAGTAAATTCACATAGGACCATAAATTTTTTTGGTAATAACAATTGGAATTTAATGAAATTACTTTTAGACCACGGTCAGTCACCGTGGAAAATCCAGTGTAGTGACTCTTGAGTTGCTGTGACTTATTCGCAGATAACCATCCATTCGAAATCCACAAATCAGCCATTAAATCAACATTCCATTGATACAGATTATTAAAATCATAATCAATTGGGGACAATTGACCGTATGGAAAAGTATCGTGGTTTCCCAAGCTGGGAAAAATCGGAATATTTTCCAAATAATGCTTCATCAAGTTAAATGTTTGAATTTCTTCATACTTCGTGGTTTCTGGGTCACAATGAATAACATCATGATCTACCAAATCACCAGTAAACAAAGCAAACTCAAATTTATGTTCTTTATAAGCTTCACTCATTTGCTTCAAACTGTTATTAATTAAAACTTCAGGTGAATCGCAAAGATATCCTCCGAAAGATGTTGCAGGTAACAAGTTGAAATTATAACCTCTAGTTTTCGGGAAATCGTAATAATTACCCTTAACATATTTGTCATCTTCATAATGGGCCTCGGGATAAAATGAGTATTCGATCTCTTTTCTGTTTTGTATAGATGGATTGAGCTTGGAATAAGCATCCGAAAAATTGTAGTCCTTACTACTTAGCTCGTCATTGTAAGCCTCAGGTAAACAACATAATGCAGTAGTACAATTGCTTTCACTCCCAACCTGGAATCTCGATTGGAAATGGAAATCAGTAAAATGTAAAACATTAAATGTCTCAGGGTTATCATTCGAATATTTAGGTGGTGAAAAGTGCTCCGGCTGTTTGGTTGGCCACTTTGAATCAAAATGATATAACGAGTCAATGTCTGGGGTTTCTGGCAAATCACAAGCTTCGTCGTTTTTGTAGTAACAGTAGTATTCTAAATCCAAATCACTAGAAACATTGAATAGCTGAAGCATGTGAATGAAATCGTTGTCGAAAAAATCTATACTCTTGCTATCATGCAACCCAGAATCATACTTATCAACAGCCGCATTTGAAGTCTTATCTGAGGTTGTGATAAAAAAATCCACATTATCACATTTGCTTTCCTTATTCTTATTCAGGATAATACAATACTCGAATAGCAATAAACTAATCAAATGCAGTTTTTCTGGCTGTTCCTGGATCAACGACTGGCCATAACGTATTTTATTCTTACATTTATCGCAAGACGATCCCTCGATTGTTAAGTTCTTCAAATGGGAATCAATAAAATTCAAATCCTCAATTGATAAACTCTGATATACTGAATCCATCAAATTCCCATCTCTCCTGTCCAATTGTTTACTTATTGATTCAATTCCTGGGATTAAGTGGCCCCAAACAGTAGTAGTTGCGAAAACTAACCAGTACGTAAGGTATCTCGATGAGATCAACATTTTTCGTCTTGGAAAATCACCCTGAGGTACGGAATTGCAAATATAAAAAGAAATGAAGGACATTAGGAAATTCAGGACTAAATATATAAGTTTTGGTTCCTGCTTATAAGTAATAGTCGACTTGCAACACATTCGGTTATTTTGCGTTAACAATAAAATTTAATGCATTCTCAAATTTAGTAGACCACATGGTTCTATTGATTAATTGCTAAGTAATATTTTTACTATATTTCAATTTTTTGATCGCCTCTAATATATTGTTGCTGTATAGATCTCAACGTACTTCTTTGAACTTTGGTCTTCCGAATATCATCTGTAACAATCCTTGCGCCTTTTCTAGTTTAACAAGTGCTTCGTTTATGCTTATTAAATGAACTAGGAATCCCACCAGAAATTTGCTCTCTGATTGGATTGAACAAACAGATTATGCACATGAATGCTTTTTACAATTGTATGCAATATCGTTTATTTCTAGCATGTTTACTGATTATTTCGTATTAAGGAACATATTAAACAATAAAATATTAAAGTCTGAGGAAAGACACATCATTATCTTTGAATATGATCAAGCTGGTGTAATTACACTTCCATAATTACAATAGTCTTAGGTAAAGAACATATAAAATACTCCTTGGTATACTTGTACAGTAATATATAGATTCACTTCGTCTTCCCAATCTTACGAAGATATGTGGTAGTGTGAAAACCATTATCTACATAACCGTTCGAGGTGAAGATAAGGAACTACGGCATACTATAGAGACAAAAAAGAGAATAAAACAGGAATAGGGGGTATTGCAATATGTCACAGGCATCTAGGAAGAAGTTATTATTGATGGGCCGCTCGGGCTCAGGTAAATCTTCCATGCGTTCAATAATTTTCTCTAATTATTCAGCATTTGATACCCGAAGACTAGGAGCAACAATTGATGTTGAACATTCCCATTTGCGCTTCTTAGGAAATATGACGTTGAATTTATGGGATTGTGGAGGCCAGGATGTATTTATGGATAATTATTTCACCACCCAGAAAGATCACATATTCAAAATGGTTCAGGTGCTCATACATGTATTTGACGTTGAGTCTAAGCTGATTAATAAAGATATCGAAATTTTTGTAAAATCGTTGACAAACCTACAGAAATTCAGCCCAGATGCAAAAGTATTTGTATTGTTGCATAAGATGGACTTAGTGCAGATTGACAAACGAGATGAGTTATTTGTCATAATGATGGAAAAATTGCAGAAAATTTCAAACCCATACCAGTTCAAGTTGGTAGGCTTGCCTACATCGATATGGGACGAGTCGTTGTATAAGGCCTGGTCGCAGATAGTGTGTTCGTTAATTCCCAATATGAACGTGTATAATAATAACTTGATCAAATTCAACCAGATATTGGATGCCGAAGAAATCATCTTGTTTGAGAAAACCACCTTCCTCGTAATTTCATCGACCACCTCAATCGCACAACAATTGAAGCAGCAGAATAGGCTGCATCTTGAAGACGACAATAATATCGACACCACAGCCCTAGACCCCAAGAGATTTGAAAAGATTTCGAGCATAATAAAAACCTACAAGCAATCCGTCACTAAACTAAGAACAAATTTCCACAATTTAGTCATAAGAGGTTCGAAGGGCAACCAGTTCTACATAGATGTACTTACTGATAATATGTTGGTTATGATTATTCTCAAAGATAAGGATGATGAAACCAACTATGTCAACACCCACGAGGAATTAGCGGTACTAGAGAACATAAAGGCCGCTAGAAAGTGGTTTGAGAAAATTGAAACTTCCAAGTAGTATATTCCTATCTCATTTTGTAGTATAATGGACTTATTTATTGATTTAACCCGTTCGTTTGTAGTACTCGTATCCCGTAGTACTCATCACGTGTATCGTTTATCATTGACAGAATTTTTGTTATGAAGGACGCGAAGTTCAGCAATATGTATACGATGAAAAGATTAATTGGTACGAAATATTTAATTTTTGGTTTATTAAGATTAATAAAGATAACTTGCTAAAATTAAAATCTCATTGGTTAGTCTGTTATTGGTTTGGTCATTGAACAGTTTTTGCTAGTAATATTTTTCGTTTCTTGGTTATTTACAATTAAATTTCGACCATGGGTAAATTTGTCCAATTGATATCTCATCCAAGTGAGTTGAAAGCTGTCATCCAATTGTTGTATTTCAGACAGCCATTACACCCACAAGATGAATCGAAACAGTCACAAGCATCGAAGAGATGTTACGAGTTGTTAAACATAACATCGCGTTCTTTTGCTGCTGTTATTCAAGAATTACATCCAGAATTGAGAGATGCTGTCATGTTGTTTTATTTGGTTTTGAGAGCATTAGACACGGTTGAAGACGATATGACTATTGATCCAGAAATCAAGGTTCCATTGTTGAGAAATTTTCACGACAAGTTAAATTTGAAAGATTGGTCATTTGACGGAAATAGTAAGACCGAGAAGGACAGATGCGTTTTGGTTGAATTTCCATGCATTTTGGAAGAATATCACAAGTTGAAGGAAGATTACCAGGATATAATCAAGCACATTACTAAGGAAATGGGTAACGGTATGGCAGACTACATCTTAGACGAAAATTTCAATGTGAACGGTGTAGCCACCGTCAAAGAATACGATTTATATTGTCATTACGTTGCAGGTTTAGTGGGTGAAGGATTAACTAAATTGATGGTTTTAGCTGGCTTTTCTGACAACAGCCTTTCCCAAGATAATTTTGCGAAATCGGAATCTATGGGTTTATTTTTGCAAAAAACTAATATCATTAGAGATTACCATGAAGACTTAGAGGACGGAAGATCATTCTGGCCTAAAGAAATCTGGGAAAAACATACTTCATCGTTACCGTCATTTCATAAAGATACATCTTTAGAAAGTCAGGAACGCGGTTTAGCCTGTATCAACGAACTAGTCTTGAATGCATTATGTCATGTTAAAGATGTTTTGACATATTTGTCCTTGGTGAGAGATCCTTCGTGTTTCAATTTCTGTGCTATACCTCAGGTGATGGCTATAGCTACTTTAGCCTTAGTCTACAATAACCCAAATGTTCTTCATGGAAATGTTAAAATAAGAAAGGGTACCACATGCCATTTGATCCTTAATAGCCGTACCTTACCAGGTGTTGTAAAAATTTTCAAGCACTATGTTCAAGCCATTAATCATAAGTCATATGTGCAAGACCCAAACTATTTAAAGATTGGTATTAAATGTGGTGAAATCGAACAGTTTTGCGAGTTGATGTACCCATCAGAGAACGCTATTCCAAAGGGTGTAGTAAAGCAAACGCAAGAGATCAACCATAATATCTTAGAGAGAGCTGCTATTGACGATCAAGTTGCTGAAACTGTTAACTTGGAAGAAACTAAATGTAACTTAGCTGTAGGAATAAGTCTTTTAGTCGTTTTTGGTGCCATTACTTATTTTGTATATTGATTGATAGCACCTTTACTTATTAGAACTGGGTGAGTTTAATTTAGTACATTACATGTATTATATACGATAATTAATATGGGATACATTTTGCATCTTTTGTATAGCCTGTGCGAAACGATCTCGGAAGGCACGAAAATTCCCGATCCCAATTAAACTTCCTTGAATAGCCAAATAACACACTGTATTTCATTGAAGTATGAAGGAGATATACTAATCAGCTAATACGTATGTCCCAGTTTATCAATCCTGAAGATACAGAATCTTCTAATGTATTTCAAATAAAAGTAATTACTTGGTCCGAATACGAACATCGTACTCCTATTTTACTCCAGGATTTAAATGGTCCCTGTCCGCTAATTGCCCTTGTGAACACATTATTGTTGAAGAATGAAATAGACATTCGGAATGAAACTCTTAATCCAATCCAAGACGAATTTCAAGTCGACAGGCAAAGAAAATTCGATAGAATAAACAACTTGAAGCTGTTATTGTTGAAAGACCACGCAAATGCAGGGTCAATTACATTAACTAAATTGCTAGCCCAATTGGGAGATATATTGCTATTTATGCTAGAATTCGATCGTAATAAGGTTTCCAATTATGATCTTGATAATCTATTGAAAAGCTTACCGTTGTTGCATACTGGACTTTCAGTTAATCCGAATCTCGTCAATAGTGAGTTTCCACCTGAAGATTTATCCACAACCTTATTTGATGTATTTGATTTGAAGCTCAGGCATGGTTGGTATTATGATCCATCATCGAGTTCGATATTGCCTGACATAAATAATGATGTTTCTTTGACAGCTGTTTTTCAAGACCTACAAACCTTTGATAAAATCCAAGATTTTTTACTTTATGATGCAAGAAATGATATCCAAGAGAATTCGAATTCGAGAATTGGGATTGAAGAAAAGCAAAGGTTAATAAAGACTTGGTTAGATAATAATCCGACACAATTGACTGATGCTGGAATGAAGAATTTGAATCAAACATTACAAACTGAAGAATTTATTGTCTTCTTCAGGAATAATCACTTTAGCACTCTTTATAAAAAGGATTCAAATGATTTCTATACGTTGCTAACTGATGCTTCCTTCGATAAAGCTGATAAGTCTTACAAAAGCATTGTTTGGCAATCTTTCATTTCAGTATCGGGTAAGGACGATTTATTTTTTACAGGCGACTTCGTTCCTGTCCTAGGAGATGAAGAGTATACCAGTCCCGATAATGATTATATCTTGATAAAGCAACTACAAGAAGAGGAAGATGAGGCAATTGCCAAGCAAATGCAACAACGATATAACAAAGATGGAGATAAGCGGAAAGACAAACCTAAGGAGAAAGGCGGAAAACAATCACCTCCTGTAGATAAATCAAACAGTAGTCTTAAAACTAAACTGAAAAAAAAATCTACATGTACAATCGTATAGGCTAATTAACTTTTGAATTAGATACAAATATTTATATAATACATTGTTTCGTAAATTGGTAGCGCTTTTCTTAATCTTCTTGTTCATTTACAATGTTGGCATCAGGATTTTCTGCCAGCTTATCTTGATCAGGAATGTCTTTTGTAGCTTCATCGAATTCTTCTGCGATATCTTCTTCACCTTCATAATCCATTGGATCAAATTCGGATCTAATCGCATCCAGTTTTCTCATTTCATTGGTGTTTGGTTCTCTTAATGCGAAGTTAATTACATCCACGGCACTATCACGTAAGAATCTATTGATTTCACTATTAGTGGAGGCCCTATGCTTTTTTAAATCAATTCTACCTGTAACAGGATAATAATATGCAGCTTTTCTTTTCCGTGTTTTCTTATTTTCAGATGTATCTTCAGCTGGTTCAAATTTAATCGCTAGTTCTTCGTAAGGTTTCGAGAAACGATGGAAATTCATATCATAGTCCTTGCTATGCTTAAATTTGTAGTCTTCTATACCTTCTTGTTCATCCAATATATTAACTGGACGCTCACGTTCACTAGAATTCAATTTTTCCTTTATTTCTTGAGCCTTTTTAGCATCACGCACTTGATACATTGAAATCCATTCACCGTCTTCCGAAGTAATTGGTCTGAATATTGCCGATTCCAAAGAGTTCTTTTGTAAAGTTTCATCGTATTTCTCCTTTTGTTGTCTCTTCAACATTTGCAATTCACGACTAATCGAAGCGGAACCTGAAAACTTAAGTGTTAAGAATTTTGTGTCCATCATCGATGTATCTGGTAATAATGGCCATGCTGATACCGCCTTCAAGTGCTTCTTGCTTGGGTGTTTTAAATTCGTGAAATTATCCAATGTCTCTTGGGCTTCGTCGAAGGTCTTTTCTACAGCTGCCAATTGAGCAGTCGGGTCATTTGCATGTTCTGCTTTCTTTGCTTCTGCAATCTCCACAACATCGTTGTTTCCGTTCAAGCTACCGTTGGATTTTGGCATTTGTTTCTCAGCGATATATTCAGTTCTTCTCAAGAACGAAACATCTGGTTCTGATTTAGATATCTTACCAATTCCTGCATCTCTTAACAAGGCTCTATCCTTGGGGTGTAATACAACGTGTTTGATATCGTCGTTATCATTCTTCTCGCCGACCATTTTGTAAATACTCGAATCGTTTTCATTATCCAAGAACCCAGGATTATTAATCAAATTTAAATTCATCCCTAATTCTTCATCGACTGACTCTATAAAACTAGTGAAATTCTCTTTTCTGAACAATGAACTCATCAACTGTTCTGACTCCGTTTTGGATGATACCTTTTCGGTTGTATTGTAATCTATAAACTTGGGGTTCAACGGAGGTGGTGGTAAATTATTAATATAACGAACCTTGGCGATGTATTCTTGCCTTATAGGCTTATGAGACTTCAGTGACATAATATCTTTAACTATTTAGCCTTTTCCACTATAGTAGTATTGATATGCTTTATGAAGATCTACTAAATGGATGAACTTTCGACTTCCTGGAAAATCGTGCGTTGGCCAAAATGAAAAATTTCCATAATAGCATACTAATGCCTTGACTAAATAAGAATAATACACTAGTTCATGGGTAATTCATCATGATCAGGGATAGCCAGACGAAATACTCCTGTGAGTATATTTCATTGCGCTAAAATTTGGGTGATTATCTTGTTCGAAGAATTTTTGCTTGTTGACCAATACTTTACTAGTAGTTTGTTTCAATTCTCTTCTCCCCAAGGGAACCTATTTTATGATAGAAGTAGTCTAGTCGATTCGATTCCTCCGTTTTAGATTAGCTATTATGGAACGTTTTGGGGCATTGGCTAAGTACGAGTTCTCAGGGTTGGCCGTGCTCTCGATATAGCCATGGAGATGGGCAATAATTTGAGCTTACTGGAATCGTTGAATTTTTTGTCTTACAGTCAATAAATACCTATGTAATTTCATTCTTAGCTTATTCTAAACTGAACGTGAATTTTGGTTCCAGTATATGGAGCGATTCGAATTTTGCAACTTATTGCAAACCTTACAAACGTATCAGTCGAACAAGCACTGCTTAGTTTAAGGACAAATGTCTCATTGAGGTGTAACCGTGATTACAAAGGTATGTACGATTTTAAGTAACAGTATCTAAAGAGAACAAAAATTCAGATAAAAAGTAAAATCTATTTCAGGAAATTGTCTAGTTATCAATTCCTTTAAGTTTTGCAATAGTCTTGTAGAAGTTTGCACCTTGTGCCTTGGCGATTTCAAGTTCTAAATCTGAGACTTTTCTAGACCCATCTGAAGAAGCAAAAGTACCAGCACCCCATGGCGAACCACCGTGTACCTCATCCATGGAAGTAATACCTGGGTGTGAATATCCTAACGGAACGAAAACCATACCATGATGAACTAAAGTAGACAAGTTACTAATAACTGTAGTCTCTTGGCCACCACCAACTGAACCTGTGGATACAAAAATACCTGCTGGTTTACCAATTAAAGCACCCTTAGCCCATAAACTACCAGTACCATCCCAGAAAGCCTTTAATTGCGAAGGCATGTTTCCGTATCTAGTTGGAATACCAAACAAAAAAGCATCATATTCGGTCAATGTATCATTAGTAGCAAGAGGGAAATCCGGTTTAGGTGGAGCTCCCAATTTCTTAAGAAGGGAATCTGGAAGAGTTTCTGCGACTTGAAAGATCTTTGCTGAACCCCCAGCTGATTCAATACCAGTTTTAGCTGCTGTAGCCATTGAGGCAATATGATGGTAGAGTGAATATGTAATTATTGCAGTTCTTGGTCCCATTTTATTATATATAAAGAGTTGCCGAAGATGATAAAGAAAAACGTCTCTTCTGTATGGGAAGGGTTCTTATATATATATGCAGCTGAATCGCAATTGCGCAAGTTACTAATAATTTACTAAAGCAATTAAATATTTTTTATTATGCATTGTAGAAAATGATCTGAAATTGCTAATGGTATTTAGACTAAATCTAAGAATGGTTGATTAGATTGCCTACTTTATCTTGGATATCCTAGTAACTCTAATCTTACTTGGGAACTCGTTTGAAATGTTTTTATATGTCTCCGGAAGCAATAGTTTATTAGTTTAATAAAGCAGTACTGTGCAGATTCTGAAATAATAGATATTCGATTGAGGGGAGCTACTAATATTACACGAAAGCATATTTATAGTCTCTATTTAAAGGTAGTCCAAATTTATTTAGGATCCTCGTATGTAGTTGGATCTACGTTACCCCAGGTTAAAACTTCGTGAGATTCAGGCTTATCCAAGGCTTCAAGAATCTCATAATCCAAGTCGATCTTACCAAGATGGGTTGTTTCATCTAATTCATCGCTCTTACCGTCCGCTAAAACACCCAAGTTTTGCTTGATTCTTTCTACCTTCTCGGACTTCACTAATACGATAAAACCTTGTAAGAAAGACCATTTTAATAAAATTTCAGCCTTAGGAATCTTGTATTTAGCTTCTAAGTCTAAAAGCTCTTTATCGTCGAGCTTTTGTCCTTGAGTCAATGGAGAATATGCTTCAGCCAATATATCGTGTTCCACTAAATATTTTCTCAACTTTAATTGCGGTAACCATGGATGCAATTCCAATTGATCCACAACCGGCTTGATTAATAATCCGTCCCAGTTCAATAATTCCTCTAAATGCGCAATTCCGTAGTTTGAAACCCCAATAGACTTAATATTTAAAACAGGGTTAGTAGCATCACAGACAAACTCTTGCAACGCCTTCCATGTTCCCAATCTTTTTTCCTTATTGGATTTAGGTGAATGTATAAGCACCAAATCAACGTACTCGATGTATTCCTTTACGTTGTCACTGATTTTTTGCACTGCCTTCTTAGTTTCTTCATACCCATGGTCCTGATTTCTGATTTTGGTGGTGTACCAAATATCCTGTCTGTCTACATCTGGGTTTTCCTTTAAGAATGCAGCCACTCCTTGTGCTGTTTCTTTTTCATTGCCATATCCAGCTGCACAGTCAATGTGACGATATCCTGCTTTCAATGCCTCATAGACTAACTCCTTGGATTTCTTGACTGGAACGTCGAAACACCCAAACCCAATTACTGGAATATGATGTCCATTATTCAACTTATATTTACTTTGTTTGGTAAGTTGGATGGATGTAGTAAGGTTGGACATATTAAATGGTCTATTCTATGTATATAACTTTTATGCTTATGCTATAGCAGTTCTATAATTTAAGTGTATCTGGGTTTAATTGATCCGAGTGGAGATCTCCATCCTTTATATACTCGTCGTGTCGTCTATGCTGACATATGATTGCTGCGCAATAGCAACCACAGTTATCGACACTAACTTCTTCGAAAAATTGTTTGCAACATATATAGTACAAGTTGATTCCTAAGTATCCTATCCTGGTAGCATATATGGCTGTTTCAGTAGCGTATCAAAATTGATTATTCATATAGTATAAGGTGTTAGAGTTTGCACCTGGGTCTTTGACGTAGTTATCGCATACACAAATCTATCCTAGTAGAACCAGAAACTTTTCCACCAACTGGAATATTCCGATCTAAATATCCCAACTTACTTGGTTTTGTATATTTCCGAGGCCAACAAACTTGTAGAGTATGATCTTGTATTGATTAAGATCAACTATTATTGTGTAGTGTTGCAACTATCTGGTCGGGTCTACGTGTCATTAATGGACTGAATTGGTGTAAATTTTACTTGAAAATTGATGGGGTCCAACCAGTAAGATATACAAGTGTCATTCTCTACATAAAGTACATGAAGTCGTCATCACAGCCTATCTTACCCTATAGTAAACCCATCTATGTGTCGTGCGTGTAACTACATATATTGAGTGACCCGAACAAAAATGGCAGCTGCACTTTTATATGTTGATCACTAGAACGCCCTAGATAAGTAGAAGTATTAGCCATAATAAAGTCAAATATGTCGGGAAGAAAGAAGACTTTGTTGAAAGTGATTATATTAGGAGATTCGGGTGTTGGTAAAACATCTTTGATGCAACAATTTGTTAACAACAAGTTCTCCCACCAGTATAAAGCAACAATTGGAGCAGATTTTTTGACGAAGGAAATTACTATTGATAATAATAAGCAAGTAACTTTGCAAATTTGGGATACTGCCGGTCAAGAGAGATTCCAGAGTTTAGGGGTTGCATTCTATAGAGGTGCTGACTGTTGTGTGTTGTGTTACGATGTTACTAATGAAAAGTCGTTGAATAACTTGTCTTCGTGGAAAGATGAATTCTTGATTCAATCGAACGTGAGCAATCCTCAGGACTTCCCATTTATTATAATAGGTAACAAGATTGATGTTGATGACTCGAAGAAGATTCCTTCGTTACAAAAGAAGTTGAATAATATAACCAACAACCAATTGGGCGGTTTGAACTACCCAGTATTTGAAACCAGTGCTAAAGACTCGATTAACGTAGAGCTGGCTTTCGAGGTTATTGCCAAAATGGCATTACAACAGGAGGAGTTGAATGATGCTAATGGTAATGATGTGAGTGACGACTACAATGACGCTATTAATATTCATTTAGAAAATGACGCAGGCGGATGTGCATGTTAGTTTGGTTAGTTGATTATATTAGGTGATGGTTAATATAGAAGTCCTCTTTTTTCATTATGTCTAATTCTTGTTCAAGTTTTTAAATATATATTACTAGTAATTCAGTGTAGAAGATACGAATCAATGTACAAAAAGATTATTTACTATTGATACACATACAGAATGCTTTCAACAACATATCTGCAAGCTTATTACCGGTCTTAATGTTACTAAATTGTTGGTTGTGTTGTTGATTCTGGTGAGATTGTTGTTGGTATTGTGGTTGGGAAGTGCCTTGGTAGCCTTGGTGAGGTTGACCACCACCATATGCAAGATCCCAGTGGTTTGGAATTTGGTTGCTTTGAGTGTTAGTTAAGTCTATCACCATAACACCGGTATTTTTGGGGTCGATTTTATGGCTCAAATTACAGTCGGTACACATTTGATCGATAGCTGGTTTCAATTTAGCAATCCCGTTTGCAGAATGTAACCCTTTACCAACAATAACTCTCAAATGAGATTGGTTGGTCTTGATAGCAGCGGCGATTCTATTTTGTAAGAAAAATTCTGCTTCTTTAACGTATAATCCATGCAAGTCAATTTCATCTTCAGCGCTATCAGCGTTGTTTTCACGAAATACATATTCTGCGGCCTGCCTGTTGTAGTTTTCAGCTTGTGCTAAGATTTTCTTCGACTTTTCACTCAAATCATGAGCTTTCAGCTTGTCTCCAGCTTGATAGGCATGTTGTGACTGTTGGGAGAGTTGGTTTTTCTTTTTGTATAATTCGTCTGCTTTAGCACGTAATTGTTTATATTGATTATCTGTTGCATGATTATAATCTCTAGTATCGTCGAATCCGAGATGGACCCCTCTATCAACACATTCTTGCATGCTATTTCAACCAGAATATCTCTCTGTTTATTTATAACAGCTACTTATCAGCAAAGTTTACTTCATTTCACAGTTACTACAACTGGGCATGATATCTGTATACAGTATCTATTATGTCCCAAAAAAATTTTCAAAAAGCCGTTTAATTTGTTACTCCAGGCTTAATTGATGATAAGAAACCGTAGCCTTATGATCAGAGAGACGCCTCTTGCTCTACTCGAAGAAATTGCATAGGTTTACAGTAGAAATGGCATTTTTTGTTATATTAGCGTAGTTTTAGCTTGAAGATTAAGTCTTTAGCGAACGATGTGCATACTCCAAACGTTCGATTAGAAGAATTAACACATGGTACTCAATACGCATGTTACACAGAAACTTACACTTACACTAGATCTACAACAGATTTAAAATTTTTATGTATTCAAAAAACTATTTTAAGACAAGCAACTAATATAAATATCTATATCAATCAGCTTATTTCTTAGCAGCCTTTTGAGCAGCCTTGGTAACCTTACCGGCCTTGTCAGACTTTTCAACAGACTTGATAACACCGACGGCAACAGTTTGTCTCATATCTCTGACAGCGAATCTACCTAAT